>OU343221.1:293120152-293484598 GCA_910596185.1 Chrysanthemum makinoi
AATGTCCACTCAATTAGGTAGCTTTTCTCCATGATCTCTAACTTTCTTTTCTCCTTTCTCTTTTTTCTTTGTTAACGCTTTTATTTTTGGGCAACTTTAGTCAAAGATCGTCACGAGACACGAGAAATCTATCAAAACGTTAAGTAATGTTTTTGTTATATTCATCAAATGAGACAAGAAGTATGGTTATAAGTTATAATCACCAACCAAAATTTGGTTATTTTCATTTATTTACCAACCATTCTATTGGTTAGTGAAAGACACGTCAGTTGGGTTTTAAAACTACAAGGCTGTTAAATAAATTCTTTTTATAAAACTATGTAAAATCTATTATAGTTATATAATTAAAATTCTCATGCATGCATTGATTTTTAAATTGTGCACACGCGAACTTTTATATAAGCTATTTGTTATGTATTAATCGTAATATTTATTAATATTTTGTACAATATATATTTTGTACACACGCTTTAAATTCACATAAATACCAAGAAATACATTACACAACTTATTGCATAGGATATTTTGCATACCAGAACTAATATTCTAGGAATGTCCATTACTAGTGCGACGCTATCTCGTTACTTTGGACACTTCCGAATTTGGATGCATCTTTGATCCTGCGAAGTATCACTTTGTAGTCAAGAAAGCTACATGCAAACATTACTATCAAAAGTACAAATATAAGTAAATAACCAATCCAGTTAAGCTCATGCGGGATCAGTAACATCAACACAAGCGAGAAGGGTGCAAGAATTCCAGAGAAGCAAAAACACCCTTTAGGTCTTGTAAATGTAGTAGATAGGGTAGGAGCGGTCCCTTGTTGAGCTTTCTAAGCGAGTTTTCATGGCAAACAAAATCACAGAAGTCGGTATGGCAATTGTATAAGCAACCACAGCCATGTTGGCAAAGAAACTGTGAGTTTCAAAAGGAGATTGTTTGTTATTTAGAAACTTGAGTTGAGCGAGTTGTGTCAATGATGGATACATGACGACAAGAGCCCCGCGTATAAAGATACAATATCCCTCCGTATTTATGAATTCTGAAAGAATAAAACTTAACATAAGACAAATACACAAAGAAGTGATCGAATAAGTGAAAACCTCCTAAGATATAAAAAGTTTCGAAAAGGGAATTGAACTTACTGCTCAGGAGTCGGATTGGCTGCATGAATTGGAACTTGTGGTGCGTCTTGGCGTGCATCTTCAAGGGTAATGGCAGGCTGTCCACCTCTTCTGTTAGCATTACTTAAATTAGTATCTGAACTCTCCATGCATATGATTGTGGATACGGGCTGTCCATGAACGTTGAAAGCTACAGTACACCTTCAAAATTTAAAACAGAAAAGACAACTGTGGCATAAAGTACACACACAAAATAAAAACCAAGATAGAAGAATTCCTAGAAAAATACATGCTGGAACTTACTATAGTTTAAAGTACACACTCCAATAACTCAAATATTCAATGTAAATTTTAGCTATATTTGAGATTGCCCTCCACAGCTTCACTCATTACTTTGTCCAAATATAGCTAAGTAATGTTTGTTAATTTTTAATTTTATATAAGGCTTCTTTTAATAATAAATTTTAGCTATATTAAAAATTAACAAACAACCGCACGCGTGATCTGTGATGCGAATCTCTCTCTTTAGTGTTTTAACTCTTGGTTGAGTCTGGATTTCTATTCTATTCTATAAAAACAACTTTTACTCTTGTTTTATGAAACCTTGCATTTAAGTAAGAACTTTTTATAAGTGTAAGTATTGTTAATTATTTGCTACCACTCTACTATAACACAATATCAAGTGTTAGTAATTTTGAAGAATCTCTATTTGGTAAATTAAAAAAAGAAAGGCAAATGGCTAAATACGATTTTTAATTGCTCTAAGTTTGTTAATTGTCATATAATCAATCTAGCAGGATAAAAGTATAATTTTTTCTTTGAAATTTCATGTACATGTTCATGTTTATGTTTCTTGTTATGTTTCTTTGAAAGTAATCCATTTTCCAGGTTGTGCACTTCATGTTGTTTTTTACTCACCATAGTTCCTTCTAAACTATATTTCATAATTGTCATATAATCAATCTAGCAGGATAAAAGTATAACTTTTATTTGAAATTTCATGTTCATGTTGATCTTCATCGTCATCTTCATCTTCATGTTTATGTTTCTTGTTATGTTTCTTTGAAAGTAATCAATTTTCAGGTTTTTGCACTTCATGTTGCTTTTTACTCACCACAAGTTCCTTTTAAACTATATTTCATAATTGTCATATAATCAATCTAGCAGGATAAAAGTATACCTTTTCTTTGAAATTTCATGTTCATGTCCATGTTCATCTTCATCTTCATCTTCGTGTTTATGTTTCTTTGAAAGTAATCCATTTTTCAGGTTGTGCACTTCATGTTGTTTTTTACTCACCACAAGTTCCTTTTAAACTATATTTCATGTTCATGTTTATGTTACTAGTCATGTTCATGTTCATCTTCATCTTTATCTTCATCTTCATCTTCATCTTCATCTTCATGTTTATGTTTCTTGCTATGTTTCTTTGAAAGCAATCCATTTTTCAGGTTGTGCACTTCATGTTGTTTTTTACTCACCACAAGTTCCTTTTAAACTATATTTCATAAACTATATTTCATGTTCATGTTTATGTTACTAGTCATGTTCATGTTCATGTTCATGTTCATGTTCATGTTCATGATCATCTTCATCTTCATGTTTATGTTTCTTGTTATGTTTCTTTGAAAGTAATCCATTTTTCAGGTTGTGCACTTCATGTTGTTTTTTACTCACCACAAGTTCCTTTTAAACTATATTTCATGTTCATGTTTATGTTACTAGTCATGTTCATGCTCATGTTCATGTTCATGTTCATGTTCATGTTCATGTTCATGATCATGTTCATGATCATCTTCATCTTCATCTTCATCTTCATCTTCATCTTCATCTTCATCTTCATGTGTATGTTTCTTGTTATGTTTCTTTGAAAGTAATCCATTTTTCAGGTTGTGCACTTCATGTTGTTTTTTACTCACCACAAGTTCCTTTTAAACTATATTTCATGTTCATGTTTATGTTACTAGTCATGTTCATGCTCATGTTCATGTTCATGTTCATGATCATGATCATGTTCATCTTCATCTTCATGTTTATGTTTCTTGTTATGTTTCTTTGAAAGTAATCCATTTTTCAGGTTGTGCACTTCAATTCATGTTGTTTTTTACTCACCACAAGTTCCTTTTAAACTTTATTTCATGTTCATGTTTATGTTACTAGTCATGTAATGTTGTATTTTACTCACCACAAGTTCCTTTTAAACTATATTTCATGTTCATGTTTATGTTACTAGTCATGTTCATGCTCATGTTCATGTTCATGATCATGATCATGTTCATGTTCATGTTCATGTTCATGCTCATGCTCATGCTCATGCTCATGCTCATGTTCATGTTCATGTTCATGATCATGTTCATGTTCATCTTCATCTTCATCTTCATGTTTATGTTTCTTGCTATGTTTCTTTGAAAGTAATCCATTTTTCAGGTTGTGCACTTCATGTTGTATTTTACTCACCACAAGTTCCTTTTAAACTATATTTCATGTTCATGTTTATGTTACTAGTGATGTTCATGTTCATGTTCATGTTCATGATCATGATCATGTTCATGCTCATGCTCATGTTCATGTTCATCTTCATCTTCATCTTCATGTTTATGTTTCTTGTTATGTTTCTTTGAAAGTAATCCAATTTTCAGGTTGTGCACTTCAATTCATGTTGTTTTTTACTCGCCACAAGTTCCTTTTAAACTTTATTTCATGTTCATGTTTATGTTACTAGTCATGTTCATGCTCATGTTCATGTTCATGTTCATGATCATGATCATGTTCATGTTCATCTTCATCTTCATCTTCATGTTTATGTTTCTTGCTATGTTTCTTTGAAAGTAATCCATTTTTCAGGTTGTGCACTTCATGTTGTTTTTTACTCACCACAAGTTCCTTTTAAACTATATTTCATGTTCATGTTTATGTTACTAGTTATGTTCATGTTCATGTTCATGTTACTAGTTATGTTCAAATAAGATTCCGGAAATGAAATTGAACTTACTGCTCAGAATTCGGATTGGCTGCATGAATTGGAACTTGTGGTGCGTCTTGGCGTGCATCTTCAAGGGTAATGGCAGGTTGTCCACCTCTTCTGTTAGCATCACTTAAATTAGTATCTGAACTCTCAATGCATATGATAGTGGATTCTGGCGTTCCATGAACGTTGGAAGCTACAGTACACCTTCAAAATTCAAAACAGAAAACACAACTGTGGCATAAAGTACATACTACAAAATAAAAAACCAAGATAGAAGAATACATGCTGGAACTTACTGTGCAGTAGGCTGATTTACAGCGGGATCAGAGCATGTTGCTGATTGAGATATGGGAAGCGCTTTGGTGTAATTTAGATTTTCCATGGTTATGGTGTTGGATACAGGTTTGTTTTGAGTTTGAATTATTTATATGTAGTAGCTAGGCACACAGCTTCTGGTATTGTAGATCAGAGCACTTGCTGATTGAAATATGCGAAGCTCTTCAATAGTTAGTACTGTATTTATCAAGTTGTAAGTAATGATTAAAAAAATCAGAGGAAGTCACCAAATTTTTATGTTTTCAACTGCTGTGGAAGTCACCATTACGAAAGTTCCTTACTAGTGTTATTAAAGGAAAGTCGTAATTTCGAAACTTTTCGTATATTATTGATTATATTATTACGTAGTATGTGATATGAACCATGAGTATTAGGGAGTATTTTATTAGTAGTATGTGTTATGAACGATCTGTGGTAGCCCGTTTGAAGAGTCAATTCCCACTTTGCGCTTGTTTTTCAAAACTTGGACAACACTATCCTTGCTTACATATGTTGTTCCCATTCTATGCTTCTGCCCCCTTTTTTTTTGTCCTTTTTCTCCCAAATTCTTATTACTTCGTATCATTTTATATTTCATGTATTTATCACAAACTTCATTCCGACCACCTCAATCAAAGACTAATAAATGGATCTCTTTTCTCCTTTTTTGTGATCATTAGTTTGTTTGGAGCTATATTATTGTGTATATTGGACTTGAGCAACTAGCTGCTTGTCCATCTTTGCCTCTGTAGCAAAGAAATTGCCATTAGATTTTGTTAGTGCTATATTATTGTGTATATGGTGCATAACTGAATAACATCTAATCAAATGCAATCTATTTAAATCCATATCAATGCTTGATATGAATTAAATGACAATGTTTAATTATAGGTACATGTAAGAAAAATCTCGTATACATCAACTAATGTGATTTGGATCATTCTGTGTAAATCAAGTGCACATTCTATCTTAATCAAGTACAGTGAATTTAAGTAACATGTCGAACCAACCCTTTTGCGAAGTGTATTGGATAAAAATAAGACAGAATTTGGAAGGAAAAGGACAAAAAAAAAACAAATGGGAGAGAATATTTGGAGAGGGATTTATTTATTTATTTTTATTTAAATGAAAAGCATAAAACGGGAACAACATATATAAGTAAGCATAGTGTTGTCCAAGTATTGAAAAACAAGCACAAAGTGGGAATTAACTCCTGTTTGAATGTATTATTTTATTTTATTATGTGATATGAACGATCTTGAGCCCTTTTGAACGTATTATTTTGTATTATTTTATTTTGAGAAGGTGTATAATCCAAAGCTTTATAATTGCGTATATATATATATATTTATATATATATATATATATATATATATATATATATATATATATATATTCATCTAAAACTCATAATTGTATATATATCATTTCAAAACCTTGAAATTATCAAATATAATCAATGCGTATATCCCCTAAAAGCTTGCATATTTGCATATATACCCAAAAACATGCTTAAGGCATTGTACATCATGCAATAAAACTTGTATTATGAGGAAATATGAAGTTTTTAAGTTTTGAAATGGTTATATATCACATTCTCCTCAAATATATCTAACCAACTCATAATTGCATATATATCATTCAAAACCTAAAATTGTCATATATATCCAATGATTAATCTAATAGAAAAAAATGTCTAATAATTATAATTGATACTTTCTCCCGTATTAAGTGTAATATATAATGGAATCTTGAGATATCATAAATTAAGTGTCCATAATGTATTTCAACCAATGTGATGAATCTTTAGTGGGTGAAAATGACATTTGATAGGTGGAGAGTATAGTTAATGGAATTTCCTAAAATTAAATATGAAAAGTGGACACTTAATATGTGACGGATGGAGTATATAAAATGACGATTATAATTTTTTTTTTCAATTACAAAATATCTTTTTTTTTTACAATATCAACTATGTGTAGTCGTTATTTTATATATTAAATTATAATTGATATATAAAATAACGATTATACCCTAATACTTATTAAATTATTATTTTTAACAATTAAAAATATCCTTAAACCATTTTTAAGAAAGAAAGAGCAACCATGTTCAATGACTCAACCGTGTAATTTAGACATAAATGAATCTTGAATAAGAAATCTTGCACCATCAATCGTTTCATCTAAATGTAAACTCCTATATATATATATCAAATGACATAATAAAATTCAAACCAATAAAAGATATTTTGTAGCGTAAAAAAAAAAATTATAATCGTCATTTTATATATCAGTTGTAATTATTAGACTTTTTTTTTATTAAAATAATCATTTGGATATATATAACAATTTTAAGCCTTTGGAAGGATATATATGCAATTATGAGTTTTGTTTAGATATATATGACAATTTTAAAGCTTTGAAAGCATATATATACAATTATGAGTTTTGATTGGATATATATACAATTATGAAACTTTGGAGGGATATATATGTAATTCCCCTTTTATTTTTGAGTAAAATATATTGTTCCTCCCTAAACTTGTACAAAGATGGTTCTTGTGGTTCGTTGACTTTCTCTTGGTCTTTAACCTTTTTTTTTTGCACAAACAGTCACTATCTCCGAAACCCTTAACACTAAGAGTCCTTTTACCAACGGATTTTTGGTACATTAAACACCCCTCATGTGCAAAGCACACGAGGGTAATATAGTCTTTTCCATTTTTTTCCTTTGTCATACATAAATACACAAAACGTTTTTTTTTTCCTTTTCCATTACTCTCACACACTCTCACTCTCTCTCTCTCTCTCTCTCTCTCTCTCTCTCTCTCTCTCTCTCTCTCTCTCTCTCTCTCTCTCTCTCTCTCCTCTGTCCCGAGATCAGCGATGGAATCGACCACCTAAGCAACGAATCCGGCCATCCCACCTCACTTACCAGCCCTCACCCTCAACAAATCAGATAATAAATGGTATAATTTTGTTTGCTCCCCACCAAGAACCACCGGATCTCATTAGGTCGATGTTAGGTGGGGTGGGGATTTGGTGGCGGTGATGAGTGAAACTGTCGTTAGTATTGATACAAGGGTTTTTTTTTTTTTTTTTTCGTCTTATGTATTTGGTGTACACGAAGGGGGTGTTTGGATTAGCTTATTTGATGGGCTTATTGGCTTATTAAAAATAAAATAAAAAACGAAGCTCAATATTTATGGTTCATATTATCAGGGTATATACTTTAGCTTATGGACTTGTTGTAACCAATGAGAGCAAATTTGAGTTTAGTAGTAAGTGAGTTGACTCGATGAGTGTCACGAACGAGTTGTATACACAATATTTGAGAGCTAAGTGATGCATGTATTCAGCCGGGATTTCCACAAAAAGGTGTAGATTGGCGAGAACACCACGACCCCGGTGCTTTGGCACCGCCATTGTCCACCCGCAAGGAACAGTTCGGCAACTCTCGGCCTAGTGGGGCACCATGGAGTGAGCAGAGCCAAGACTCCGGACCCCAGCTCTTATTCCACAAAGTCTCTCCGGTGTGCCCATAGGTTTTTCGGAGGTGGGTACCTATATGAAGCAAATGCCAAGGATGGGACTTGAACTTGGGTCAATTGACTCAAGCACAAGTGCTCCAACCATTGGACTAATGCTCTATTGGTATTCCGACCAGAGATTTAATATATAGTTCGTCTACCTAAGGTCTACCTAATGCACTAACTAGCAATGAACCCGATGGTGCAGTATAGAGTGAGTAGCCGAGATCGTTCCCAAGAGCTATGTAGATGAGGATCCTATTAAGTCTAAGTGTCACTTGTTTTAAAGCTTTTAAGGTTGAAATGATTAATTAACTAAAGACAAGAAATGAAATGCAAAATAAATAAAGGTTGTGAACGATGGAGAGAGGCGTGCTAACCTAATTAAGCATCCTATCATGTAATGTTTATGTTTTATAAATTGCTTCCAATTGATTCAGGTGAGGGTTTAAGTCGCTAGGACAACATTTGGTCAATTCATCCGAACCTATCAACAAAGGCTCCTACCTGACATCAAAAGCCAATCCTTTGGGGAGTCGAGGGTCTTAAGTCACCTAAGCCAAGTCATTAAGTACCTTACATGCAAGATTCGAAATAATGAGTGCCCAGGCGCTAGCATCTTAGACACTCATCCCTAACCTCTTAAGTTAGTCCATCTGAGCGATCATTTGGTTAGTTCGCAAAAAGAGGGAAAAGGTTAGTTAGTTGGTCAATTCTTACCCTTCCCAACTCTACCTACTTACTTAGGGTCAATTGGTCAATTCTCCTAAGCAACTAGATACGACCGCATTTCAAAACTACTAAAGCTAGGGTAACTACCATCGAACTATGCATGCATACACTAGAAACAATTATATGGAAGCATAAAAACACAAACAATACATTCAAGGAATCATAATTAGGCTAGCACCAAAGGTGCTTAGCCGATCATATTAAAAGATACAATAAATTTAATGTTTAACATAATGAAAGACATGAATTAAAGTAAAAGATAGAAATGATCGCTAATGCTTATCGATATGGTGGGATTCCTCCCTTGGAGATGGCTCCGTATGCTCCATGTGATCTTCCTTTGGAACCACATTCACGTTCTCACCTTTGAGTTGTGAGTGAATGATATGAAATGCAGAATTTAGGGCTTGTATTTATAGGCACGATCATAGTTTCGGCGTAACTTGAGTTGAGAGTTACGCCGTAACTTAATTATCTTCACTACATAACTCTCATTAAATAGACTACGGCGTAACAATGGGGAATGGTTACGCCATAGTTTCTTTCTCGTCATAGTTTGGATGTGAGTTACGCCGAACCTCTTATCAGCAGGTAGTTCGTGGTAATCCTTGTGAAGATATTCGTTAAATTGGATGGTGGCGAAATGCTTCATGACCTAGAATGATTCTGGCGTAACCTTAGTTGATTACACCATAGCTGCATGTTGAGTTGGTCTTAGAGATAAAACACTAGCTACGTTGTAATTTGAGAGTATGAGGATTCGCGTAGCTTCTTCAAGTAGCATACTATTATAAAACGTTAGGAAAATCTCCAAATTTGCGTCTCTAAGCTCCAATTCTCATAATTTACCTGGAAATGAAATATAAAGGAATACAAGCGTAAATCCATATAAATGATATAAAATCGAGCATAATGGGGAAATTGACACTAAAAGTGGGATTATTTGATGTTATCAAATATGCCCTTGAACTCTACTTGCCCTCAAGTAGACATTAGAAAATTTTTCTAAAAGATATCCCCAATACCTAGAAGATATGAGTTTAAAAATCCATTATGCTAAAATAAATCAAAGCCGAACACCTCACGAAATGGGAATAAACACTCATATTCTCTCATATAGTCTAAGTGTCAATTTCGGGGTGATCACTCAAAGCACATTCATAGAATATATTCTATCATAAGCTTAGCGGTTACATTTCCACCACTAGAGTAAAGGACTAAACAATCTTTGAAGGCACTATGGGTGGACACAAAATGAGGTTAAGGGTGAAATGTCATTACGTGTCACGACAAAGTGGACAAAATCAATGATACATGACCAAATCCATGGCCAAGACACCAAAGATTGCTCGCTTCATCACCTAGACATGCTTCATGACTAAAAGGTAGGATAAGACATGAGAAATAATTGGTGTAAAATGAAAATAACAAAACAAATAGTCTTAACCTATAACCAAGTTGTCACGCCTCTGTAACACCCCAAATCTCGGTACATCGGAAGACTTAATCAAGTTTTTGGGGCGTTACTATTGTATTGGTATCGCACACAAGTATAGCCAAAGATAGTCATTTAACATTCAAAACCAATCCCAGATTTGAGTATTCAAACATTTAATCCAAGGTGTAAATATTAGGCCCAAAACATGATTTAATAAAATAGGTCCCCAAAGTTTATCAGAGTCTGAAATGATCCTTGAACCCCGCCTTCTTGCCAAGCTTCACCCGATCACGTATTCCAAACAATCTCAAATACTTGAGAAATCATGCTAAAAGGTGAAACTTTGGTGAGTTCATAGGTTTAACTTCAACAAAATTATAGTGGACCAGTAGAAGTTGATTTGCTATGCAAGACCTAAGATAGATAAATACCGATCCTACCGGATCACCAACCATAAACATATCCGCATCCGATTACTAGCCGGCGACTCTAGTCCAACATTGTGTGGCAAAATCTAGAACAATTGCCAATCCCGGACTAGGTCGAGGTAGAAGTCTATTCTTAGCTAGGCAACAGTTATAGTAATTAGGATTGCTACCCTAGTCTAAGGAAACAACTACCGCCATCTAGTCAAACATATAAGCAAATCCATATATTTTCACGGTCAACTAGATTAGATGGTTTATGTGTTTGTACCATAAAACACAAGGTTTGTTATTTTGGGCCATAAAACATAGTGGGAGTGGTTGTACCCTTGAAAAGAACTCGACATCTAGCTTAGTGTCGATATATAGGCGACGTTAGTTTGGTTCTACCTCGAACTAGAACCGATATTTAGCTTTGTGCCGAAAAAATGTAGCGATGATTGTAAGGTTTCTCCACGAGAAGGGTGCTTGTTGATTTAGTGAAGTAACTCTCGAGTTGGATACTCGGGGAGTGGTAGAGGGAGATCATTGACCGAACCACTATAAATCCTCGTGTTCGGTTTGCATTTTCCTTTCTTTATCTCTTTACTTTTATAATTGCTTATGATGTGGTTTGATGATGATGCTTGTGTGACAACTTGGTTTACTATGCTTTATATTAGTCATAAAAAATAATTGATACTTTCATATAATAACAAGCTTCATAAGTGATTTGATACAAAAGATCTAACGATTTTAAACGAACGTATTCACCCCCTACAATTTTCATAATTGGTACGAGCCCATCTTATTTTCAAAACAAATAGTTTTTAAAATGGAGCACGATCCATGTATCAAATTACCATTGAAGCGAAATATAATATGAAAAATGTTTTGCTAATTATACTTAGAAATTTTGTTGTTAAATGTTTAGATAAGTCACTTTAGTAAAAATAATAAACAAAATATATATTATATTTTTCTATCAAATCTAGTGATTACACTTTTTCGCTATGAGTAAGTACATTTTCAACATTCTGTGAAGGTATTGAATGGGCGGAACCAAATAAAGGTTTCCTCCTTGTTAAATTTTGGTTCCTTGGTGCACTTACGATCAGTTTTTGGCCAACTTAAAAAATTCATAACTTATTAACCGTAAGTCCATAGGAGTCGAACCACCTATCATTTTAAAGGGAATTGAGTCTAATTTCATTTAAAAATACTCTCATGGCTGAGTCTAATTTTAAATAGGTTAAATATACCAAATACTACAGTATATCTAAGATATTAAGTTTCGCTTTAACATAAAAACTCAAATTTTTGAGTCAAGCAATTTAAGATGGTATTCTTAGAACATTGATATAATTTATTTTGAAACTAAATAATTATGTAATATGTTTAAAAGAAAACTAATCAAGCTTGTAACATCATCACATTTAAGCGATAGCAAAAGTGTTTTTCTTGTTATGCTATGTTAAATGACCACTTGTTTATGTTGTTTGAATATATGTTGCTTGCTTATTTTCAAATTGTTGTTTACCTTGTTTGTTTCATAATATAAGTGTCAATCTTGCCATGTTATTATTAAACTTGCTTGACGATTTCTTGTTTATGCACAATAGGACATTTGCTAGATTTTGTAAACTTAGTTGGAAAATTGTTTTACCATCACTTATAGACTTAGATCACTTCCTTTGCATAGGTTATAGTAACATCTTGCATAACTTATGAAATGTGATGACTCGCTTAGCAATGAGTACTAAGTAAATTAGTCAAGTACTTTAAAAAATGGATGTTTTAAGAGAGTGTTTGGTACAAGGACAAAAACAAGAGAAAATTTTTGAAGTGGACACTTTCCCCCAGTAGTTTACCCATATAAACCACGCACATACAATTTTCTAAAATGAACACTTTCCTGTACGTTAGATTGGTAGCCTAATACGTTTTAAACGTACTGCGTGTACACAATTCTTAGGTGAAATGCTTGGCGAGGAGTGACCTAAAAGCGTGCCTAGGCGTGGCATGAGCGTGCCACAGGTGTGGAACGGGTGGCTAGGCGTGGAGCATGGGTGGCTGGCGTGCCTAGGCGTATGGCAGTAGGCGTGCTACAGGCGTGAACACAGGCGTGATATGCCTAGGCGTGAGCATGTCACGGGCGTGGACCACGGGTGGCACGGCGTGGATTTGATTGTGTTTTTGAACTCTTCGTTGATTAAGGCGTTTTTCGCGATTGGTTGTTACGGTTGGGGGTGGTTGGGAGTGGGTGGTGACGGTGGTTGACTGGTTTTAAGTTGACCGCCATGGGTGTTGAATCCGGAATTTGTGGAAGGTGGAAATGATGAGTTTGGTTATATATATGGAGGATATGTTTTTACCGAGAGATGGATTGTTGGTTTTAGAAGGAGTGTACAAGTTTTGGTGTGTTGGGTGTAAGTTGGTTTATTGGTAGTGTAGTGGAAGTAGGGGTAATGGTGTGTGGAAAGTGGGGATGTTGTGATTTTGACTAAATTTGTGAAATGTGAAAATGAAGAGGATTTGGTTATCTTGGTGAAGATCGTGTGTGTTTTGATTCATAGAACATAAAGAACACAATGGAAAAAGGTAACTTGTGGGGAAAAGTATGATAGTGACGGTATGATTGTGACTATTATGATAGTGACGTAAAATGGTTATATCGGTAAACTATAGAAAAAATGTCCATTCTCGTATAATCACTATATATACGGTTTGTTTTGTAATTTGCTTCACAAAACAATGTTGTATGATGTAATTTATTTGTTTTTAGTTTGTAGGATGATAATATGACTTAAAAAGGTTGTATGCTAACCGGTTTTTCAGGGTGGATAGCACAAGTGTGTTATAAAATTTTACCCATTTTCACTTTTATGTGAAAATCGTTAGCCCTGGTCAAGTCTATGCTCCACTATGTTTGTATATATGTTATCGACTTTTCCTAACTAGAAGTAATTAATGTCACATGTTTTAAGCAAAATTTTAGGTTTCGGAAAACTCCCCGACACCTAAAAAATGGGTCTGTGAACTTTTCTGGTGTCCACGGATCGAGCGGCACCAAAATGTTGGTACCTGCATTATGCATTTTGGTACCGCCATACATGCAGTAGGACCAGCGTACACCTTTTAAGGGTTCCGCTGTAAAGAAATGGTGCAGTGGATCCTCAGGTAAGTTGTTGAATTTTACTAAATCCATAATCTAATTTACCAATTCTCGTTTCTAGGATAGTTGTTAATGCATATCTTTCATACCTTACTCAACACATCCTCAATGAATTAACTTAGGATGTTTGACATGATCTTAGACACTTCCATCTCATTAGAAACTACCATCTTTGTATGGATTAACATCAAATAAAACACATCTCTCCGTGAATCCTTAGCTCCATAAATCGACACATTCATGATGGTCATTTTCACACCTACAACTGTTCGTTTCCTAAGCTTAGAATTTCTTAAAGCAAAGTCAAAATGACTAAATCCTCAACCTCAAATAAACCACTAGGATTAGCATTCGATCTTGTTGCTTCATTAAACTTGAACTCTTCATCCTCGGACTCTTTACCTCTCAACATCTCATCACCCATTCAAGATGTGAACTTTCTAAACTTAAGTACTCCAACTCCACCACCAAAATCACCCATCATTACGACTACTTCACAACCATCCAAAACATCTTCACAACCAAAGTCTCCAAAACTTGTACTTTGTGCAACACCACCAACATCTCCTCACCCGTTTGCGGATGACTTAGATGACTTACCGAGACTAACAAATCGAACTCATTATTTGCAAAGATATCATACACAAGTCTAATATATGACTATAGATATTGTTTTGTATCTACATGTATTGCCTCACTTGGTTAACATGAAAATAATGTGTCATCCTTCAAGAAGATAAGTATTTACATCGAGTCATAACTCACACGTATGTTAAAGACATATTATCAAGTCTTGTTATCCTTGAGTTCAATCTAAGCTTTATAATCTCAACAAATTAGGATTGACAACTTAAGTATTCAAAATATTCAAGTACATGTGATTCTTGATTGTAGTCATTAAAAGACATATCCGAAAAATCAACACCCAAGTATTTTAACAACACATGTTGAAAAACTAATCTAAAACGAATCAAACACTTATCCAAAACAAACAACCCTTTGTGCCACTTATCCCTCTTTGACACCTACTATCCCTCTTCCATCTTTTGGCACCATTAAGTGTGTTGCTCATAAACTTCCAAGAACATCCTTTAAACCAAACGTGCCCTTTCAAGATGAACCTATACCTCATCCCCTAAGCTTCATAGACATGACCAAAAATTCATGCACTTCACCCACTAGTTGTAGCAACCAATGAACCATAAGAATTAGTATCCATAATTTTTGTGTTCAACATCTATGGACAAATAATCAACCTAAGTAATCCCATAGCACAACAAACCCCTACATCACCACATCCTTATTTAGACACACTAGAAGACCTACCACCTAGATCAACCAATCCATATCCTACCATCATTTGAATTCGTTGAGTGTATTGCTCAAAAAGACCTTGTGTCCAACACTTGTCTTGAATCAAATGCACGTTTGAACAAACTCAACCATCTTTTCCCACATATAAGGACTTAGATAATTCATTATGTCTAGAACCTCAACTATCAAATGAGCATGGTGCTCTTGGTAATTGTTGTCAATTTCCACTAGGTATAAGTAGTACTACCTTCACAAATTATCAAAGTATTAGTAATACTTTGTCGTTAAACTGCATAAATTTAATTAAACCTCAAATCAAAATTTTAACAACATATGTTAAAATGCAATCTCAAAGCCAACATCATACACCCCAAGCAACAATGACTCTTGAGGAGTATACATAAGAAACTCAAGTGAATTCCTCTTGTCATCATCTAGTGAATATAATCTTGAGACCAAGTATATTTAGATAGGACTATCCGATTCAAACACTTTGGCTTCATATCTTCATTTAGGAAAACATGATGTTTTGAAAACATTATGACTAAGAAGTCATGTGTTAAGTTTTCATCTTGTTAAAAGGATATTGTATATCCTATGCATCATTCTTTCCTTGAGACATAAATGGTTATGTTACAAGAGATTTCATTACACCTCATTGGCTAAATGATCCTGAACAAACATCTACAATTTCTATGAACTAGCATATCCAATTCATCTTGTCATACTTGTTTTCATAAGCATGATAACTTTATCCCATGGGATAATCTCATTTGTTGAAAGATACTATTTGTATCTATTTCCTTTCAAGCATACATCATAACCTAACCTTGCCGAGGTGCACATCGGTTAAAACTACACTCTCTAGAGCATACACAAGATCTATTGAATTTGGTAACTTTATTTAGTTTCTTGTTAAATAAAATTCCAAAAGAGCTTTCTTGTGAAAACGTTCTTAATTTAACATATTCCATTCCACTAGCAGATAATCTAATCACATTTAAAGTATACATTTCAACTCGCGCCGGATATTAATGCAATTATCCGATCAAAATTTTTTGGCATAATTGAATAAATCAATTCTAATAATCTTGTTTTCCTATACTTGCACAGCAGTAAGTGTTAAAACATTGATAGTTTGCCTTAGGAATACTAATCAAACAAGTAGTATATATGACTTTTCTTTCAAAAACCGCATTGCAACATGTGTTGATTACATGTTCTTGTTTGACACGATAAGTTGATTTGACATTATCTTAGTGTTTGATAACTAGTCAAATGTGTAAACATTAGTACGGTTTTATCTTTATAATGCTTGTATTCTTGTTTCATGCTACTAAACGTTTAAACCTAAACTTTATTTGCATGATGCTTACTTTTGAATTATTAGCAAGATTAACATGTTACTTATGAACTCATAATATGCCATTTTGATACATGATAATTTTGATATGATATATTTGTGTTTGAAAGCTATTAGTTGGCATTCATTATATCTATGTGTAGTACGATCCAAATGATACATGCTCCAAATTGTTATGTCTTAAACATGGCTTGCATGAATCTTTCATCTTGCTTCTTTTGCTTCTTGTCACACTATTTGTTTTACTACGTGTACATATAATAATCCAAAGTGCTTTTGGTATGACAATCTTTTAGAAGCCTTTTATCTTACAAATTAATCACATAGATTATTGTATATCCAAGTATGCTTAAGTTTCTAAGTCTAACGACAAAACAATCTCATAATGAAATGTCTTGAATAAAGTCGTATTCTTGCATAATATGTTTTGATGCTATCTTGTGTGGTGATTTCTTGTCTACTAAGTGCAATGTGTTGTTTTGCTTATATAATATGTTATCATTTGATTTCTATCATGTTAACATCTTTTGTCACTAACAAATTTTTTTGTAGGTTAATAACAAATTATTTGTTATCTCACTTGGTTCTAACTTTTATATGCTCATTTTGCATAATCCCTTTATTGCTACGTAGATTAGTACTATGCTTTATGGGACCCCTACACTTGCATATAGTTTAAAGCATATAGAATTAAGTTCTAGAGGGTTGGCTTTGCATTTTTGTCTTTCAACCGACCTCTTTCCAAATCTAAATTTTGCTTCCACTTTCCAAAAATCACCTCCATCATTATTTAGTTATAACAATACTCTAATCCTCTTCACTTCCTATTAGGAAACCACATGCCTCATCATCCGATCATCTCGTATTAATCGAGAAGAATGCGTGACTTTAAGGATGAAGTTCATTGTATGCTAACCATCATCGAGAAAAACATCACTAAGCTCATCACTTTCGTTAACCCGAGTAACCTCCTAAACACTTTTTTGTCATTCCTTATTTGATACATTACACATTATGTTGGATGTCCACCAATTAAGGGGAGAGAAATCCATTCACATAATTGTCTTTTGTCAAATTTTATGTCTCTTAGACTCTACAATACCAACACATAGGTAAACACCACTTAGCTAAAACCGGTTCATGAAACCACAACTAGTTCAACCTTTTTAACCTTATATCACAAGTTTGCACCAATACCTCATCAAGTGAAAACGCATCATGTGTTTTACAAACTTCTTCATCTCCACAATCAACAAATCTAGGATTTTCCTTAAACTAGCACCTTACAACTTCACTATCTAGAACACCATCATAGGATTTATCCTTTTTCGCTTGACACATGTCATACATGTCATTGTCGTGCAAGCGATATATTAATCAAAACAGCCATTCCCAACACCTTTTCAACACGTTGGTCTATCCAACTCTCACTCATATGATGTCATTCTCATCCTCATATAGGTACTCATTATTATTAGTTGTTTTACATATTGTCTTCACTTCTTTTTTTTGATGTCATAATCATCATATCGGGTCAAAACCATGTTAATACTACCTCTCCCATTGTCACCTAGAATAGATCATTTTTTAATTATCAATCAATGAGCAAGTTATCTTCATGTCTATTCATATTTATTTCCTCTTAGTCTTGGTCACTTGACATTACAGAAGGATTGTATGAGTCCATATTTTTATATTTGCTATACATACGAGTTTCTAACTCCTTATAGCTTCCTACCTAATCACCACCACCTTCCATCACATCTTTCACTAATCATCACCACCATGGATTAGCGAAATCTTATCATTATAAATCATGAGTCATCTACCAATTTATCACCACATGAATCCTACTAGTAAACTGACACCAACACTAGTACCACTAGCTTTAACTCTATATATTCCAACTTCACTTCATATCTTCTTTCTAGGAACTATTTTGTATACTTTTATCATATTATATTCTCACTTTTCTTATGATTGTAATTAGGAGACTACACTTCATGAGATCTTTGATTATATCATTTATCACATATATACATCTTATTTTTCTTTGTGAAAAAGATGAAATATATTGCACTAATGTTTTTCATTGTAGGTTCATTATCATATACACTCGATTGTATATAACTTACTTATCTAAGGATGAAGTTTGCATCAATTATTTTTCTTATTTTAGGTGCTTCTTGACACCCTCGAACAAGGAGGAATATCCTTTAAGCACTCATATTGCATCGTCTATACACTTGTTTGTATATGACATATTTGTCTAAAGACAAAGCTTCTATTATACTAATATTTATTTTGAAGGTTCATCTTGACGACCTAGAGCAAGGAGAGCTTCCGTCAAGAATTTCTTGAATGCATCTTATAACACTTTGTTGTATATCACTTACTCGTCAATAGACGAATATAGTTTTGCACTAATATTTGTTTTGGGTTTTAATCATACCACGCCTCAAACAAGGGGGAGCAACAAGTGGGGAGCATGCAGCATTTAGCATCATTCTCACTTTTCAACAAGCATTTTTGCCGATAAAAGTGAAGAAAATAGGCTAACATTGCTATGCCTTTTTCTTTTCATATATTTCTCATAATTTTTGTTGCATAAAACTAACCTTGATGTAGGTTAAGCCTCTTTATTTGATCCATGGATCGGCTACCAAACAAGGGACGGATTGAAGTAGACGATTTAACTTCACTAGGGATGATGCAAGCTTCACTTTTGGGGAGAAACTAAGTTAAACTCAAGGACACGCCCTTTTTGTTTCGACAAAAGGGGAGAAGAATGTGAGAAGGTAATGCGGAGAAGGTAATGTAATGGTAGTAAGGATACAAGTAACTTTTTACATTTTACTTTCTATTACGTTTACATATCTTTGTCATCATCAAAAGGGAAGATTGTTAGTGCAAATATTACGATATTTAATCTATCTGATCTCGTTTGTTTTGATAGATGACAAACATGTAACTTGTAATACATAACGTAAAATGTACAAGTTACTTGTAATCACACTTTGTCACAACATACATTCAACACCTCTCGATGTCTCAAGTCCTCATATGTTACAACAGGTTAGTATGATTGTTATGTGGCATTAAGATCAAACCCATTAACAAATCATTTAGAATGTTTAAAATACGTTTAGAGTCACTAAGTATTTTAATAGGTTAACCATTCTATTTGAACATCATTTTACATTTTGCATTCACAAGTATTTTATACAAATACATCTTTTGTAAAATGTCTAACAAATATATACTTTTATTTGTACAAGTAATCTAACTATAATATTCATACAAGTACTAAAGTTTACTTACACTTGACAAAATATATATTATTTTGACAAGCACCTAACTAGATATTTTATTTTATAAAAGGCAACTAGACTTTTTATAAACTAGTTACATAATACATTTTACAAGTTTATTTTCATGAACATTTTAATCTAAATGAAAATACAATTTTACATCACTTCATGCATCATCATATCTTTAGAAGATTTGGTCAATATTTAGTTAGATTTGCAAGATCTTGAAAAATATTCTAAGATATCAAATCTTGTTATGAATAATATTATGTGGATGCCCATATAATCCATAAAACCCACATTGATGCTATTAGTGTTTTACCTAATGTATATCTTATATATACCCATTGTATCTCATACATTATGATCAATAGAAAATACTTCATTCCCTCAACTCTTGTTCACAACGTTATGTGCGCTCTGAAGTTTTGTTTCTTTTTCTCAGTATCTTGGTATGTCTTAAGTTTTTTTAATCGTCTTCTAGAAAATCTTGGTATTTATACTATCACTCATAAATTATAGTGTCATATCATGTATACTACTATCATAAACTGATGCGCATTCCATAATTAAATCTTTGGTAATATTATGTAGAATCATGTGGTACGTTTTCAACCCTTTTTATAATTGTTGTTCTAGCAAATAACTATGCACATTATGAACATTATAAGTAATACTGTATAATAAATCATGTATAGTCTTAACAACTGAATTATTATTATATGAAAATCTATGTCGTTAGTTATTATAAATTCCTATAATCGTAAATACAGATAATATTTTGTTGTACCGATTCGAATATTTACCCGAACATATAGTTGATATTTAGTATTTGAATATGCTTTTGACTATAGTTGTTTAATGCTATTGGAACAACATTAATTAATTTTTGTTTTTTTCCGATTATAATCTATACACTTAATTAATTGATCTTTTATTAACCTCATGTGTTGATTTAATGATTGTTTAGTTACATATTTAGATGACTATTTATTTATGGATCATATAAATAGTATTTGATCTAATTTGTGAGCTTTTCATAAACAATAGTCTATGAACTACTAGTATTTTATATAGTATTTAGTTCTTCGACATTCAACTATTTATATTAAAATCCCTTATGCTTTTATTGAGTCAAAAAAAAAAACCAATAACTAATTTGGAGGTGAACTTGCAGATTGGTAGTTTGACCAATTCAACCAACAACCCAAAACTAGATATATGAAGTTGGAGTTTATTTAATGACTAGGTGGCTTTGTCAATTATAGTTTTAATTTGATTCACTGGTGATGCTAGAGCTAAATTAAAGTAAACTTACACTTGTCTCTTGGCTAGATAATGGATGGTATATGTTTACGCTTGTACTACTCGACTCGCATGTGATAGATGCTTAGTTATAATTTAGATATATGCTTATTTGTGAGTTCCGATTTTAACGGACAATACTCAAAACCAAAACCTTATCTAATTCTGTGAACATCAAACAACTTGTAATTTGGGAAATACTAGTTATATTGATGTCAATACTTACATGATTAGAGTTTATTTATGTCGTTGAAATTAATAGATGTTTTCATATGCATTACATGTTTTCTCATGTTTTCGTTATGATCTTAAATTCGAGGTAGTCTACTTTTATATAAAATAGTTGTCACTTGCATCTAATCTATACTTTGATATGAATTAAATCAATATACAACTTGTATATATTCGTGTGCTAATAAAATTTTGCTATATTTGAGTTTAATCCATGGATAGTGACAAGTAATTATGTTTTGAAATTTGAACGCTAAAATTCCGACATCATACATTTTATTAATATGATTTTATAGATACATACAAGATACAACTATTAAGCTATTTACTTGGAATGTGTTAAGGAAAATATGTGACATAATGTTATGATATTTATCAAGCTCATTTAAAAGAAAAGATTACCTAATCTTTGTAAGTTTAAAGTTGATACATGTATTATGTCAGCGGGTTACTTCTTAACCATTTAATGCGAAGATAAGAGTATATATGTGGTTACTTTTTACAATGATAGTAAGAAAATTAATGAATTGATAATATCTTTTGGCTAATAAATTTATAACCGAACTTCTCTTCAAATATCATTAAACTTGTTAAATTGAACATGCTCCACCATTTAAAAGAAATATGAGAATATTTTGGTCATTGTTAAGATTCAGATACGGACATGTTTGAAGTAAATAAAGTTGTTTATTATGTGATTTATTTGTTACGTAATTTTATTCGTTTGCTAGTAAGGCATTTGATTAATTGAGTAATGGTATGCATGTGTTTTGCAAATTGCGCAACTTCAGTAGTAAATTGATATGTTTTATTATATGATAATATTTGAAGGCTAATTTGCAATTATTCTCTTATACTCTATATAGTTAAAGAACAATAAATGTTCTATTGTGACTACAAATGAATAATCAAACGACATAACCTCATGTTATGTTAAACATAAATAATATACTTAGAACCTCAAGTTCTAATATGATTCTTTATGAGGATGAAGATCATAACCTCATGTTATGTTAAATAGAAAAAATAATAATTAGAACCTCAAGTTCTAATTTGATTCAATTAGTAGAATCAATAGCATAACCTCATGTTCTCTTATTAAAGAAAATAAAACCTCAAGTTTTATATGATTCCCTCAAAAGAAGACTATGTGAAAGCAATAAAAGTGCTTATATAAATTTCATTGGAGAAACAATGGTATAAATGTGATAATGTATTAAATTCTCCATATTATTTGACTTTAGTATAAAGTCAAGTGCAATCGAAGCACCTATGGTCATAAACTAGTTGAAGGCATGGTCATAAACAAGAAGTTTATGAGCCAAGATTGTTGTAGTAGTTGGCATGACCGGTTTGACCATCCCGAGTCAATGATGATGCGAAATGTATAGAGAAACTATGGGTTCTTAAATGGTGATTTGTTTTTTTATTGTTCTCAATGAAAGTGCATTGTTCATTTATCACCACCGAGTTAAGTAAGGACTTTGTCCTATGAATTTTGAAATAATATAAAGAGGATGTATGTAGGCCTATACATATCCGCATGTGGATCATTTTGAGTTTTAAAAACGATGCATCGTCAAAATGATCATCAAATACGCAACTTAAGGTTAGCGTAATTAGTGGCTCGACTTATAAAATGAGAGCACGGTTTTTTCACGTTGTATTATTGAGAATGGTGGTGAAAACTTCTAAGTACTGGGCGATTATTGGAATAAGTGTTGAACTTTATGTAGCCCAAGTTCATACGTAGAATGCTTTTGTTGAAACGTTCATAAAACGTCACTTCGTTGATTGCAAAGCCAATAATTATGAGAACAAAAATCTTAGACTATGGGGCATGTTAAAATATGACTATGAATTCGCATCATGCCAAGAAGATTAATGAATACCCCAATAAAAATGGTTTATAGTCACGAACCATATGTTTCCCATTAAAGTTTATGAAAATGTGCGAAACTTGTATTGAAAATCCACCACAACGCACAACAATGGGATGTTGTAATTGATAATTCATTCAGGAGAGAATGAGCGGCGATGAGAGGTATGGAATGAACTATAATATAAATGTTGATCCTCAGACCAATGAATATGAACTTGAAGGGAAAATTTACATTCCAGATCTAGTAATTGCCAGAATTGTTTAGTGACATAAAGAAGTGACTAGATCATATATACGCTGCTAGTGCTCCAATTATAATGTATGTCCCAAAATGAAAACCAATGATTGGTAGTAAGTCTATGGCACGTCTGCAACGTGATAGACTAATCGATTCCAAATAAAGTCCTCGAATGAATAGATAAAATGGAGCAAGAAAATTCAGATGGTCTAATCGAGGTAATAAAAACCCCATAATAATTCTCATGTAGAGACACTAGACATGAAAGTAATTGAAAACCCGTACTTGAAAACTATGAGATATCAATAAATGATATATTGCAATGTCTAGTAAAGTGTGGAATCGAAAATATAAATGAATCGACGTCGATGGTGATATTGTATACAATAATACATATTGTAATGATTATGTAAATATATAAGATAGCGCTATAATCATGGTGAGGATCATGGAAGCATACCGCACGGTGATGTATAAATGAATGGCCAAAATAAGTAAAGACGCAAAGAACTAATGAAAGATTGAAGTTTCTTGTGACGAGACATGGTTACTGGGACTTGAAGTCCGTACATATGAATGTGTAAAATTATTGGATATGCATTGGTCATTATGAGAGAGCGAAATTAAAGTATTGAAACTTATAACTAAGGCATAATTGATGGCACACAAATATTTTCGCAAAGACTTATGAAGACATGATCTCATGTGGTGGATCCAATAATCTATTTAATACTTATAAGTCTAGCGATATGATAACTAATCGATATGCGTCTAAAAGAAAATGAATAGAGCTCATTTGAAGTTGAGATTCCTTGAGGGATATAAAATGCATGAAGCATATCTCGTGATTTAACATGCTGAAAGCATATAAGAAAGTTTTCAAGAATAACACTTGATCAAGATGAATATATCACTATATGAGTGAAAGGTAATATGGTAATGGTTAAAAATGAGCCATTGAAATAACAAAATTTACCCATGTTGTTTTAAAGAGATTTATATTTGAATATGGTATAAGTTACATATGTTTTGATGAGGTAAATGTGAATGAAACTCATGAAGAGATTTTCAAGACGGTTGAATACCTTGAAATGAAATATAAAATTGAAATAACAAAATTTACCCATGTTGTTTTAAAGAGATTTATATTTGAATATGGTATAAGTTACATATGTTTTGATGAGGTAAATGTGAATGAAACTCATGAAGAGATTTTCAAGACGGTTGAATACCTTGAAATGAAATATAAAGTTTTGTCTTGTTTTATGAATTAAACATCTTAAAGATGAAATCATTTTTCATAATGAAAGCTAAAGAAAGATGCTATATATCTTTATATGGATAAATGACGCTCATGTTTATGAGGTCAATTGATGAAGAAAGACCCCTTTACTTTTAAAGATGATGATCACAATATCAATTTACATATGTCATACTAAAATGTGTATATGTGAAGTACAAAGATGTAATTAAATGAGATGTATGACGTATCTTAATCCTTAAATTGGATATGCGAACAACATGTATAGAGTATTTATTCATGTGATTCTATCAAGACACATTAAGGTGCATTCACTGATTCAATGAGCTTAAGTGATGTGATCATCAGGGGGAGAGAAGATACGCGTTGCACTCTTTTCCCTTGACCACGGTTTTGTCCCCACAGTGGTTTCCCTCAAGGTTTTTAATGAGGCAACATCCCCGAGCGTATAAAGGAATTATGCATTTTTTTCCTTCACTAGATTTTTGTCCCACTGGGTTTTGTCTAGTAAGGTTTTAATGAGGCATAATCCTCAAATGGACATCCAAGGGGGAGTGTTATGGATAATTATAATATGGATGTCCATATCTTATAGGATACATATTAAAGGTATTTGAGTTATATTAGAAGATTACGTATCTTCCATAATGTATGACCCTCACAATGGTCGATCTTAAACTGGATATGCATTTACAAGTGGAGGAACCGCAAATTCATGGCGTTTAGTTAGCGAGACGATCTCGATTTCATCCAACCATGCAGAAATTCTAGTGATACATGAAGCAAGTCGAGAATGTGTTGGCTAAGAAGTATGATACAATACATACGTAGATCATGTGGAAATTCTTCAAGTAGGCACAAACAGTTTTGCATGAAGATAACGCAACATGTATTGCTCAACTTAAAGAAGGTTATATCAAGGGCGATAGGACGAAACATATTTTACCAAAAATTCTTCTTCACTCATGACTTACAGAAGAATGGTGATAGTAACAAGTTCGTTCAAGCGACAATTTGACGGATCCATTTACCAAGGCACTTCCTACATCAACATTTAGGAAACTAAGTTACAACATTGGAATGCAACGACTCAAAGAGCTCAAGTGATATCGTCATCGAGGAGAGAACAATACGCTCGACTTGCACTCTTTTTGTCCTTAGTCATGGTTTTGTCCCACTGGGTTTTCCTGAAAAGGTTTTTAATGAGGCAATGAGATTCTTAAAGCGTATTAATTATATGGACATCCAAGAGGGAGTGTTATGAATAATATTATGTGGATGCCCATATAATCCATAAGAAGCCCACGGCCCAATTAGCTATTAGTGTTTTACCCTAATGTATATCTTATATATACCCTTTTGTATCTCATACATTATGATCAATAGAAAAATACTTTTCATTCCCTCAACTCTTGTTCACAACAAATCTAATAAAGTATTATTTTTTAGATTACATTTTTGGCTATAAATAAAGCCCATTGTCTTCTCATTTCAATCATCCCTTCCAACACACATTCTTTCTATCTTTTTTTCATCTTTTAGATCTATAGATAACAATGTAGTAATATATATTAATCACCCTCATCATCACATGATCATAATGCTTCTAACATTCATCTTTGTTGTAAGCATAATTTACATTTTGATCAACCAAGGAAAGCTTGGAGATCTAGCCATCCTCATTCACCAAAGCATATCAACATATGAAGATTCAAGATCTCTAGATATCCTCATTGATTGAAGATTTCTTATTTAAGAAGATCATTTAGATTAGTCATTCATATCCATTATACATTTATGTCATGGATCATCATTGTAAATATTCTTGCATCATCACAACACTTTCACCAAACTAGATTAGATGGTTTATGTGTTTGTACCATAAAACACAAGGTTTGTTATGTTGGGCCATAAAACATAGTGGGAGTGGTTGTACCCTTGAAAAGAACTCGACATCTAGCTTAGTGTCGAAATATTGTATAGGCGACGTTAGGTTGGTTCTACCTCGAACTAGAACCGGTATTTAGCTTTGTACCGAAAAAGTAAGGCTTTGATTGTAAGGTTTTCTCCACCGAGAAGGGTGCTTGTTGATTTAGTGAAGTAACTCTCAAGTTGGGTACTCGGGAGTGGAGTAGAGTAGGCGGAGAGGAGATCCGTGAACGAACCACTATAAATCTCGTGTTCGGTTTTGCACTTTCCTTTATTTATCTCTTTACTTTTATAATTGCTTATGATGTGGTTTGATGATGATGCTTGTGTGACAACTTGGTTTACTATGCTTTATATTAGTCATAAACAATAATTGATACTTTCATATAATAACAAGCTTCATAAGTGATTTCATACAAAAGATCTAACGATTTTAAACGGTAACGTATTCACCTCTACGTTTTCACTAACCGACAATACTCGAGCTAGTCAAAGACTAGGAAGTGACGACATCTTATTAAATATCAATAGATTAACTTGTTTCCCCAAAATCCCAACGTTCATGTTATCAATAAAAGATAAGTTTCCATTTATCACTTAATCAATAAATGTTTCTAAATCGTTATTCGCAATTATTCAAGTTTATAGGAAAGTACTTCATATAAGGTATGTTAAGTAGTGTCCTATAAATAACCCGTATCGACTCACACCATAAGACTAACTAACATCAAGACCAAAACTATTAACTAGTGAACATTCGGTCAAACCCGACATTCTAATGGGTTACAACTACCCCGAGGCCAATTATCCACGCCACAATATGTGGCCTTCTTGCCCGACTCGGACAACGAAACACACAAGGAAATAATAAATCAATTAACGCCCTTGTCAAATCCGAATATAAATCAAGCAGTTACACCTAAATACCACAAGAACAAGAATGCGACTCACAACCCACGCACATCCGGGTCAAACCGACCCTTACCGTCCCTGACCTGAGACAATCAAAAGGAAAACAATAATCCAACTCTTTCTACTGATTTATCACCTCAAGAACTCAAGACAAAATGTTATAATCCTTCTACCATACGAGTCCACCACACGAGTTTGGAAAACCAAGGTTTAAATTAGTTGTTAACCAAAATATAATACCCACGTTTCTCTTTTTATTGCTTTTCAACCTTAACCATTTTAAGTCTTGTTTACATTTCGTTTTCCACACGAATCGTTATCAAAAATGATTTTCAAACATGATTTTATTCGATTATAACCACGAAAATGACAACATACCATAACATATAAATATATATCCATTTGATAATATAGAAAGAAACCATAAATGAGATGAGGGGAGTGATTACCGAGAAGAAAAGAGAGGAGAACGAGGTTGGTGGTGTCGTTCACGAGTACTACTCGTGACCAAACCAAGCTAGGACCTCTTAAAAGCGTTTATCCACGAAACCCTAATATATACGAATCTAATTTTATTAAGATGTGGCGCGTCGTGTTGTTTTAAGTGGCGTGTAGGTTACAAAAATGTAACCACAATTGCCCGATCTATCAGTTGAGAGTGGTGGTGTAATTAGGGGAGGTCGCCGGAAAGTTGGCCGGAAAAGTTGACGGTGCCGGAACCCTAGAATTGGGGTGGCCGGATTTTCTTAGAGGGAGAGAGATTATTTGTGTGTGTTTTTGTAGAGAGAGAGTGAGAGTGGAAGAAATGAGGGAAGTGGTGAAGGTGGGGGTATTTATAGTCCTAGGAGGGACTACTCTTGTACCATTGAAAGTGAAGGGAGCGTTCATGAAACTATCACAAGGGCCCTAGATGTAACTTCATAAAACTTTCGTTATATTAGGTTTGGGGCTCGTTTTGACTAGTAAATGAGGGATTCACGACTCGAGAGTTACGTCAATGCTTTTAAAATAATTTTTCCAATAAAAATGATATAAAATACGACTCGTGTCTCAAATTAAATCAAACGATCGCTCTAATTGACGTTTCTCTAATTACGACGCATCGAGGAATTTTCGAGTTGTCACAGCCTCACCTCCTTAAAAGGAATCGCGTCCTCGGGATTCAATTCTAGTCGTCCGTAAAAGTCTAGAAGGGCGAGTGCAATAGCACGAGGGTTTACCTTCACGTTCTCTACGTGAATCTAGGATCTTCTTGCGAGTTTCTATGAACTTTGAAGACAGAGAGGCAACTTTACTAAAGTTGCTAGGTTTCATCATCTATGGTTTCGATAGGTCAACGAAGTTTAAACGTCCAAAGATTAGGATTTCCTAGAAGGATAACGATTGCCTCATCGGCGAGTCATTTCTTCCTATTACACACGAAATGTTAGGAACTCTACTGAGTCTTGATGGTAGCTCAAACCTCTGAGCTACTGGTCTCAATCTAGCAATGGTTTTTAGGGGGATCGGTATAGTGGGGGATTAAGTTTCCACGTTTACTACTCGCTTCACATAATTTCATGGTGGATTCGTAACCTTAATTCTAGGTTATCTCGGAGGGTTCAAGAGACTTACGTTGTCTATGTATCCAAATGGTTTGTGAGTAACTTACATATCCATCTCAACTTAGAACGGTTTCCTTGGTATTATTTCGAAAGCGGGTTTAGGTTGCTAAGTTGGGGTAATTCCATTTCTTCCCAATCATCTGAATTTACTCTTACATCCATAGAGGATCTCTTACGGTGCCTTTAAGGTACTAAAGTGATAGGTATGGTTATAGGAGAAGTTGGCCAATGGGAGGTGTCTATCCCAACCGTTTCCAAACTTGATAAGCACGCTACGTGTTCTACTAGGGTTTGAATGGTTTTCTACTTATTAGTCTGAGATGATACACATAAGCATATCCAATCGGTTCTCTAGGCTCTAGGAAGTGATAGCTGAAAAATAGGTGTGTGGCGTTTGTCATAATTTGGAAAGGATAGAAATCGGCATTTCCTAAAGCACACGGTATCCTTTATGTGTGGAGGAATTCATTTGTATAACTTAGGTTTTTCGATCGCTTTTCCTTAAAGAGTATCGGAGGGAGTTGAAGTTTGACAAAAATGGTTCTAGCACAGTTGGTGGGTTACTCACTCTCCACACAAACCACCTAGGTTCAAACCGGGGCATGGTCACTTAGAACTTTATTTAAAAAAAAAATAATAATCAAATGTGTTCTAACATGGTGAGCCTCAGGTAGATAAAGTGGATCAAGGGGGATTCCCTTTTTAATCGAAGTCCCATAATTGAAAGGAGGTAGGGAGCTAAGGTTCGAAAGTGAGGTCTAGCTTATTGGAGCAAGCCACTTTACCGGAGGGAGAGGATTAGGTACTACCTCACCTCCTAAAAGAGATAGATGGGTTCTCTAGTGTTGCTATAACTATATGAGGAGAGACGAGCATTGTCGTCCATACTTTTCCCTTTTTACTAATTTACGGGAGGTAAATAGGTTGGTAAGACTACTAGCAACCACTTAGGTAAAGGCGGGAATCTACTTCCAAGGTTTCGTCTATGGGTAGCTTATCATTTTGTGAGAGGTCCGATAGGTTAGCAAGTGCTTCTCGAAGGATGAGAGAAAGATTATGTGATTGTCCTAGAGAAAGTGGTTCAGGTTTCTCCTTAGGGTTTCAAGATTTCTTCTGAGTACGAAATCTCTACTAGATGAAAAGTCTAGGAAGTTCAAAGTATGCCTCTATTTAGAAAGTGTTGATTACTACCATCAATCGGTCGGTTGACTTAGCATGATATCTAGGTTAGAGACGAAAGTACAACTCTTAAAAGAGAGTTTTGGTTACTAACCACAGATCACTGTCGATTGACTCATTGGTGAACTTAACATTTAACGCAAAAGGTTTCAAGGTTCAACTCCAAAATCATAATCTCCAAAAGAAGTTCGACTACCAATCGATATCCAAATCATTTCCTAAATACGAATGAACGTCAACGGCTCTAAGTAGGTATGCTAGAGAATTTCTCATCTATGGTGTGTAAGGTACCATATTGATAAAATAGGTAAGTATTACCATAGCAGTGGTGTGACTATTTGTGACTATTGTTGACAAATAATGTTGAGGGTTCAATGTTGCTAGAGTCAACATCGATGGAACAATATCTAAGGATAATCCTCGGTGAACAACTTCACTAAAACAAGTCGTTAGATCGTCATCGATAGGGGTACCTAAATAGAGGATAAGGTACGACATCAACAACGCGTAAGGTACTATCTTAATGAAAGCTTTTGGCGGCAGCAACGTCGACACGACATTATCGGTTTAGGAAATGAGCAACGTCGACTAGATGACGTTATGAAAATGAACATCGAGTGAATGGTAAAGTTTCGGAAGTTTTCTCAACAATCGGTTCAAGACTAGGCTTGAGGTATAAGTGTCGTGCAATGGGTTACCAATGAAACGAGGCTAGATGACAAATCCACGGTGTTACTACTGAAACGATGTGGAATGATAATTCCGACAATATTACTATCGAAACGCGGTGGAATGATAATTCCAATACGGTTACTATCGCAATGCGACCGGATGACGTTTCGAAATCGAATACCAATTATAGGTCGAAAGATGATTTTAACAAAATTATCAACGAAGCGGAGCCGAATAATAATTCGAGGCCAAATGATGATTCGAAATCAAATGATGAGTTAAAACTCGGAACGAGATCAAAATCATAAAATCAATAACCCAAAGACCAAAATCCAAAAATAGCCCAAAATAATTTCAAACGCTCTAGAGAGATCGACGAGGCTTATGTCGATAAGCAACTCGGATGCAAACGGTGCCAATCGGGTCTCACCCGACTTATGGCGAACTACGCTCAAGTGTTACAAACAAGAATTTCACATAAACAGAGACGTATAGTGATGCCAGAAGTGTTACGATTCAAGAGGTGTTACGATGCCAGTGTGAGTATGTTTGGTGAGTGCGAGTGTGCGAGTCCACCTTAAGTTTATCGTTCTTAAAACCAATCTCAAATCCGAACACAATTTTGTTATAACAATTCCCAGTATTTTTAAAATTCACCTCTGAGACGGACATAGGTGATCAGGTCCATGTCTTCTGTCTACATTTGAATATAGGTGATCAGTCTATATTCAATCGAGATTCGATAAATTTTTATTAAGCAAGGCACAACCAGTTTATAACCAATTCTTAATATATATTCCCAACTTCAATGTTATATGCCCAAAATGTATTCATTTCCTCATCTCAAAAATATCTCGTTGTTCCATTTAGTTATTAGCGTTAGGTATCATCGTGTGTGTGTGTGTGGTATCGACTCGACAAGACACCATGAATGCACTCAAATAACCACAATGCGACTCATAATGACACAATGAGACGTCTAAATGATAAACTTTATAGTTTAATAAGTTTTGGAATAAATAGTTAGATCTTATCGAATTCGTCAATTCGATAAACTCAACCATTTATTCATGTCGCTTATTATCCCAAAACCAATCACATCCTAACGAGTCATAAGGATAATTCACCCATTAACAATGTTATCCCTACGCATAGCGGCCTATTAGGTTCGTCAACCTAATAAGTCCGTTATCCACGTGGATCGACGCGATTAATGTTAGGTCATCCGTAACCCACGCACAACACATAAGTGGTATTAAATACTCATAAATGACACCTTTCGATAAACGTGTCCTCGAAACATTTAATGACTCACTTATTACAAAACATATCTATTTTCAAGCGTTGGTTCCCCTTTTTAAAATGTCGAATAACAAGGCGAGCCTTGTTATCGAATGCTTAGTACAAAACCATTTATCATCGATATCTTCTAGTACCATTTACTAGTATATATGTATATATATAAAATTCGATATAAGTTTCAATATAAATTTATTCATCTCACTTATAAATTTCAATATAAATTTCAATAAAAATTTTAACATAATTTCAATAAAAATTTCAATATAAATTTTGAGTCATTATTCGTTTCGAGTTCCCAAGTCCGAGTCATGACTCTTGGCTTTTACACAATCATATTGCCCAAATAAATACTAAAGAAAACGTTACGGCGTTGCTAGGGTAGTCGAGACTAGAAAGTCACGATAACACCTGACGTAGCGCAAAGTTGAAATATTTACCATTGAATCCAAAATAAATAATTTTCACAATTCTAATTAATCCCCCAAGCAATCTCATACCAATTTCGCCATCTAGTCAGACAATCAAACATACCCAACACCATTAAACACTTCCAATCGACCCTTTCAATTCCCCAAACACAACTGATTAACGGGTATCAAATCTAATGTTTGTCAATGACTTACCAATTACCCAAAACTCCACAATTAATTTGTTATTCAATTAAAATTTTATTAATTGAAATGTCATTCGATTCCAAAGATCTGATTCATACCAATGATTCAACGTTATCCAAATAATCACACGTTAGTCCAATTTATTATCTGAAAACACTTACTGGTTTCACATATCATTATAACATTAACGGACATGAATTCATTATTAGTAATCAAAACCGATTACCAATTGTTTGACAATTTTTAAAGAATAAAAACAACGGTTTACGAGGGTTTCGACTCAAAATCGTGACACGAGACCATCACCAATCGACATCACCAAAATCATTATAACCCATCATCTAGTTATGATCAAGGGCACATAAACATGATAAGATGCAAAACACGTGAACATGATACACACACGATACCAACACACCAGTTTACATGCTTTATTAGCTTTAACGCGTTTTAGGCTCGTGTTCATCAAAACTTAACTGTGGAACTCACGTTCACGAGACAAAAGGCCTCGTTTGTGACTCCTTGACTTAGTTATAATAGTACCATTTCCTTTATATTCCCAAATCATTTCCCCGACCACTACTAGTGTGCAAGTTTTAAATCAAGTGGTGAGATTACGCCAGAAATTGCGTAACCCGATACTTTGAGTGTCCGCATTATTTGATAAATAATGTTGAATTATTGGTTATCACCTTCTGTGTTCATTTGTTCACTTTAATCTTCCAAATACATTCCAATAGATCCCACGTATTTGTGTATATTCATACAAAGTTTTCTCTTTATTGTTTTGGGATATACCCAAGGCAACAACTTAATATGAGTTAAGTGTTATAGATTTAAGGTTTGGGACTCCACACTCTGTGATCGGTATAGTGCATGCGAAAACTTGAGGACATGCTTTCTGTACATGTATAAGCATGAGGACATGCTTATAGGGCGTGCATAAGCATATAGAAATGCTTATGATCAAGGTTAAAGGTGACAGCTTCATTACCCACACGTAATGTGATTTCTTGCTCAAATACATCAATGAGAGCACGGCCCGTTCTCAGGAATCCTCGTCCAACAATTAGAGGAACCCGTGGATCAGCATCGAAATCAACAACTACAAAGTCAGCTGGAAAATGGAACTTTCTTACTTTCACAAATACGTCCTCGGCAATGCCAAGAGGACGGGATATTGTACGATCTGCAAGCTCAAGAGTCATGCATGTAGGAATAAGGTCCGGAAGAGAAAGTTTCTTCCATACTGAATAAGGCATCAGGTTAATGCTTGCACCAAGATCTGCTAAGGCAAAGCATTCAACCATTCCTGGAAATACACAAGGTAAGAGAAATTTTCCAGGATCTCCAAGCTTTTCTGGAAGCTTCTTCAAGATAACTGCTGAGCAGTTCTCGTTCAGAGGAGTTTTAGCCATTTCAAACAGCTTTTCCTTGTTACTTAACATGTGTTTGAGAGTTGATGCAAACTTGGGCATCAGCATGATAGCATCCGCAAAGCTTATGTCAAAATGTAGTTCTTGGAAAATTTGAAAAAATTTGTCCATTTGATGACTGGCTTTTCGCGGAGCTTTTGCTCATTCAAACGTGATGGGTAAGGAATAGAAGATTTGGATTTGGGTTTTCAACGGGAGCTACTGGAGGTTCAAAACAACTCTGGATTGGATTTGGGTTTCTGGACAACTTGAGGATGGACATCATTGGTACCTCCGTTATTAGTAGGAAGTTCCTTGTCCTTTGTAGCCTCGGTTCACTTTCCACTACCTTCGGGAGAGAAGAAGAAAAGGTAGTAGGAATAGCGGGTCCATTGTATGAAACACAACTTCTGGTTGTGATCGCCTTTGCATCGCCCCTCGGGTTAGCGATCGTGTTGCTCGGAAGTTTTCTGAGCCCGAGGGTTGATCATTTAAAGACTTCTTTAGATCAGCGATCGATGACCAACAACTGTTCATTTCATCTTAGGATTTCATGAATTGTTTCAATAACTCATCAGATGATGGTCCAGTTGGAACAATTGCTTGAGTTTGAATAGGAAAATTCTGGCCTCTATTACTCAGATTAGGGCCTTGATTTTGAAAATTTCCTTGCTTAGGATTCATATTCCCATGAAATTGATTCCCTCGATTGAAATTGTTTTGATTAAGGTTTCCTTGATGTTGGAAACCTTGATTTGGTCCGGGATAGAAATTACCTTGGTTTTGATAACCTTGGTTCATTCTAGGTTGGTTCGATTCGGTTTTGCATGTTAGTATTCTGGCTAAAACCGGGTGGTCCCTGATAAGTATTAGCACGGTAGTTTGGCTCATTTTGAGGACGGTATTGATTACCTCCTTGATGTGAAGTACCGGCTATAGCATTGGCTTCAAATGGACTACCATCGGTGGCAGTACAGTTGTAGTATGCATGAGGGCCACCACAAGTAACACAGACTTCGACTTTCTTCACTTCACCATGTGATGGTGTCTGTGTGAAAGTGACTTTCTTTTGGTTAGCAAGAACCAAAGCCTGAACAATATCAGTGAGTTTGTCAATCTTAGCATCGGTGCTAGATGTACTCACGTGAGATGAAGTAGAAGGTCCTGCATTAGACTGAGTCTGATATGTCTTTGTTCGGAAAGGGCGGACCTGGGACTTGTTTTCAATGATTTGCAAGGCTTCTTTTGTGGTCTTGCTCAGGAAATTACCTCCCGCGGAGGCATTTAAAGAGTCTTGGTTAGTATGGTTCAGACCATTGTAGAAAGTATCCATTTGCATTAACTCGGTAAAACCATGATGTGGACACTTCGGGCAACTCTTTGTAACTATCCCATGCCTCCCCGAATGATTCATCAAATCTTTGAGAAAATTTCATTATCTCATTCTTAAGACTTGTAGTTCGGGATGGAGGATAGAATTCGTTAACAAACTTAGTGACTAGGTCTTCCCATGTCTCAATGGAACGAGGGGGTTGTTTCTCAAGCCAATTCAGGGCTTGTCCCTCTAGAGAGAATGGGAACAGAAGAAGCTTAATTGCTTCATGTGGGACATTCTTGTATTTGATGGTAGATGCAATCTTGTTAAACCATCGAATATGTGCATGAGGATCATCCCGCTCAAAACCATAGAATTGGCTTTGGGTTACAAGATTAAGCAACCCGGTTTTGAGCTCAAAGGTATCAGCCACGATGGCTGGGACAATAATGGCATCTCCGTAACCCTCGATGGGTGCTTGGAGAAGCTCATTCATCGGTTTGTCTTCTGCCATTACGACGGGGGGTGGTGGTACTAGACGTTCCTCATCCACGGTGAAGGAGCGAGAACGTCCTCTACGCCTACGAGGAATATTTGCAAGCTCAGAAAGTGGTCTTGTAGAGCTAGAAGAACGAGTGCGCATGCACTAAATTTAAAAATCAGTTTTCAAAACAAATGCGAGGCAAAACGACAAGTGAACTTAAACCAATAATCACAAATGAAATGGCTTCTTTGAAAAAGGTACACCAAATCACAAGGACACAAAGGTAAGTTTTGATCTTTAAGATTGGGAACTTATTAATGTTCACACCCCCAGTTGGTAGGTGTACTGCCTTGATTTGCGGTGGTTGATTTTTATGTATTTATTAAGTACCACTAAAAAGACGTAGGTATGGATTTGTGCTAAGGGTTTAAATACTTTTGGACAATATTTTTGGTATCGTCTCGTTTAACCAAATCTTATCTCTTTAAGAATCACCTTAAAGAAAATACAAAATAGAAAACGTTACGATTGTTTTGTTGTTTTATATATATTTTTTGGTGTTGTTAACACTTTAGGAAAAGTGTTAATGAACTTTTTTATAACTTTACAAAAAACTGTTTTACAAAAGGTGGTATATGTGCAAGTACGGGTCTGAGAATGCTTAAAACACGCGAAAGCCTCCCCGGCAGCGGCGCCAAAATTTGATCGGTGCTGAACCGTCAAGTTTATCACACAAATCAACCACTTGTGAATGGTTGACCGTAATAAAATTAAAACAGTCTAAAACCAATGCAATTTCCCTTGGAATATAGTGGATTCCCGGGTCGTTAAGTCCCACGGAGGATTAATGGTGTTTCAAAACTTTCAGATGTCGAATAATCACTAAGGATAATGATCAGTAAGGATTTTGAGTGGTAATTACACCTAAAGAGAAAGTTTGTAAATTACAGATGCTTAAATGCAAATTAAAGAAAATTTAATTAACTAAATTATATTAAATAAACGCTATCACTATTTTTAAAGTTGGTTTTTCTTGATTTATAAAACAAAATAACTTAAATAAACTATTTTAATTAAAGCGTAAACCTAAATTATCTAAAAACGTGACCTAGAATGAAAACGTGCGTTATATATAAAAATTACGAGTCGCAAGAAAAAACGTAAACTTTGTAAAATAAAAGTCCTACGAGTGTAAAAACAATTTTCTTACTTAATATATGACAAAAGAAAATTTTAGAAAAAAGATTTATATTTTTTTTACTTTTATATTTTTTATTATGAATTAAATACTATTTTTAACTAATTAAATGATTAAAAATACTAAAACTATTCAGAAAATTCTGAAACTTTTTTATAAAATACTTTATAACAATACAAAGCTAAGAAAAATACAAAAGGTGTGAAAGCTTGTTTTAATAAGCTGTAAATAAGCTATTTAACTCGTATAAGCTAAAATAGAAAACAAGGGTTATGTATTAAATTATGCAAGGTATAACCAGTTAAAGACCCAAGGGCAGTTGGTGAGTGTGTGGTGTGGTGAGCTGGGTGGCCAGGGTTCGAATCCCAGCAATGGACTTTTTATTTTTATTTTCTTTTTGGAATTTTCTTTTTGAAAACTATTATACTACTGAAATTAAGTAACTTTTATAAAGACAAAAGTTTCACAACTTGAAAATAAGCAGTTTATGAGCTTAAAAGCTAAACAGTTAGCTTATGAGCTTATTTTGATTTTTCAAGCTTAAATAAGCTTACAAACTGGAACAAAAGGTAAAATAAGATACAAGTAAGCTAAAGGAACTCAAATTAAGCTAAAAAGCAAAGAGAAACACACTGATAAGCTTATAATAAGCAAATAAGCACTTATCCTAAGTCTACTAACCAAACAGGCCTGCAGTCATCTTTAAGGCCAAATTAAGCTAAGGGCAAAAGCTCCAAAGCTCAAAATAAGCTTTGATATGAGAAGCTGGCTTATTTGGGTTTCCAAAAAGCCAAGGTTCTCACAATGGGGCCCACTAATAAGCTTGCTATAAGCTTGAGAAAAAGCTGATAAACCACTGAGTGTTCAGTGTTCACACAAAATGGGACAACTTAAAAGTCACTTGCAGCCCTAACAAATAAGCTGGCAAAATTGAAAATAAGCACTTAGACTTTGAGATTGGTAGATAAGCTTCACAAAAAGCTAAGGCACACAAGCTGAGACTCACTAATGAGCTTTTGACAAGCTTATGAAAAAGCTTGCTCAACACTGTAAAGCGTACAGGGACACATTTTGAGATAAGGATCTAAAGTAAGCTAAAAATAAGCAGTTTAAAAAGCTATCTAGAAATTATAAAAAATACTAAGATAAAAATGAGCAGTTATATTTTAATATTCCAAAAGCTCAAATCTTGAAATTCAATATTAAATCCTATATAAAATTCTCTAGTTTATTCAAAAACTGCTAAGTGAGAATTTTGACTTTTAAATTATACTAAAAAGTTGACTTAAATGAACTTTGATTACTTCTATTTGACTGAATAAGTTGTATTAAGCTATAATAAGATGGATTTAAGCTAGAGTACTAAGTTATAAGCAACTTTGATGTAATTTGTATTCCAAATTCTTAACGAGTTGATAAACTAAGGTAATATTAAAACTAATTTTGACTTTTTATAAAACAAGGACTGAATTTTATGCTTTTATTGAGCTTTTTAGAGCTAATGTAACATGAAACAACAACAAACAACATCAAGCATGAGCTAGAATACTTATCTATCAACAAATCCAAACAACCTTTAACTTGACTGGTTTTGTGATTTCCAAAGAGTTTCACAGATTTAGACCATGCATTTGATTCCTAACCTTATATTATCATATAATGAAGCTAAATAAGCATTAAACAACAATACTAACAACATACAACTAAGAATTGACAATTAAGCTATAATAACTGTTAAAATGAGATTTTTTTAACAACTACAAATTTTAAAGAACAAGGAAACTGTTTTATTGGTTAATTCTATTTAACTATAACTTAGAAACATGAACATACAGAGATTCAAGCTAATCAATGGCTCAAACAGTGAAATGCCAAATTGGAGCAAAAGGCTTACAAATGAATTCAAGTGAAAATTGAGAACCAAGACTGAAACCACTTCCTATAGCTTCCCAAGAAGCTCTAAACCAAGGCCATCCACAATTAACCTTGCTCCAGCTTTCTCTCTTCTTCATTCTTGATTTTTTATTTTTCACTAATTTATTTGGTATTTTTGGTATTTTTCTTTTTGATACTAAACAGAGTTTTTTTTAGGTTTCTAATAGCTTAAATAAGCTATATAGGAGCTTAAGTGAGGTTATGAGTCCAAGATAACAACTATCAACAACATTAACACATATTGAGATTTTAAGCTTGAAAATGCATAAACTTGAAAATGATACATAAACTTGAAATTAATGTTCACAAAAACTTTATTATACACTAACAACTTGAAATACAAAGCTTGAAAGCTTAAACATACACTGGAATTTGAAGATTAACTATTTCGACATAAACTAAATTAAATTACTCTCTATATGCTTCACATTGCTTCCTCTCTCCTTTATATTGATCTCATTGAGCTTAGTCGACATCTCTGAGACTTTCCCACCTCACTTGAACCATTGGATCTTTCTAATACATCATATTCGTCCATTTGGAAAATTGGCGCCAAAAAGTCATTTGACTGGAACGGGTAGGTTTTTTTGCAATTAAGGAGTTTTGTTGGATGTGGAGGTGTTAAGGAGTGGGTAAACAGCTGTTAGGGTGAGGTGGAAAGTTGAAAAGGTGGAAAAACCACCCCTGGTTTTGGTTTTCAGAGATGGGAGAGGAAGATGCAGGTGTTTGTGGTTTTGGCGGATTTGACCATTTGACCAAGTTTATTAATATACTTGTGGGGGTTCATAAATGGGTTTTGGCAGGGTTCAAGTGGTATTGTGAACTGGCTCATGGTTCAAGTGTGGGTTGGGCTTGGGTTTGCAAGTTGGGCCAGCTGGGTTGGATTTGGGTTGGATATTAATACAAGGGTCCGTTTGGTTTGGTATTAACACAAGGACAATTTATGAAATTTCTAGATTTTGAGGGACTGAAAATGCCAATATTCCAAAGTTAACACAAGGACTAAAACTGCAATTAATGGTTAGTACAAGGACCAATATTGCATAAATTTCCATTTTTATAAATCCAAGGACTATATTTGACATTTTTGAAACTTTAGGGACCTAAGTTGCCATTTTGCAATTTTAAACTTCAAGGACCAAGTTTGACAACTTATGAATCCCTAGGGACTTTAAATAACATTTTTCTTTATTTTGATTTACCAGGGACTAGATTTGACAACTTTTGAAACTTGGGGGACTAAAACTGCCAATTATGCAAACTTGATACGTTTTTCATCTGATTTTGGTATTTTTGCATTTAAAACACATAAAACACTTATTTGTGATATTTTTATCATTTTGATGCATTTCTGAGTGTTTTCAGATGTTTTTGCAGTTTAAATGGTACAAAAATGATGAGTATTTAGACACTCATCAATCCCCACACTAAGATATTGCTAGTCCCTAGCAATGTTTTAAGGAAAATTAATGGATTTCATCTCTTTTCCAAAAGCCATTACTTCTGGAGTAGCCAATTGTTTTAGTTCAAGTAAGAACCTTGGTACAATGATAACCAAATGATTTTGAGCAAATCACCAGCTTTCAACGGTTTTGATTTGTCTTTACCAGAAGCCGTTTGCTTCTGGACTAGCCAACTCTTAGATAAAATATCTTTGGTGAGTCGATTACCAATTATGGTTTTCCAACTGCCTTTACCACAAGCCATAAACTTGCGGGCTAGCCAACTCTTCACTAATTAAAGATATGGTGAGCTGAACACCATACAATTTTGGGCAAATTGCAAGCCATCAACGGATTTGAGATATCTTTACCAAGAGCCGTTTGCTCCTGGATTAGCCAATCCTTATGTGGGTTAGACATGGCGGACTGATTACCATTTGCTGAGTAAGTGAAAAACACTTACTCCAAAAAAAAATTGGCCAAAAATGGGGGAATTGGGTGGGATAATTACATGATAAAATTCGTGAGAATTCCCCCCCACACTAGAAATGAATATTGCCCTCAATATTCAAAGTACCGGCGGTTATGCCGAAACATAGAACATAAAAGGGAAATACTACGGCCATTATTTTGTTTTTGATATATACATTTTTTTTTACACAACGGGGGGCAACTCCCCCACACTAGGGTGGTAGAAAGTAGAAAGAAGTCAGAAATATGGGTGAAAACCCATATGGTGTGCTACTGTTTTTGATTCCCGAGTCACTAGCTTGACTCGATCCCCGCATTCATTGGTTCATGGGGAAAGTTTGTAGATCCGGGACAACCACGGGTGGAATGTCCTCTCCAAAATAGTGCTTTAATCGATGACCATTCACTTTAAAATTTGGACCATCGGGTTGAGATAACTCAATAGTACCATAAGGATAAACCTTAGCAATAGTAAATGGACCAGACCAACGGGACTTGAGCTTTCCCGAGAAAATCTTCAATCTTGAATTGAAAAGAAGGACTCGATCACCGACGTTGAAAACGCGGTTCTTGATTTTGGAGTCATGAATCTTCTTTGTCTTTTGTTTGTAGATCAAAGAGTTCTCGTATGCTTGATCACGGAGTTCATTTAATTCATTCATTTGAACTTTCCGGTGATCACCAGCTGTCTGAATATCGAAGTTGGCATGTTTCAAGGCCCAGTATGCTTTGTGCTCAAGCTCAATCGGAAGATGACATGCCTTTCCGTACACAAGCTTGTATGGAGTACACCCGATTGGTGTTTTATAAGCTGTACGGAAGGCCCAGAGTGCGTCATCTAGTTTATCCGACCAGGATGCACGGTTTTCGCCTACTGTCCTTTCAAGAATTCTTTTAATACCACGGTTGGAAACTTCCACTTGCCCACTTGTTTGGGGGTGGTACGCAGTAGAGAGACGGTGGGTTACACCATACTTTTGCATGACTCTATCAAATTGGTCATTGCAGAAATGTGTACCACGATCACTGATTATAGCTCGCGGAGTTCCAAACCTAGCAAAAAGAGATTTTAAGAATTTTACAACAACTCGGGCATCATTGGTAGGTAAAGCTTTCGCTTCAACCCATTTTGACAAATAGTCAACAGCCACAAGTATGTATTTGTTTCCTCGAGATGATGGAAATGGCCCCATAAAGTCAATGCCCCAGATGTCAAAGATCTCACACACTTGAATGGCGTTTTGCGGCATTTCATTTCTTTGTGAGATATTTCCGTGACGTTGACAAGCGTCACAGGTTTTGACAAAATCGTGGGCATCCTTATAAATAGTGGGCCAATAAAATCCAGAATCAAACACCTTTTTGGCGGTGTAATTTGGACTATGATGTCCCCCGGTGGGTCCAGCATGGCAAGCTTTGAGAATGTCAATAGCTTCCTGTCCATAAACACACCGTCGGATGACTTGATCCGCACAGATTTTGAATAAGTAGGGGTCGTCCGAGAAGTAATGTTTAACATCCTTGAAGAATTTGTTCTTCTGTTGGGTCGACATCCCTTTCACTATGAAGTTACCCGCATGGTAATTTGCGAAGTCAGCAAACCATGGGGTAGTAGAGTCTTCACGAAAAGAAACCGCATTGAGTGTCTCGAGAGGAAATGTTTCATTTATTTCCTTTTCTCGAAAACATCTTGGTGAGGGTTTTCTAGACGGACAGATGATCGCAGCCAGGTTCTCAGATCCTTTTTTATCACGTATAATGATATCAAATTCTTGCAGGAGGAGAACCCAACGGAGCAATCTCGGCTTTGCATCTTGTTTTGCAAAGAGATATTTGAGAGCCGAGTGATCCGTATACACCACGCATTTGGTCAAGATTAAGTATGGCCGAAACTTCTCAAATGCATACACCACGGCTAATAGCTCTTTTTCTGTGGTGGTGTAATGAGTTTGAGCTTCAGTCATTGTTTTACTTGCGTAGTGGATAGGCTGAAAATGCTTGGATCTACGTTGCCCTAGGACTGCACCGATAGCAAAATCACTTGCATCGCACATGAGCTCAAAGGGTAAATCCCAGTCGGGAGCAACGAGAATGGGTGCTTCAGTAAGCTTTTTCTTTAATGTTTCAAAAGCTTTGATGCACTCAGGTGAGAAGATAAAAGGAGCATCTTTTTCAAGAAGATGGGTCATAGGCGGCGATTTTAGAAAAATCTTGTATGAATCTGCGATAGAAACCGGCATGACCTAAAAACTCCTAATACCTTTGACGGTAGTAGGATGAGGTAATTTAGCAATAACATCGACTTTTGCTCTATCAACCTCAATCCCGTTTTTGGAAATCTTATGGCCAAGGACTATGCCTTCTTTGACCATAAAGTGGCTCTTCTCCCAATTTAGACAAAGATTGGTGTCTTCACACCTTTTAGCATTTTATCTAAATTGGAGAGACATGTTTGAAACGAGTCCCCAATGACCGAGAAGTCATCCATAAACACCTCCATTGTTTCCCCGATCATGTCGTGGAAAATGGCCATCATACATCGTTGGAACGTGCCAGGAGCATTACATAGGCCAAAAGGCATACGTCTGTAGGCAAAAGTTCCGTATGGGCAGGTGAATGTGGTCTTTTCTTGATCCTGTGGATCAATGGGGATCTGAAAATAACCCGAGAAACCATCAAGGAAACAATAGTATTCATTCCCTGCTAATCTCTCAAGCATTTGGTCCATGAAGGGTAGAGGAAAATGGTCTTTTCGGGTGGCGTCATTCAACTTACGATAGTCAATGCAAACACGCCATCCCGTTACCAATCGAGTTGGAATTAACTCGTTATTTTCATTTGTGACAACAGTTATGCCACCCTTTTTAGGAACACAATGAATTGGGCTAACCCAAGGACTATCTGAGATCGGGTAAATCAATCCTGCATCAAGAAGTTTAAGAACCTCTTGTTTAATAACATCATGGATTTTTGGATTTACTCTTCTCTGATGTTGAACTGCTGGTTTGAAGTCATCCTCCATCAAGATTTTGTGAGTACAAAACTCGGGGTTGATACCCTTAATGTCGGAGAGTTTCCAAGCAATTGCTTGCTTGTGTGACTTCAAGACCTTTATGAGAGCAGTCTTTTCATCTTTACTCAAATCTCGAGCAATAATGACGGGTAATTTATCATCACCCTCAAGAAATGCATACTCGAGATGAGGTGGTAAGTCCTTAAGTTCGACTTCAGGAAATTCTTCAGTTTTCTCAACTGACTTGACTTCCTTGTTATGAAGCTCGACGGGAGGGAGTGGAGATGGATCATCATTAAGCAACTTCTCAATGAGAAGTATGTCCCCCTCGATGTCGATGGGAGCGTGATCAATTTCCCATGGAACTGAATCACTAGACAAGTATGCTTCAATCTCTTCCAAGATGAAGTCACTTTCCTCAAATGGAGTGAGAGAAGGAGTAGAATTGGCAATGATGGGTTGAGATGAATGAGTGAGATTATCACTCGAAGAATTATGATCATAACCAAGAACTTCTTGAGAGTACTCTTCAGAAGCAACATCAATGATATCTATTCGGTTAACCGACTCAGAATCATAGTTTGCGGAGTACCTCGAAGTTTGATCAAGGTTAAAGGTGACAGCTTCATTACCCACACGTAATGTGATTTCTTGCTCAAATACATCAATGAGAGCACGGCCCGTTCTCGGGAATCCTCGTCCAACAATGAGAGGAACCCGTGGATCAGCATCGAAATCAACAACTACAAAGTCAGCTGGAAAATGGAACTTTCCTACTTTCACAAATACGTCCTCGGCAATGCCAAGTGGACGGGATATTGTACGATCTGCAAGCTCGAGAGTCATGCATGTAGGAATAAGGTCTGGAAGAGAAAGTTTCTTCCATACTGAATAAGGCATCAGGTTAATGCTTGCACCAAGATCGGCTAAGGCAAAGCATTCAACCATTCCTGGAAATACACAAGGTAAGAGAAATTTTCCAGGATCTCCAAGCTTTTCTGGAAGCTTCTTCAAGATAACTGAGCGTTCTCGTTCGAGGAGTTTTAGCCATTTCAAACAGCTTTTCCTTGTTGCTTAACATGTGTTTGAGAGTTGATTCAAACTTGGGCATCAGCATGATAGCATCCGCAAAGCTTATGTCAAAATGTAGTTCTTGGAAAATTTGAAAAAATTTGTCCATTTGATGACTGGCTTTTTGGCGGAGCTTTTGCTCATTCAAACGTGATGGGTAAGGAATAGAAGATTTGGATTTGGGGTTTTCAACGGGAGCTACTGGAGGTTCAAAAACAACTCCTGGATTGGATTTGGGTTTCGGGACAACTTGAGGATGGACATCGTTGGTACCTCCGTTATTAGTAGGAAGTTCCTTGTCCTTTGTAGCCTCAGGTTCACTTTCCACTACCTTCGGAAGAGAAGAAGAAGAGGTAGTAGGAATAGCGGGTCCATTGTATGAAACACCACTTCTGGTTGTGATCGCCTTTGCATCGCCCTCGGGTTAGCGATCGTGTTGCTCGGAAGTTTTCCTGAGCCCGAGGGTTGATCATTTAAAGACTTCTTTAGATCGATCTGACCGACCAACAACCTGTTCATTTCATCTTAGGATTTCATGAATTGTTTCAATAACTCATCAGATGATGGTCCAGTTGGAACAATGGCTTGAGTTTGATTAGGAAAATTCGGCCTCTATTTTGGATTAGGGCCTTAATTTTGAAAATTTCCTTGATTAGGATTCATATTCCCATGAAATTGATTCCCTCGATTGAAATTGTTTTGATTAAGGTTTCCTTGATGTTGGAAACCTTGATTTGGTCCGGAATAGAAATTACCTTGGTTTTGATAACCTTGGTTCATTCTAGGTTGGTTCTGATTCGGTTTTGCATGTTAGGATTCTCGGTAAAACCGGTGGTCCCTGATAAGTATTAGCACGGTAGTTTGGTTCATTTTGAGGACGGTATTGATTACCTCCTTGATGTGAAGTACCGGCTATAGCATTGGCTTCAAATGGACTACCATCGGTGGCGATCAGTTGTAGTATGCATGAGGTCCACCACAAGTAACACAGACTTCGACTTTCTTCACTTCACCATGTGATGGTGTATGTGTGAAAGTGACTTTCTTTTGGTTAGCAAGAACCAAAGCCTGAACAATATCGGTGAGTTTGTCAATCTTAGCATCGGTGCTAGATGTACTCACGGGAGATGAAGTAGAAGGTCCCTGATTAGACTGAGTCTGATATATCTTTGTTCGGAAAGGGCGGACCTGGGACTTGTTTTCAATGATTTGCAAGGCTTCTTTTGTGGTCTTGCTCAGGAAATTACCTCCCGCGGAGGCATTTAAAGAGTCTTGGTTAGTATGGTTCAGACCATTGTAGAAAGTATCCATTTGCATTAACTCGGTAAAACCATGATGTGGACACTTTCGGAGCAACTCTTTGTAACGATCCCATGCCTCCCCGAATGATTCATCAAATCTTTGAGAAAATTTCATTATCTCATTCTTAAGACTTGTAGTTCGGGATGGAGGATAGAATTCGTTAACAAACTTAGTGACTAGATCTTCCCATGTCTCAATGGAACGAGGGGTTGTTTCTCAAGCCAATTCCGGGCTTGTCCCTCTAGAGAAAATGGGAACAGAAGAAGCTTAATTGCTTCATGTGGGACATTCTTGTATTTGATGGTAGATGCAATCTTGTTAAACCATCGAATATGTGCATGAGGATCATCCCGCTCAAAACCATAAATTGGCTTTGGGTTACTAGATTAAGCAACCCAGTTTTGAGCTCAAAGGTATCAGCCACGATGGCTGGGACAATAATGGCATCTCCGTAACCCTCGATGGGTGCTTGGAGAAGCTCATTCATCGGTTTGTCTTCTGCCATTACGACAGGGGGTGGTGGTACTAGACGTTCCTCGCCGGTGAAGGAGCGAACGTCCTCGCCTACGAGGAATATTTGCAAGCTCAGAAAGTGGACTTGTAGAGCTAGAAGAACGAGTGCGCATGCACTAAATTTAAAAATCAGTTTTCAAAACAAATGCGAGGCAAAACGAAAAGTGAACTTAAACCAATAATCACAAATGAAATGGCTTCTTTGAAAAAGGTACACCAAATCACAAGGACACAAAGGCAAGTTTTGATCTTTAAGATTGGGAACTTATTAATGTTCACACCCCCCCAGTTGGTAGGTGTTCTGCCTTGATTTGCGGTGGTTGATTTTTATGTATTTATTAAGTACCACTAAAAAGACGTAGGTATGGATTTGTGCTAAGGGTTTAAAAAATTTTGGACAATATTTTTGGTATCGTCTCGTTTAACCAAATCGTATCTCTTTAAGAATCACCTTAAAGAAAATACAAGATAGAAAACGTTACGATTGTTTTGTTGTTTTATATATTTTTTGGTGTTGTTAACACTTTAGGAAAAGTGTTAATGAACTTTTTTATAACTTTACAAAAACTGTTTACAAAAGGTGGTATATGTGCAAGTACGGGTCTGAGAATGCTTAAAACACGCTAAAGCCTCCCCGGCAGCGGCGCCAAAATTTGATCGGGTCTGAACCGTCAAGTTTATCACACAAGCTAACCACTTGTGAATGGTCAACCGTAATAAAATTAAAACAGTCTAAAACCAATGCAATTTCCCTTGGAATATAGTGGATTCCCGGGTCGTTAAGTCCCACGGAGGATTAATGGTGTTTAACACTTTCAGATGTCGAATAATCACTAAGGATAATGATCAGTAAGGATTTTGAGTGGTAATTACACCTAAAGAAAAAGTTTGTAAATTACAGGTGCTTAAATGCAAATTAAAGAAAATTTAATTAACTAAATTATATTAAATAAACGCTATCACTATTTTTAAAGTTGGTTTTTCTTGATTTATAAAACAAAATAACTTAAATAAACTATTTTAATTAAAGCGTAAACCTAAATTATCTAAAAACGTGACCTAGAATGAAAACGTGCGTTATATATAAAAATTACGCAAGTGCGTAAGAAAAAACGTAAAATTTGTAAAATAAAAGTCCTACGAGTGTAAAAACAATTTTCTTACTTACTATATGACAAAAGAAAATTTTAGAAAAAGATTTATATTTTTTTGACTTTTATATTTTTTATTATGAATTAAATACTATTTTTAACTAATTAAATGATTAAAAATACTAAAACTATTGAGAAAATTGAAACTTTTTATAAAATACTTTATTACAATACAAAGCTAAGAAAAATACAAAAGGTGTGAAAGCTTGTTTTAATAAGCTGTAAATAAGCTATTTAACCTGTATAAGCTAAAATAGAAAACAAGGGTTATGTATTAAATTATGCAAGGTATAACCAGTAAAGACCCAAGGGCGGTTAATTGGTGAGTGTGTGTGTGTGTGGTGAGCTGGGTGGCCAGGTTCGAATCCCAACATTGGACTTTTTATTTTTATTTTCTTTTTGGAATTTTCTTTTTGAAAACTATTATACTACTGAAATTAAGTAACTTTTATAAAGACAAAAGTTTCACAACTTGAAAATAAGCAGTTTATGAGCTTAAAAGCTAAACAGTTAGCTTATGAGCTTATTTTGATTTTTCAAGCTTAAATAAGCTTACAAACTGGAACAAAAGGTAAAATAAGATACAAGTAAGCTAAAGGAACTCAAATTAAGCTAAAAAGCAAAGAGAAACACACTGATAAGCTTATAATAAGCAAATAAGCACTTATCCTAAGTCTACTAACCAAACAGGCCTGCAGTCATCTTTAAGGCCAAATTAAGCTAAGGGCAAAAGCTCCAAAGCTCAAAATAAGCTTTGATATGAGAAGCTGGCTTATTTGGGTTTCCAAAAAGCCAAGGTTCTCACAATGGGGCCCACTAATAAGCTTGCTATAAGCTTTGAAAAATGATAAACCATCGAGTGTTCAGGTTTCACACAAAATGGGACAACTTAAAAGTCACTTGCAGCCCTAACAAATAAGCTGCAAAGTTGAAAATAAGCACTTAGACTTTGAGATTGGTAGATAAGCTTCACAAAAAGCTAAGGCACACAAGCTGAGACTCACTAATGAGCTTTTGACAAGCTTATGAAAAAGCTTGCTCAACTGTGCACAGGACACATTTTCAGATAAGGATCTAAAGTAAGCTAAAAAATAAGCAGTTTAAAAAGCTATCTAGAAATTATAAAAAATACTAAGATAAAAATGAGCAGTTATATTTTAATATTCCAAAAGCTCAAATCTTGAAATTCAATATTAAATCCTATATAAAATTCTCTAGTTTATTCAAAAACTGTCTAAGTGAGATTTTTGACTTTTAAATTATACTAAGAAGTTGACTTAAATGAACTTTGATTACTTCTATTTGACTGAATAAGTTGTATTAAGCTATAATAAGATGGATTTAAGCTAGAGTACTAAGTTATAAGCAACTTTGATGTAATTTGTATTCCAAATTCTTAACAGTGATAAACTAAGGTAATATTAAAACTAATTTTGACTTTTTATAAAACAAGGACTGAATTTTATGCTTTTATTGAGCTATTTAGAGCTAATGTAACATGAAACAACAACAAACAACAGCAAGCATGAGCTAGAATACTTATCTATCAACAAATCCAAACAACCTTTAACTTGACTGGTTTTGTGATTTCCAAAGAGTTTCACAGATTTAGACCATGCATTTGATTCCTAACCTTATATTATCATATAATGAAGCTAAATAAGCATTAAACAACAATACTAACAACATACAACTAAGAATTGACAATTAAGCTATAATAACTGTTAAAATGAGAATTTTTTAACAACTACAAATTTTAAAGAACAAGGAAACTGTTTTATTGGTTAATTCTATTTAACTATAACTTAGAAACATGAACATACAGAGATTCAAGCTAATCAATGGCTCAAACAGTGAAATGCCAAATTGGAGCAAAAGGCTTACAAAATGAATTCCAAGTGAAAATTGAGAACCAAGGACTGAAACCACTTCCTATAGCTTCCCAAGAAGCACTAAACCCAAGGCCATCCACAATTCACCTTGCTCCAGCTTTCTCTCTTCTTCATTCTTGATTTTTTTATTTTTCACTAATTTATTTGGTATTTTTGGTATTTTTCTTTTTGATACTAAACAGAGTTTTTTTAGGTTTCTAATAGCTTAAATAAGCTATATAGGAGCTTAAGTGAGGTTATGAGTCCAAGATAACAACTATCAACAACATTAACACATATTGAGATTTTAAGCTTGAAAATGCATAAACTTGAAAATGATACATAAACTTGAAATTGATGTTCACAAAAACTTTATTATACACTAACAACTTGAAATACAAAGCTTGAAAGCTTAAACATACACTGGAATTTAAATATTAACTATTTAACACATAAACTAAATTAAATTACTCTCTATATGCTTCACATTGCTTCCTCTCTCCTTTATATTGATCTCATTGAGCTTAGTCGACATCTCTGAGACTTTCCCACCTCACTTGAACCATTGGATCTTTCTAATACATCATATTCATCCATTTGGAAAATTGGCGCCAAAAAGTCATTTGACTGGAACGGGTAGGTTTTTTTGCAATTAAGGAGTTTTGTTGGATGTGAAGGTGTTAAGGAGTGGGTAAACAGCTGTTAGGGTGAGGTGGAAAGTTGAAAAGGTGGAAAAACCACCCCTGGTTTTGGTTTTCAGATATGGGAGAGGAAGATGTACAGTGTTTGTGGTTTTGGGCGGGGATTTGACCATTTGACCGAAGTTTATTAATACGTGGGGGGTTCATAATGGGTTTTGGCAGGGTTCAAGTGGTATTGTGAACTGGCTCATGGTTAAAGTGTGGGTTGGGCTTGGGTTTGCAAGTTGGGCCAGCTGGGTTGGATTTGGGTTGGATATTAATACAAGGGTCCGTTTGGTTTGGTATTAACACAAGGACCATTTATGAAATTTCTGGATTTTGAGGGACTGAAAATGCCAATATTCCAAAGTTAACACAAGGACTAAACCTGCAATTAATGGTTAGTACAAGGACCAATATTGCATAAAATTCCATTTTTATAAATCCAAGGACTATATTTGACATTTTTGAAACTTTAGGGACCTAAGTTGCCATTTTGCAATTTTAAACTTCAAGGACCAAGTTTGACAACTTATGAATCCCTAGGGACTTTAAATAACATTTTTCTTTATTTTGATTTACCAGGGACTAGATTTGACAACTTTTGAAACTTGGGGGACTAAAACTGCCAATTATGCAAATTTGATACGTTTTTCATCTGATTTTGGTATTTTTGCATTTAAAACACATAAAACACTTATTTGTGATATTTTTATCATTTTGATGCCTTTCTGAGTGTTTTCAGATGTTTTTGCAGCTTAAATGGTACAAAAATGATGAGTATTTAGACACTCATTAGTTTATAAAATACCTAATTCTCTATAACCTTGAGCTCTGATACCAATCTGTAACACCCCCCAAATCTCGCATAAAAGACTTAATCAAGTTTTCGGGGCGTTACTATTGGATTGGTATCGCACACAAGTATAGCCAAATATAGTCATTTAACATTCAAAACCAATCCCAGATTTGAGTATTCAAAACATTTAATCCAAAAGTGTAAATATTAGGCCCAAAACACGATTTAATAAAATAGGTCCCCAAAGTTTATCAGAGTTAGAAATGATCCTTGAACCCCGCCTTCTTGCCAAGCTTCCACCGATCACGTATTCCAAACAACTCTCAAATACCTGAGAAATCATGCCAAAAGGTCAGCTTACGCTGGTGAGTTCATAGGTTTAAGTTTAACAAGATCATAGTGGACCAGTAGGAGTTGATTTGCTATGCAAGACCTAAGATAGATAAATAACGATCCTACCCGGATCACCAACCATAGACATATCCCGCATCCAGGGATTACTCGGGCCCAGCGACTCTAGTCCAGCACTGTCGTGGCAAAATCTAGAACAATTACCAACCCCGGACTAGGTTGAGGTAGAAGTCTATTCTTAGCTAGGCAACAGTTATAGCAATTAGGAGTGCTACCCTAGTCTAAGGCAACAACTACCGCACATCTATTTAAACAGTCAAGCATATAAGTAAATCCAAATAGTTTACACGGTCCGAAAACAATAGCATGATTCTCACCCCAATGTAGTTAAAATGTAGTTAAAAGTGGGGCTATGAAACTCACCTTTGCCACAGCAATGCACTATTCACTATTGACATGACTGGCATCTAAAGTTAATCTCCATAGCATCCAAAAGAATGTATGACGAGTATAATAGAATAGTTGTGACGCAACCTAATGCGTATACGATATTCTTAGAATACGGCTCATACGATAAAGATACCAATAGAAAGTAATGTGTTGTAGTTTTCGTGGATCATTCATGTCGTTACTTTCAAAAGTACATTATCGTTCCCAAAAGTTCATAATTAATATCTCAAAAGTTTTGTTTTAACGTTTCGTGTGGTGGTAAGAAACACAGACGTGATGCATAACTCACACGAAAGAAGAGAAGATATCGACATAATCGAGACATCTAGGACCATAACTTACGCCAAAAAGGGAAAGACATTTACAAAGTCAAGAAACACCGACAATACTCGAAGCTAGTCAAATACTAGGAAGTGACGACATCTTATTAAATATCAATAGATTAACTTGTTTCCCCAAAATCCCAACGTTCATGTTATCAATAAAAGATAAGTTTCTATTTATCACTTAATCAATAAATGTTTCTAAATCGTTATTCGCAATTATTCAAGTTTATAAGAAAGTACTTCATATAAGGTATGTTAAGTAGTGTCCTATAAATGACACGTTCGTTTATTCCAACGTTCCCAAACCCTTTACGACTTTAGTAAGTTAGCTTATCAAAATAATATTTCCAAACAAGTTTATAAAAGCTAATATGTGTTATAAAACACGTATTACAATCATTTTTAATAAAGGTTTATAATAGATTAAACCATATCCGCCAATAATATATATAGTTATATAATTCAATAGCAGCTTAGATGTGAAACGGAATATTCAGCTTTATCGCAAAAACAATTATACTAAATTCATTTAAACCAAAACGTTTAATAGAGTACAAGACACTAATTAATATAAATGTTATCAACAAGTTTATAAAAGGTATTTTATATTTATAAGACATGATTTATTATTGTAGTTCGTAAAGGGTTTATAATAGTTAGAACCATATTCATTTTCAATATATATCTGAATATCTCGTTATTAGTTAAAATGTGAAAATATAATACTTGGGCGTATCGCGAAATAAACATATCAAACTCATTTCCGAGTCTTAACATGCCACTACAAGAATCTGATGGAATACCCACGACAATTACCCAAGCTCATCCTGTTAAGGGCATTTACCCACCTAATACCCACCCGTTACCCACGATCAGTTACTTACAAATTCGATTTTATTTTCCCTTGAATTTCCCACGAATTTACTCACACAAATAGCCACATACATATATTTGGTGTGCAATATGTGGGTAAATAATTGGCGCCAAAATGTTCCCCACTGATTACCCACATCATGAGTTACTATGGGTATACATGTGGGTAATTTAGTGGGTAATACTTTCATGCTAAATTTTCCCCATGCATTACCCATAAAGAAACTTATCGTGGGTAAACGTGTGGGTAATGTTGTGGGTAATTGTTTTGTTACCGCAGCTTCGAAGCATCCAATTTGGTCATGGGTATATTTCCATGGGTGATATGTGGGTAAACATGTACCCACAAATTTACCCACGCCTTTTTCCGTGGGTACTTTGTTGTTAGTAATTTTTTATGATTAATTTATGGGTACATACATGCCCACAATTATACCACTTCTTTATTTATGGGTACATAAAAGTGAAAGTGTATAACACTCGCATGTAGTTTGAAAAAGTAGGAATCATACATTCTGGTCTAACATGTGGAAATGCAAAGCGTCATTGGCTTAACGATAGGTAAGTGACACCTTTGTCAGGCAAAAGACTCTTTACATTTTCACATTCTAGCCCAAAGTTTCTCCTTCCTTATATTTCAAACTTCATCCTCGCGTAACGTGTGTTACCAACCTTGGGTAATAATCTTGGCTAATATCCGCATACATCACTAACCTTTTGCACTACTTGCCCATGGTAGTCTTTTCCTCTGAGCGTGTCTATACCTGAACTTAGTGGACGTTTTCCCAAACTTAGGCACTTCGGAGGAAACGGTTATTACAGTCTAAAAGAATAGTCTTGACATAGTTCAGGTTGTTGTGGTTCATTCAGATTTCATATGAGGCACGACGAGCATAGTTTGAAAGACATGGTACATCGTCACATATACAAACACGTACCCTTTTTTTTTTCAATGTCATACATACATCTTATTTTTTAGATTAATTTTTATTATTGCTATTAAGCAGTGTTTTAAAACCCGAGTTGACCTGGCCGGTTGAACTGTGAACCGATCACTTGACCAGAAGCTAGTTTTGAGCTAAAAACTTGGTTGAACTGTGACCCAGTGGTTTAACCGGGTCAGTTAGAAAACCGGTTTTTAAAACATTGTTATTAAGATACTTCTTATCTCTTAATTTAAATAATTATCTTTATAGAGTAATGTTTAAGATTATTTATTGTTTATACACTATTTTTTTTTAAGAATTCCTCCCACACTCCCAAGTCCCCCCCCCCACCCCCAAATTTTACTTCCCGCTGCCATTTCTAACTTCCCTCCCAAATTTTGGATCCTCCAAAAATGGATCCGCTAATACCGCACTCTCATCATCTACATGGAACCGCCATGTCTCTTTATCATTGTCTCACTTGCGTACATCACACATATATCGGCCTTGTCACCAAAGATGGCAACCGTCACATTTACAGACTACCTTGTCATGAAACCCTAATCGTATACCATTGTCCAGATCGTATGAAGGGGGAGGGACTAATGTTATCTAGGTAACCTCTGACATTGTAATTTAGTTATTATTTTTTGTTATATGTACTCGATTATATGGTTGTGTAATTACTGCATTTTGAGTCTAATTGTGGTCAGCATAAGTGCTTTTTACATATTAATCTTTGTGGCATTTTGGGGTTTTGCAGCTTATTGGTGAGTTAAGGTCTGGCGAATATGGATACCAACGGTTGTTTGGGATTGCATATTAATTTAATTGCTTGCAGACATGTTTGGGATGGCTTATTGAAATTATGATCTATAAGGTTGTACATGATTGCTTATTCAGATCATGTTATAATAAGATGATTTCCAGATCATGTTCGCTAAGAGATCTTCCTTTGGACATGGTTTCTCGTCAGGTATAGCTTATTTTGTCAAAACTACATTGTTTAAATATGATATTACTAGTGGAGATTCTATTATCTACACTTGAACGTATTGTTATTTAGGTATACAGATAGTGACTTACAATTATCTACGGCATTGGTGTATTTTTGAAAATTTAGTATTCCTAATATCTATATTGTGGAATTCATATGTTGGAGGAGGAACTGTTAACCTTTTATCCACAATTATAATAGCTTTTAGTCTTACTAGTGCTCTTGTTATTGATTAAAAATAAGGGGAAGAAAAATGCTTGTGGTTAACCTAATCTGACCAGATCCCTTTCTACTCCTGTTACAAATGACCCATTTCAACACTTACGACCCGTCGTCCAACCCACTCATTCATCTTACCATCTAAAATTATCAAGCAAAGAGTCAATTGTAATTGGAAATACTTGTGTAGTGCCTTTAATGTAAGAATGACATTTTCTTTTTATAGTGGTACTGCAATTGCTTGAATATCTGTTGGATTTACTTGTATCTATCTTTTATGTGGTTATCTTACTTTCATGGTGTTTTTTTTGTTATAGTCAGATCTTGAAGGAGCAAAAGCAGTTCAAAAATGGCATTTTGCGTTTGAGAAGGAGCCTTTCATTCCTCCAGGCTCATCAGTAGGTTAGTTTCTTTAAGCCACTGTAAAAGATAATCCATTTCATGATATCATGTATTTTTTTTTGTTTTTGAGAAGTTTTGGGATAATGGTTATGTTTTCCACGTATGCAGAACCTAGAGTGGTTGTCAATTATCTCTAATACTTGAAATCATCTGAGGAATCACTTCGAGAGCAGGTTCGATATAAAAAGTATCATGTATTTTTTGGGTGGAAAGTGTATAATCTTGTATTGATTCATGTTGTATTACTACGTTCATTTAGACAAATCAAAGAAAAAGGAAGTTGCGTTTATAGTAACCATTGCAATTTGAGAGCAGGAAATAACATATATGAAGGTGCTTATTTCTTTCTTCATTATACACACGAAATGTTTTTTTACTTCTATATTTCTTCATCCATTCCTTTACATAACAAAATATAAAGACACAATACATAGGCCAATGATATTATGATTTCTTTTATTATCAACAACCATTATACCACGACTTGTGAATTGTGATATGGGATATAGGCAATACTTTTCTGGTTGAGATGGTTAATCTGGTTTGAATCAAAGTTATGTTTAATATGACTGAACATGAACTTATAAGTCACAAATCTAAAATAGAATAGTCTTTAACAGGTTAAATACATAAACTGCCTAAAATAAGTTGTATGATTGTTTTCGACGTATATGGACCAATCAGCATTAATGAGTGATGAGTTGGTTGTCAATGGGCACCACATAGATTAAACTGGTGCTAAATGCATATCTTAACAAAGTGAATTGTATCAATTCCTTAGGTCATTGCTATTTACATGTTATAAAATCCTTGCATTTATATGCCCGTTAACTGATAAATTTGTTTTAAAATGATACAGTCAGCTGTTCATGATTTAAGGTCACAACTCAAGCCTCTATCGATGCAGGTACGCTGAAATTTCCCTCTTCCGGTAAGAGAATTATTTTGTTGAATGTTGGAGTTTGTATATGTTTCTGTTACATAGAAGATACAGACATTGTGTCTGTCTAAAATTAAGGCATGCTGGAGTTTGTATATGTACTTCAGCTTGCATTGACTACTATCTTTTGATTGTATCAACCACTCCAAGTGAAAAAGTATGTGTTAGAAAATGGCTTGTTGTGTGTTGCCTAATCTTCTATTGTGTTAAATTTGCAAGAAAGAAGATTATTACTTGATCCTGCAATTCATGAGGAGTTTATGCACTTGAAGGTATGTGGATTGGCAAACCCCGCACATTTTCTTATACATTGCTATGATTGGACTAGTTATGCTTATTGTCTATAAAAACAAAATTATATTGACACTCCACCTGGATTAGTTAATTTAAGTTCTCATATTTTCTATTGTTTGAGCAGCCCACAAAACCAAATCATAAAGAGAGATCGCATTATGTTTGAGCAGCCCGCACAAGCTTTTTCGATGGATAAATGGCTCGTGAATGTACCTTGAGACGTCAAATATAAACTTATAGACACACATGTTGTTATGCAACATTGTAGCTACACATGTTTGTTTACTTTTATTGAATAGACACTTTGATGAACTTTTAATCGATTGTACTTGAATGGAAGATTACATACAGTTCCATTTTATTATTTGTGTTTTGGATTATGTTTGCATGCATTTCTAAATTTTGTAGGGATTTACGAAATAATGTTCAGTATACCATAGTAAACAAATAGCCACGACTTAACAATGAAAATTTTGTGGTTACTTTAGTCACACATTACCCACAAACTATGTGCAACTTGTTCAAAATGCTTACCCTCGGCATTTACACACGATTATATCCATGACAAATTCTACCCACAAAATACCCACATCTAAATTGATGGGAATTTTCGTGGTACCTTGTGCAATCCCACAAACACATTTTGCCACGAACTCCCACCAAAGATGACGTGTGTGTACTTACCCACCGCTTGAAATTATCATGGGTATATAATTAGCCTCGGAGGTTTTCCCCATGTATACTAGTTTGTGGGTAAGTCGTGGGAATTAGCCAATTACCCACGGATTTAGCTCTTTTACCGACCCGACCCGATGACACGTGGCACCACTCTGGTGGTGACACGTGGCACTTGACTGGCCTAACCACAAGGACCATTTATGCAAATAACTTTAACTTTAAATAAGGACTTTGGTTGCAATTTGTTCCTTGCCACAAGGACGATTTACGTAAATATCTCTTAACAAATGTGAGATAACGGAGATATATTTGCACCATTAGTCCTCATTAACTGATTTTACTAACAGATGGATGTATTTGTGCCAACTTTACTAACGGAGGGATGTATCTGTTGAAACTTTTGCGAGAGGGATGTATGGTGCGAAACGAGGTAAACCACAGGAATGTATTTTGTAGTTTACTCTTGAATTTATTTTGTCATTTAATAAATTTCTTGCATAACTCATGTTTATGTTCACGTGGTTAGAGATTGGGTCGTTTGACAATAACATTTTAAGTATAAAACAGTTCTTTTGCTTTTGAACCTTTAGGTGGATGGAGACCTTGGTTATCAGCATTTTTATTACCTATTTTGGCATGATGATTTTCATGTGTATAAGCCTCATTATGATCTGCATATGAGTGATCACTCATATGATATTTGTCCTTCCCCTCCTTGCTATAAAGGGTGTTTGGTTATCTGTATTAGATGGTCTTGCTGGTTTGATCCAAATTGGTTTGTTGATGCTCATGTTGATACCTCTTATTTGCCCTGCTAAATTCACTTATCCTTGCTATAAAGGGTGTTAGGTTATAAGTATTAGACGGTCTAGCTGCTGTAATTGGATTGTGTTTCTTGCTGCCTTTTGTTGTCCACTTTTGGGCTGCTATAAAGGGTGTTTGGTTATCAGTATTAAATGGGAAACCGGATCTCTTGATGTTCTTCATGGCTGTTCAACATGTTAGTATGGGTCTGGTTTGAGTTGTGAAGTCAACGTGATCCAGAAGTGAATTTGATATTATTATGGGTTTGCAGTAAAGGCTGGTAAGGGCACATTATGGTGTTAGTGGGTGTGTCCGACTGACTTTACTTAACGGAAGCCGGATTAAATCTTGAATGTAATTATGTTATTTACAAAATATTTTCAATCTGCACCTGAACGTTTTGTTGGTTCTTTCTTGCACGATTATCATCTTCTATTTAGTAGCTTTGCTTTGTGAACTACATTAAAAGGACCCATGTGCTATATAACAATTTTCTTATACGTACTTATGTTTTAAATATCTAAGTGAAACAAGTCAAAACTTGAGCATAATAATACAAATGAATGAACATAAAATAGTGTGACAAAAATTCACCCAAATAAAAATGATCAAAATAATTTAGGCACAAAAGTTAACCATCACCATAATCATGGGCATATTTTTACCCACAAATTACACGGACCAAATTACCCACAGCACAAAAGGATGATATGGGTAATGTAAATTTAGCCACGTAAATTACACTCAAGATGTTAAATAGGAAACCGAGTATGTGAAAAGCTACAAGTATAAATGTTACCCATAAATCACCCACAAATATTACCATGAATACAAAATATGTGTGTAGCATGTGGGTAAATAAAAATTACCCACAAAATTAGCCATTACTTTACCCGTGATAATTAAAATGTGTGTAATATGTGGGAAATATTTTGGCGAGTCAGTTAATACAAACTACACACGATATATTATTTAATGGGTAAATTTATGGGTAAAACTATGGGAAAATCGAGGAAAATTTATTCTAGACTTTGGATTTGCTAATGGTGGGCAACTAATGGGTAATATGAGGGAAAATACCCACGTATCAGTATGCGTGGGTAATTTCCGTGGTAAAGCCTGTTTTCTTGTAGTGATGCTACACTTTCGTTTAAGCCAGCGTTTAATAAAGTTTAACTCATAATCAATATAACCGTATATCAAATGTTACTTCAAGTTTATAAACCGTATTAAATGTTATAACGTATACACAATATTCATTATTAAACACAAATTGCCTACTTAGTTCCCAATGTTTATCGCTTTGTTTTACAAATATTTACTCATCGTTAACTCAAGTTTTATATTGTTGTGTAAGTAATTTGTTACCTAATCATGTCGTTAAGTACATATACATATGTACATAGTTAACTCATAGTCGTTGTATACGTTCACCCGTTTACTTTTACCGTTTGTCAATCCCTTTATAATCGATAATTTATATCTACTTATCTCGTCACATGTCCCTCGTTTTAGTTCATTGCCTCGTACAGCTTACCATTTTATTTGATTCGATATTCCATGTTAACCAATAATTTTACGACATATAGACATTTGTTGTATCTTAATAGAATTTGACCCGTAACCCGTATCGACTCACACCATAAGACTAACTAACATCAAGACCAAAACTATTAACTAGTGAACATTCGGTCAAACCCGACATTCTAATGGGTTACAACTACCTCGAGGCCAATTATCCACGCCATAATATGTGGCCTTCTTGCCCGACTCGGACAACGAAACACACAAGGAAATAATAAATCAATTAACGCCCTTGTCAAATCCGAATATAAATCAAGCAGTTACACCTAAATACCACAAGAACAAGAATGCGACTCACAACCCACGCACATCCGGGTCAAACCGACCCTTACCGTCCCTGACCTGAGACAATCAAAAGGAAAACAATAATCCAACTCATTCTACTGATTTATCACCTCAAGAACTCAAGACAAAATGTTATAATCCTTCTACCATACGAGTCCACCACACGAGTTTGGAAAACCAAGGTTTAAATTAGTTGTTCCACGTTTCTCTTTTTATTGCTTTTCAACCTTAACCATTTTAAGTCTTGTTTACATTTCGTTTTCCACACGAATCGTTATCAAAAATGATTTTCAAACATGATTTTATTCGATTATAACCACGAAAATGACAACATACCATAACATATAAATATATATCCATTTGATAATATAGAAAGAAACCATAAATGAGATGAGGGGAGTGATTACCGAGAAGAAAAGAGAGGAGAACGAGGTTGGTGGTGTCGTTCACGAGTACTACTCGTGACCAAACCAAGCTAGGACCTCTTAAAAACATTTATCTACGAAACCCTAACATATACGAATCTAATTTTATTAAGATGTGGCGCGCGTCGTGTTGTTTCGTGGCGTGTAGGTTACAAAAATGTAACCACAATTGCCCGATCTATCAGTTGAGAGTGGTGGTGTAATTAGGGGAGGTCGCCGGAAAGTTGGCCGGAAAAGTTGACGGTGCCGGAACCCTAGAATTGGGGTGGCCGGATTTTCTTAGAGGGAGAGAGATTATTTGTGTGTGTTTTTGTAGAGAGAGAGTGAGAGTGGAAGAAATGAGGGAAGCGGTGAGGGTGGGGGTATTTATAGTCCTAAGAGGGACTACTCTTGTACTATTGAAAGTGAAGGGAGCGTTTATGAAACTATCACAAGGGCCCTAGATGTAACTTCGTAAAACTTTCGTTATATTAGGTTCGGGCTCGTTTTGACTAGTAAACGAGGGATTCACGACTCGAGAGTTACGTCAATGCTTTTAAAATAATTTTTCCAATAAAACGATATAAAATACGACTCGTGTCTCAAATTAAATCAAACGATCACTCTAATCGACGTTTCTCCATTTACGACGCATCGAGGAATTTTCGAGTTGTCACACCTACCGTCCATCCTAAGTTCAAGCTTTGAGGTGAAGAAACCGGATCATGATATATCAAGTAGATGTGCCATTAGCGGAAGTCATGATGGGCGCATCACCTGTTCTTCAAACTGTTGGTGTAATATAATCACCAACTCAATTCTTCAAATGTGACCGAAGTTAAACAAAATGACGAAAACGGACTAAAACGTAAGAAAATGGACGAAACTTAAAAAACAGACAAAAACGTAAAAAAACGGATGAATACGTAAAAAAGCCGACGAAAACATAAAAAAACAGACAAAAACATAAAAAAACGGACGAAAACATAAAAACGAGCGTAAGCGTAATAAAGCGATACGAAAACTTAAGAAAAGCGAGAAAATGTAAGAAAGGGGCGAAAAGGTAAAAAACAGGTAGCGTGAAAACCGGACGAAAACATTAGAACACGGACGAAAACATAAAAAAACGGACGAAAACGTAAAAAAATGGCGAAAAATTAAAGAAAGAGGCGAAAACGTAAAAAAACGGGCGAAAACGTAAAGGAACAGACGAAAACGTAAAAAAAATGGACGAAAACGTAACGAAGCGTAAAAGAGATGTAAGATATTGAGAAAGAGATGTAGGGGTTTTGAAAGAAGAGGTAAGAAGTGAAAGATAATATCTGAAATTAAAAAAATGAAATAAGTGAAAAGAAGCACTTATGCCTGCAAAAAAACAAACAAAAACTTCTGCCCTCCTGCAGACAAAAAAAGTAAAAAGAGGAAAAAAATGCTTATTGGGAAAAAACAAACGATACCTTAGGACCAGTATCGAGGAGGCCACTTTGATCACATTTGAAGATTTGAGTTGGTGACATGTTTACACCAATATATTGAAGAAGACCAAGTAGTGTGTCTTTCATGACGTCCGCTAATTACATGCATTATAAAATAGACAAATAAACTACTTCATGCGTTTTAATTATCCTTTTATTGTTGTGAAAAGATTAATTATTCTTTTATTACAGAAAACTAGCAGGGTACCCGCGCGATGCGGCGACGGGTACCCTGTGACTATATTTTCTGACAATGTAATGTTATGCGGCCATATTTTTATTAAACAATTAAATTACAAATAACAATAACTTTAGTTATGATCGTGAAAATAATTCATCTCCTGTTAATCGAAGCTACCACAAACAAAATATGATTCTTTCCTTCAACACAATCACCCATCGTCAATTTTGGAGCCGACCGACCTAATTCGACCCTCATGTTGCAATGGTGCCGACTTGGTCGGCGCAGCGGCCACCGAACCAGTCGACCGACCACTACGGGCAGCCTAATGACTTTATTTTTAAATGCTTGGATTAGTAGTTTGATTAGAATGTACATTATGGTTTAATGATTGTATATTTTAGTGAAGTGGTAAATTTAATAGTGTATTAGTTGTATGTGTTGAGTAATGTTTTTTAGTTGTATTTGTGCTTCAAATAGTTTGTACATTGTGTTTTATAAATTATACTTTTTATCAAATGAGTGTTTTAAATATGACATTAATTACAAATGTTGACCAGTCAATATGTGTAGGTGTTTATGCATAAAGTAATTCTACATATAGCTTAAGTAGTTGTATTTGCTTAAAATCTATATATGAAAATTTTAAAAAATTAGAAAAAAGAGGGTCATCCCTCTATTATAAGTAGTATAGATAAACTACTTCATTGGTTTTAAACTTTTAATTAATATACTGTATCAAATTACATACATTATGAAATAGACAGGTATGCCAAGACGAAATAACTATGCTGTTTTCTTTTCATAGATGATTACTTACACTTAGTAATGACGGTGTGTAATAACGTTAATTTGTATGTAGTTTTTTATGTATATACGTGTGCAGTGGCGGAGCTTGGAAAAGTGATCAAGAGGGACATCGGAACTTTTTTTTTACAAATTGAACGGTATAGCGCACCAACGTGCAAATAATTACTACTTGGTGAACAAGTTGTTTCGGGCCGGCTCTTATTAAGGCAAAAATAATTTGATTTGCTCTTATGCTGCAATTAAGACATATAAATTGAATTCCAATCGATAATTTCAGCTGTTTAATCTTATAAACACTCACTTGTTTGTATACTATATCCATACGTCAATTACATATTCCAGACATGGATTAAATTGTACGAAAAACACTTGCTTTTTTTAAGTAATATCATTTGAGCTATGTGATCACTTTTTGGTTGATTCAATAAAATAGTTTGACACTTTTTGGAACCTGACATTTCCATCTCTCCCCCACTTTTTTTTGACACTTTTTGGAACCTGTCATTTCCTATCTCCCCCACTTTTTTTTTTTTTTAGTATGACAACAAATAAAATAAGAGTGTTAGAAAGACGGTATTTTGGTCTTTTTAATCCTCTTATATCAAGATAAAGAAAAGAATATATGGGAAAACACCCACCTAATAATGTACTTTATTATTAAAAAAATGGACACATGTTATACATTTAATGGAGTCGCACATTCGCACATGACTATTTTGAGAAGATGAATTTTTTTTTCCCTAAATAATGACCTCTTCATGATTTTTTTTGTCCCTTTTTGGGAATTACCCAAATAGTTTGACACTTTTTGGCAAATTGTACGAAAAACACTTAACCTTTTTTAAGTAAATATCATTTGAGCTTGTGATCACTTTTTGGTTGATTCAATAAAATAGTTTGACACTTTTTGGAACCTGACATTTCCATCTCTCCCCCACTTTTTTTTTTTGAACAGACCCCCACTGCCCTTGTACGCGCGAAATGCGTCATCTAGATATATAAGTCAATGTCATTCAATTATAAAAGGTATTTATAATTAAAAGATGGGATACCCTATTCATACGGGGTCTATCCCCATATACCCCTGCCAAAACAGTTTTTTGTCCCCCCACTTTTTTCAGTACAACACAGTTTTTGTCAGTTTCTGTTCCGTATTTCTGACAGTTTTAAGCGTTTGGCTTATTAAACTTTATATTTACTGTTCCGCATTTTCAGGTTTATAGCTTTTTGATATAAACAAAATTATAAAAATAAAAAAAAAACAAAAAAAATAGCCACTGTATAAATAAAAACATAGCCACCGTATCAATAACTCAACCCAGATATATGCATCTTTTTGCAAGATATATTATACGTGCGTTGAAAAGTTTGTATTCTGAAAATAGACAGTTTTGTTTTGAACGATGAAAATAGACAGTTAACAACCTAATACAACTTTTCCATGTAGTAGGCATGCATGGTTATTATGAGCCAACTTTTATTTTTTTAGAAAGGCAATTATGAGCCAATAAGCATACAATCCAAACCTAATATTAGCATTATAAAGTTTGGAAAAAAAAAACTATCAAATAGATTTGTAACCGTGAGCTAGAGGTGCCAAAACGGACGGGCCGGGCCGGCACGGGCACGGACTTAAACAGGAACGGGCTAAACGAGCACGGGCCAAACGGACACATATTATACAAATCGCTTAATAAAAAACCTAAAACTACGAAATAAATTCACGTAATATTTTATTTATATTAAAAAACTTAAATATGTTATTATAAACAAAATCTTAAAACGATCGTGATATTCTACAATTGAGAAAAAAAAAAATGTGCCCGTTAGTGCCCATTTAAGTTTTCAATGGACTATATATGCTCATCTATACTACTTTATAATGCATTTAGGCCTTCTAAAATTAGAACGCTTAAAAATTCAGACTTTTTTAAACTTACTTAGAATAAATAAAGCATTTAAGTTGTGGGCTCTACAAAAAATTAAGATAAGGAGCTCCAATCATTGAGTGACATGTGTCACTTCTCTAACTAAAAAATACTCCCTCCGTCTCATATTTATTGTCCATATTTCCTTTTATGGATGTCTCAAATTAATTGTCCACTTACCTATTTTAGTAAGAAAAAGAGAATATAATGAGGGAATATTCCATTTAAGTGGTTGAGAGTTATAATGGTCCCACTTTTATTAATATTTGTGCTTCTTGTCTAGTGACAATAAATTTGAGACGGAGGGAGTAACAAAAATGGAGGAGCTCTAACAAACTAAAATAAGGAGCTCCAATAATAGGGTGACACGTGTCACTTCTTAACTAATTAATCACTTTTATTTTTAAATTTAAATATTTTTTTATTCGTTTAATTTTTTTATGATCTAATTTCACCATATTTTCTAAAATTTTGTGCTCTTTAATTCAACATCAATTTTTATATATTTTTATGACTTTTTAGTTTTTACATTTTTAGTATGTTTATTTTATTTTGATTCAAATTTTAATAACTTTAACCTTTTTTTCAATCAATACAAACTTGATGTATCAAAATCATTTACTTTTGGAAGAGTGTTTGATGGGTAAGAGATTGTGAAAGTATTTTTATATGCGGGAATAATGATGTCACGGGAAAGATCGAAAAACAAACACATACAACTAACAAATATACATTTGAACTGTTGTGAAATGAATTCACTAAGCGCGTAGGGAATTGCGGGGAGAGTTGGGTTAGCAATTCATTTAATATATTTATTATGTAACTATATTTATCGCCGCTGCTGTGCTCGGGTATCCAACTAGTTTCAAAAAAAAAGATGAGCTAAATGTGTCAAATTTTTTAAAAATTTGCACATGTAGCATATCTTTTTGCTTCTAAATGTTTCGGGGTAACCACTATACTAGTGGAATGCTTACCAATTTTGGTAATGAGTTGCTTATATATCTATTTATATAACAGTTTCTTTTTAAGTTTACTGGCATTGCCACAGTATAATATTGTTTGATAATGTTTTTATTATATAATCACGACAAATCATTTAATTACTTTAGTTTCTTTGCACACATATATTACACATGTCTATATAATTTGATATTTATATGTTTACATATAATAACAAAATTGCAATGCAATTCCTATTCTTTATTTGTTAACCTAATGTAATTATAAAAACATAAAAGTTCCATTATTATGTAAGTAATTTCTTATAGCTAAATAGTCTACACTCTAAAGTAAAATGTATATAAAAACTCTTCAATAAACTAATATAATTATTATAATGAGTGTATCGAGTCATCTTGAAGATTAGCTTCAAGGGTGTGGTATACCCCTCCAGATATGTCATATATCGACCGATAAGCTGACGGGACAAATATTTTTATAAGCTCAGAGGGGGAACAAGGTCCATAACGTTTATTTATCAAATTTTAGAAAAGTAGTTTTACCTCCGTAATCCTTTAAAGTTTGGCCCAAGAAATAATGAGATGCTTTAGCTATCAAAATACAATAATCAACTTGTAATCACCCTTCGTTCAAAATACTTGTTTTCACCCGAACAAAATATTACTTATAGTTTTCACTTTTATAGCAAAAGAATTGACGATCCATCAGTTGTAAAGGTTTGAGGTCTCTATCTAAATCATTTGTGTACATAAACACAATTGAACTCGGTGGTAATCACATCAAAAAATCGTATTTATAATGTCTTAGTCAACCTAAATAGTTCATCTAAAATAGATTTACATGAGATGTTATTATACTAAGATTCATTTTTGGGATGAAACTGTTAGGCTGTAATGTACAGTTGTAACGGGCTCAAGCCAGATTTTAGAAAGATCTACGTATACTTATATATTGTACTATGTATTTGTGGAATGCAATCAATCAAATCAATTCATTCGTATGACATCAATCACATTCATTGACATGGTATCACGAGCCAAAAGTCAGCCGATCCTTTAAACGTACCCTAAAACCATTGTCCCTAAAATCTCTCAGCCACGAAGAATTGTGCTATTCAAAAAAAAGAATTGTGCGTGCAAAACTGCATTTTGTGTCAAGGAGAACGCGGATAATTATTACTTTTAATTGATTTGGTAGATACTATTTTCTGCTATTTACGTTTTACAAACGCAATAATCTACTACAAAATGGAAGCCCAAGTGCCGTATACATGCACTATGAAATATTCATGCTATAATAAATTCATGTCAATCTTGAAAATTAGGAATGATCTGTTTGTGTCCCGAGAGTATCTAGATATTGTTTTGGAACCTTGGGTGGTATATATTGGCGATATTCACATAAAATTCTGTGTAAATCTGGATTTGGATTTTTGATGAACATAGTAATTTTTCAATCAGAATTGATACAGATTTTACTGAGTGCTGACTGTTGTATTGTAATGTGAATAGATATTAGAAGTATTAAATCCTCATGTTGAAGATTGAAATTCATATGATTTCGAAATTGGGATTTGGGAATGATCCGGTTTCATGCGTAAAAGTCTATCTTGCTATTATCTTGGAACATAGGGAGTCTATCTTTTACATCTAAGGTTCTACATGTTTGATTTTTTTTTTGAACAGCAAAAATATAAATAAAAAAAAACTAGCAAGAAGCTAGAAAAGTTACAATAGTGTTTTTAGCCAATCAAGCCAAGCTAAACATATAGAACTTCTACTTTGTAACTAAGAAAAAAAATTAAGTCTAATGCTATCAAACAAGTCACATTTTCTCAAATTTTGAGAATTGAATGTAACCGAATTTCGAAATTTCCAAATAGTCCATCAAGTAGTAGTGCCATGACCACCTGGATCTGAGTCTTCTTATCCTTTGATAACCGCATATTATTTATCCAAGATGTCCATTCTGACGATGAGATAAGGTTCGGAAATGCAAGTCACACAAACCTCAATTAACCGCATAATACACGACGCCACTTCACACGTATTAAATAAATGGTCATTTGATTCCACACCGTCCGAGCATAGAGGGCACATTATAGATTGAATATCCAATCCTCGTTTTGAATGATTTAGACGAAGAGGGAGACGATCCAACCTAAGTCTCCATAGGAAAATGTTCACCTTTCTAGGAATACATTTGCACCAAATTGTAGAAGATTCAAGCGTTGGAAGAATGATATCGTCAATGTGATATCGTCAATGTGGTTCTACATGTTTGATGTTTATATGTTATGTTTAGATGCAAATTTTAAAAATCGGTGCCATCATTAAAACCTGGGAATATTGTAGCGAGAGCCCAACTCGTCAATTAGAATTTACCATATGAATGTGTATCTGTTAAAATAATAGATGTGATCTCAAAAACCAACCACAACACAATCAAATCACCCAGCCAACCACCCATTGGCGAAATCTTTTATTAACTGAATATACAAGAAGATGAGTCCATAAAACGTGTGCTCACCAAACAAATACACAAGAAAAAGATAGTCCCCTTCAGAAGGATCCTATCTATCCCACTACAATAATTATGCTACAAATAAGCCTCACTACACCTCTCAACAATACCTACCAAACTATAAACCTGATCAAGATGATCAGAATACACTCAGAATACCAATACCAGATCAACCACAATCTTGAGAGAGAGAGAGAGAGAGACGTAAGTATGTGTGAGAAAATATGAGTTGATAACACTGATAGGGTGTGACACACGGTAAATTTTCACTCATATTTAAATAATAAATGATAATTTATTATTACTAAACCAAGTCATTAAGCATGCCTAAGCTTTGCCTGATCATTTTGAGTAGATAACTCGCATACAGTAGACAATTGCATCACTTTTGCATTCATTTTATTTTATGAATATTTCATTATTGTCTTATGATTTAATTTGTAAGACGAGAGGTTATCTCGTTTTCCCCAGTGACCGACACTGCACGCGTACCAACAATATGATAAGGGCAAATAAAACATCCGTTAAATCTCCGGAACAGAAAATATTACCAAAATAATAATAATTCAGTAACGTATTCACAAGATACTACGTTATAAAATTTTCGAACTTTAATACTTCAATCACAGTATCATACCCGCAGGACACCAAAAATGTACAATACCATTTAAAATACTTATACTACCTAACCATTTTACTTACATTATAAATAAAATTACAAAAATTACTTTTAGAAAAATAAGTAGATAAATCTTATCCCACCCTAGATATCACCGCCCCCCTCTTCCTTTTCTATTTTGTCGTCTCCTATCACATGTCCACGCCTCTCTCTCTCTCACAAAAGAATAACAACAAAATTCATCTTCCTCAAAATAAGCCATACATTTTTCTGCTACTTTATCCTTGCTAAGTCAAGGCACCCAAAGAAGTGATAAACCCAAAGTGGAATCTAATAAAGCTTCTTTCATCTACACTCTCTTGTACAAGTAAAAGGGTGAATGTTTTTGTTCCACCTTCTCCCTCTTTCATCGTTGACGCCGCCCTAGGTCCAAAAAGACAAGCCACCTCAAGAATCTATGGGGCTATACTATCCTTCCTTTGTTCCCAGAAGTTTTGTCGTATCACCCTACATCAACGAGGAGAGGGTAGGTTTGAGAGAGAGTTTGCTGAAAAAGGGTACTCCCCATCTCCCAAGTTAAAAAGGTTGAGTCAAAATTTCTCTTGTTATTCTCCTTTAATTTCAGTCGAGACCACCCAGGAGAGTCACACTCCAAATCCCACCACAAAAGGATAAGAAAGCTCTAAGGAGTGAAGAAACCTTGCTTGTGTTGCCTCGGATCGATTGGGTTCGTACGTGGTGTTAGACTCTTGGGTTGGCCTTCGACTCCATTGTCATCATATTCCTTTTTGTAAGAATTAATTCAATCCTATACTTGGTTAGATTCATGAATTTATTTGGTATATGAAATTGATAATTTGATTTGTGATATATTTAATTTATGGGTGTTGCTTCAAGATTTTACTTTCTTTTACTTATGTCGAGTGAATGAACAAACAAAACGAGATAATGGACTTTCTAAATATTGTTGTGATATTGATTTGGAAGTGTAGTTGAGTTGATGGATTTCCAAACCAAAAACAGTGTATTGTTTAAAGATCCTCATGTGTTTTGACCTTAGTTTTACCGATGTCAAAATGGTCCTAAATATGGTCGAGTTATATAAGTAGGATACGAGTCTCGTGTGGAGTCAAGATCACCCCGTGGGCATTACTAAAATGGTTAAGTAGAAAGTCTGTCAATCGAAATTGTGTTGGTATAGTCAGGTTGTAAGTGCCGCATTAGCCGAAGCTAAAGTGGCCTCGAGATAGCATGTGTTAGTCAAGTATCGTTCATGGTCACTTCCTTTTGTTAATCTGTTTTCAATAATTACATACTTGTCATCAAAATAGAAACGTTTTGAGATCATGTAAGTGAGTCGACAACCTCACTTTGGTAGTACCGTGGTGTGGAAGTCATACTCCCAGGTCGAAGAACCCCGACTTCACAAATTAGAACATGCTTGGGTCGAGTTGTATCTCGAGTCAAGCCGCTTGTGTTGAATCTCCGTGTCAAAACAACTGCTCTAGCACTTTATTTCTTAGCTGTAATATGCCCATTTAGAACTTGTTGAGGGTATGCTTGAGCAACCATAGTAGCACTTGGCTGTTTTTCCATTTTCGTCACAACTAGTAGTCTAGTACTAAAACCTTGAAATAAAACCTTGTAACACTAACAACTAGTGTAAGGAAAATGTTTCTGTAACACTTTGGACCGCAGCCTAGAGGGTCCTTCCAAGGAAATAATACTCCTAAACCATCATTGGGCCGAAGCCCATTTCCTATAAGTATACCACTTCGGCCCACAGCCCCCAACAATTGAGATTTCATATCATACTTCTAAGTCAATAAGTCAAAAAAAATTATAGGAAGAATAAATCATTCTCGGATAATCTCATATTTTCAAAAGTTATATTATGCTAGATGTCTAAATAAAGTGTTAAAAATTCAACCTTCGACAACTAAAAATTATCTACAAGTCGTAAACAATTTTCGACAAAAAGATATACATTAACACGTCATATACCAATTAAATGATAGAAAGATTTTTGCACAATATACTTTCTAAACAAGGGTATACTAACACAAGCTAACACTTCTATTGGAAGTGTCCCGACGTAAACGGATATATAAGTACATATATATGTGTCGGCAAGTAAACAAGTGCAAAAGTGTTACTACACGAAAACGAGCGGTAAAAATGTAATCTACATGAATAAAGGTTACATCAAAATTTGACGTCAAATAAACTCGGTTAAACATATCTATGTCAAGTAATTCCCTAGTCGGAATTATAAATATTAAGAACCCATTTCTTGCTAAACAAATAAGGACCACTACATCATTTTATCACTTATTAAATTTGAAAGTCTTCAAATTTAACTCAAATATTTTCTAAATACAATTAGAAAATAAATAAACTAACATTGATTTTGACACTACTCTCATGTGTCAACTTGAATAAGTATATACACATTATATACTTACTAAAAGAATAATGTAAATGTTTTCAAACCAACTCTTGGATTTTTATATTGTAATAGTGTCAACATGAAAAGTATATATAATTTCGTATACTTACTAGTAAAACCACTTAATCATTTTTACAAACTAAAGTTTAGTTTTAATACAATTATAAAAACAATTGAACTATTTTAAATAAGTGATACTTAAAACAATGAACTAAACATTGCCTTCCTTATCTAGGTCGCGTGTCGGTGCCGCTTCACAACAATCACTAAATCCCACTTTTTGATTGCACATTTGCTAAGGTGAGTTTTCATAGCCCCTCTTTTACTTGATAAACTGTTTTATACATTTTGGGGTGAGAAAATATGCAAAACCTTTTTACGGACCTAAACTATTGCATGATTTCTATTACGTGGTTTAGCCTAAGCCCTTATGTCCCTAGAAATGCCCCTATTTCATGAACCGTTAGTTCCCCATTGGGAAGTGCGAATGTTATAAATAGATCTATTGAGGGTGACTCCTCTGTTCGGTTGTCCCTGCTTAGGCCAAGGCGAAACGTATACCATGTCGGAATCGAGTGTTGAGGGACAAAACACTCGCATTGGGCCTATATATTGTATGATATCATTTAGCATACAGAAACTGTCGTAGTATTGGTTGCATGAACTTAGAGCTAACGTAATAGACTTTCATCCATATATCATTATATTCTTTATAATGATTATATGACTTGATTTATGGTCTAAACTTACTGTTTTAACTTAAACCTATGAACTCACCAGCTTATAGCTGACCTTTTAGCATATTTTTCTCATGTGCTTAATTTGTGATCATGGATGCAAGGCAAGAGGCGGTAAATGGTCGTAGTAATATCCTAAGAAGTGTTTTTACACAAAACGATGTTTTTAAATTGGGACCACTGAACTTATGGGATGTGCCCATTTATCTAAACAATGTTGTAAGATAATACTTTAAAACTATTTTATGAAATCAAACGGAGTATGTATTCCGTTCTTTATTACTTGTGTTGTGATCTCCGATTTCGTAACATTCCCTATAACACGTATGCTTCCGCTAAAACAAATTTGGGGGTGTTACATAGGGTTAGGCATCAGCTTTTATAGCAGCATAATACACTTTAACCCCTCAAGAATATAAAACCTGCTATCAAGAGCCAAACATACAAACATTAGAAAAACTTGACATAACATGCTCCTTGACTTTATATCCAAGCATGAGCTTGCACAACTCAACATATTTCAACACCCCTTCTCAAGCTCATGGCTTGAACATATCCACCAAACCAAGCTTATCACAAAACTGCTTGTGTGAGAAACACTCAATCCTTTTGTAAATATATCTGCAACATTGTTAGCAGAGGAAACTTTCAAGGTTTTAATAACCCCTGAAGCTACCTTCTCTCTAACCAAATGCAAATCAATTTCAAAATGTTTGGTTTTCTCATGAAAAAATGGGTTAGCAGCAATCTGAATAGCAGAACTGCTATCACAAAATAAACTTGCAGGCAACAAGTCATCAATTCCAAGATCCTTAAACACTTTTATAATCCAAATAAGCTCACAAGTAGTAGATGCAAGACACCTATACTCAAATTCAGCTAAGGACCTAGAAATAGTGGCTTGTTTCTTACTTTTCCAGGAAATCAGATTATTGCAAAAGTAAATACAAAAACCATATACAGATTTCCTAGAAATAGGACATTTAGCCCAATCTGCATCTGAATAAGCATACAAATTAAGCTTTTTACCATACTCAAACTGAATACCTGTATGATAACATCAAATAGTCCTGAATATTAAGTGTCAATTTCCCCCGATAATGCTTGTAATTTATATCATTTATATGGATTTACGCTTGTTTTCCATTGTTTTCCACTTCAGGTAAATTACGAGCATTGGAGCTAAAGACAAGATTGGAGAAATATCAAAAGATTTATCATAGTATGCGACTTTGAAGAAGTTACGGCGTAACTCATCTCTCACATTACGCCATAACTAATGCGTGACTCGAATACCAACTCTTGAGAAGGTTACGGTAACTCTCCAAAAGACTACGACGTAACTATATTAGGTCAAATGAGGTTCCACGCGCTGATAACTCGCCGTAACTATTTCACCAACTACGGCGTAACCAAGTTATATTGAAGATACGGCGTAACCACTCATAAGGTTACCGTAACCAACAGAGATCTAGTGCAAATTACGAAGGAATTGAAGATTACGGCGTAACTCTTATTTTAGTTACAGGTAACCCATATCGGCCTATAAATACCCCACGATTTCCACATTTCAAAGCATCCCATTCCACACACAACACCGTGAGAACGTGGGAAGAAGCAAAAGGCGGTCTAGAGGAGCATACAGAGTGTCTCCAGGAAGGAATCACTCCCCTACGATAAGCATTAGCATTTTATCTTTTCTTTACTTTCGATTCATGTATTTAAACTTTGAATATTGAATTGATTTGTATGGTTAATATGGCTGGCTAAGCACCTCTTGGTTCCGGCCTAGTTATGATTCCTTAATTGTTTTGTTTTGTTTACGTTTACCTTTACTTTTGTACAATTATTTCTAAGTGTATGCATGCATAGTTTATTGGTAGCTACCCTTTGGTAGTTTTGAATGGCGATAGAGGCAAATTGCCTAGAGATATGACCAACTGACCCTAGGTGGCGGTTGAGATGGGAAGGGAAGATATGACCAACTGATCACCTATCGTTTGGATGAACTTAAGAATTAGGGGGTGAGTGTTTAAGTTCCTAACACACAGGCACTCCTATTATAAATCTAGCATGTAGCGGTACTTAATGACTTGACTTAGGGACCGGGAGCAGCGGGAATTATGAGGGGACACTGACTTCTCCTGTGTGGTGGCATCTTTCTTATAGGTTAGGAATTGACCAAATGAAGTCCTCTCGACTTTGACCCCACCTGAAGTAATTGGAAGTAAGTAGACGTAGACATTACTAGCTAAGAGGAATAATTATGTTAGCACCACTCTCCTCTATTGATTTATCCTTTGCCTTTTATTTGCTTTAGTAGTTAATTAATTAGTTCCTTATCGAAATCATTATTAAACTGTGAAACCTAGACTTAGTAATAATCCAACACACATAGTTCTTGGGACGACCCCGGTTTTACCAAATACTACACTACCTGCAGCGGCCGTGCTGCGTTAGTGCATGGGTAGACCATAGGTATTCGAGACTTTATAAATATTAAAACACAGGTGATAAAACACGCATCAAGTTTTTGGCGGCTGAGGGGGAGTTATATTAGGATTGCTATTAAGTCTTTCATTTTCGTTTTAAACTTTTCTATAAATTCTCACGATCTTTATTCGAGTTTTTAGATACCATGGAAGTTGTTAACATCAATGACCTCACTCTTGAGGAATATTTGGCGTTGACAAGGGATGAACAAGGACCGGGAATTGTTAGGCCGACTATTGCAGAAGATGCTCAATTCGAAATCAAACCTCAATTCATGAGGGAATTACGTGCAAATCCCTTATCTGGAAGCATCACCGATGATGCTCATGAGCATATAGACAACGTCGAGTACATTATCAGCCTATTCAAAATTCCTAGAGTCTCACATGATGCTATCATGTTACGAGTATTCCCTATTTCTCTTACTGGAGATGCTAAAAGATGGGTTGATTGATTACCTGCGGGAACTGTTAAGACCAAAGAACCAAATATCAACCTTATCACAAATACCCACTTAACGAACACAAGTATACCTCGTTAAACCAACACTTTGTGCGTAAATAATAGGAAAGGAAAAGATGAAGATAAGAACTATGGTGACTTGAATGATAGAATTCATATGTATGTTTAGAGAGGTAGAGAAAAGAAGATGAAAACAATAAGTTGTATATTGCTTCAAAGAAAAATACACACACACACACACTCAAGCACACCCCTCAAATGACATACTTGAGGGGTATTTATAGTAAGAGATGATGATGCCCTAAGGCTTGGCCATGGGCCGTGAGATGGGCTTGGACATGGATTGGGTTACATGAACTTATACGGCTAACTTAACTAAACATCTAACCATTTAGCTTAGCCCAATCCATGAGCCCTTTGACTATTCTAGCACGATATCTAACCCACGTTACAAAGTTCCTAAATGTGAATGACCATCACTTCTAATAAAAACTATTAAGGCTAACAATCTCCCCCTAAGGGTGGTCATTCAAATGATGCTCCACTTGATAAGATCTTTACTTTCCTTGAGCTTGAACTTTGCGTGTAGATATAGAATAGTCTTAATTCTTTGTTCCTTCATGCTTTGTGATCAATTAATGTGGTTTTATGCCATTGTCAACTTCGTTGGTTAGGTGTCTCCACGTCATTCTCCACCATGCTCACACTTCTATTTGTCTTTTGGTTACCAATGATGAAGTTCTCGAGTCTTTACACTTTGTAGATTCTTTGACATTGATGAAGAATCATCTTTAACTTTGAGTTGCCTTTGATTTTGATGAGAACTTTCATGTGTTGTTGGTATGAGCATGTGGTACGCACGATCCATCCCGCTCGGAGCTTCCATAAGAAGAAAACATAAAACAGGTTAGTAATAAGCGGATCCGGCACTTACAAGTTTGAATTTGAGGGTGTTAACGATAGAGTGAAAACACGTCTCTAATCACAAGGGCGTTCTGAACTGGAGTCCCAGTGAGATAACACGATATACGAAATACACCTCAGTTGGTGATGAGTCGGGTACGAAGCATCACCCCACTATGAGCCGTTTGAGACACACTAAGCGTAATCCACGAAGAATTACCGAAGTGACCTGCTGTATGGTACTTGATGTTGACCTGGCAGAATTTCCATTCAATCACGAGGATTCTTTTGTAACTCCCCTCATAAATGTTACGGCAGTTGCTAAGATCTGCGTAGGAATCTAGAATATATCACTTGTGTCCTTAATGATGAACAACAAGCGATGTCATGTCAAGTGTTCCTATGAGATCTTTTGATGAATCTCGTGGCTCAAGACTCAATAGTGCATTTTGGTTTTCCTGAGCGGAGACTAGGGAGAGGGTCTCCTTCTTCAATACCGATCTCTAGAGAAAGTCAATAGATTATGGGGTTCCCGTGAGAATGAAACAAATCCCTTTTGAGAGGAATTGAGTGGCTAGAAGGTTTAGTGCAGTCGTCCTTTGGGTCCATGACGTCTTGGTCTTCAATACCGTGTCATCTAGTGACAACCATGGATGAATTGAACCGGTTTACGCCCTATGGTTGAATATGGAGGGCTATTTCTTTTCAACCTTTCATTACATTTCTTTTTAATTCTTCAACCCCTTCTTTCTCCTTTCTCACATTACTCCTTTTTCAATCATACCTAAGGACTTCTAGTTCTAAACTATTGGTGATGTCCTTGTGTAGATCCCTCCGCTCGGCGGATCATAGGACGGATTTCCTATCCTTAGTCACCTTATAACTCCATGACCGTCCTATTGTTGCCATAAAACCATTTTTCTTGAAAATCTCTCAGAGTGTTTTTGATAGAAAAACATGTTTGGAACATTCCGAGTTTTATATTTTGAAACACTCCCCTTTCACATGTGCTTATAAGTTTTGAAATCGCACATAGAGGGTAGAGTTTGCACTTTTGAATTGATCGACTTTAAATGAACTAGACCGATTCGAGACACGTTTACATCACTAGAGAACTAGCTTGAAATTATTACCCGACCTGGTCAAGTCCATAGAAAGTTTCTCGAAATGGTATATTTCCCGACTTTGATTTCTCGTCAATTCATTGGTTACGACTGAGTCGAGCTCTTTTGAGATTCAAAAAGCGATCATAAAAATTTTGATCACATTTTAATCACATTTCTCCCCCTCAAAAATAGCATATCTATGATGTTTTTGAAACAAAATGATTAAAAGATATGTTTTTCAAAAAGAGCATGAATTTTGGAACAATTTTGGTTTTATACTCTCCCCTTAGCATATTTTCAACAGAAAATTTAGAGACAATTAAGGGTTTAGAGGGAGTTATCTTGGTACCAAATGTGAGAGATTTTGAAAAATTCGAATCGATGGTACGCAAGATGATGAAGATTTTGAAAATCTTTTGAAGATAATTAGAGAAGAATTATCTTCATTTGTTTTAGGATAAGTGCTCGATATATATGAAAATCGATTTTGCATAGCACTTTCCTTTCTTTAAAGATCGGGTTGCAATCTGAAATACTTACAAGCCATTGTTTTTAGGAATCTTTGTAAAACCCGAAAATCTAAAACCTATAAAAAGACTAAAATACCCTTGGAATCAAGAATAATAAAATACGTAACACACGTTTACAATAAAGTACGAAATTAAAAACCTAATAAATAAAACTTAACGAATATAATTTCGTGAGCGACTTTGGTCTGACGAAGGGCGTAAATGTTTAAGCTAATAAGTTGGGCCGTTTGTTTGTTTAATGGACTCGTGTCTTTTGTTTTGTTTTGCGCCAAGCCAAGAACCAAGAGGGTGTTTGTTTTGTGTCGTGTGAGCCAAGGGGGCCGAAGCCCATAGAGGTGTTTGTGTGTGTTCGGTTGGACCCAACCCAAACCCAATCACTTTCCTATTCTAACTCAAATACTACAACTATAAATACACTACATAATCATTAAATTGGAACCCTAGTTTTGCTTTGCCTTTTCTTTTCTTCTTGTTCGCCGAGAGCTCAACACACCATTGGTGTCGATTTTCTTATTCAAGCTAAGGTATAACGTTTATTTATCTTCCTTTTAACGTACCTTGCATGTATATGTGAGATATATTTATTTGTTTAAATGCGGCGTTTTGTTCTCTTTTGTTGTACCAGAAGTGTAAACCGAAAACAAAAGAAACCCTAATCCATTTAACTTGTAATTGATAAGGAACATGTAAAGTGATAAATAATATTGAATCGGGTCATGTATATGTTGAGCTAATGTAGTAGAGACATGCATGAGTTGGACCGAGGCATGCATGAGTTTCGAATGGGGTTTAAAAACATTATAACTTGTATATGGAACATGTTTAGATGAGCTAGGTATTGTATAAAACATGCTAGCGAAACCCAGGTGAACCAGATACATGTGCAGAAGAATTAGATGTGTAATAAACAAGTAAGTGCGTAAACATAAACCCTAGTTTAATATGTTAAGAGTGTAAGTATACTAAACCCTAATAGCGATATATGCACATGAAATCATAAAGGTGTATGATAAAATGTAAAAGTAAAGAAGGTTATTAATTACGTATTAGGTTAAGTGGAGAGTCATTAAGACGTAACATGTAAAGTAAATGCATATCAATGAGATATTAAAGAGTAAGAAACCCTAGAACGTAAATGAGAGTATATATTAGGTTTGAGCTAAATATAGTAAGTGTTATTTCATGTGTGAGTTATAACTTATAAACTATTTTCACATTTAATCATAGACTTTAATAAATGATATAACAAACCCTAATCTACAACATTAATTATAAAATACTTAAGACTCATTAATAAAACCCTAAAGTATAAAGATCACTAATCTTGAATACCAAATATTAAAAGATCATTTTGACGATTATGGAATCATTAATAACTTGGGCGACCGTTAATGTCATAGGTTACGTGAAGAGGGTAATCCCTTTGTTTTCGTCTTTTACGCTTTTCGATCTTTGCGTTGGAATAAGTCGGAATATTGTCTTACTTTAAAGACACATATGTTATCGTCTGAGATATTCGACCTTTTGATAAGGTTTCTCTTAATGTTTTCTTTCGTATTAGGTTTTCCTAAGCCTTTGCTATGAATCCCAAATCGATTTGTTTGAGCTGTTATAAGAACTTTGATTTCTAAATTATGAAACATCTATTTTTGAACTTCTCGATGTGAAAACTATGATTTTGGAAATATGAATGATTTTCGATAAATATGATCGTGTGTCGGTTATGACATTACATTTGACCTAAGATAGTTTGACACCGAGCCAAATATTTAACTAGTCATGGGGTTCCATGTCCGTATCGATGATGCACCTCTGATATGACTCTAGAGGCGATAAGTGATGTTACATACGTCTCGGATGGTGAAGCATATTTGTGAATATGTAGGAAGGGTATGGATGCATCCTAGATGCGGTATATGTTATGGTATATATTTATCGATGATTGATCTTGCGTGCATGCGCGTCCCTTCATGCTCACAGTAGTCTCCCTACAAAATGTTGCCTTATGTGAATATGAATATGATCGATATGTTTTACGGGCTCGTGGTAGTTGACTATAAACTTTATTAGAAAATTATGATTTATGCATTTGAAAATGATTATGGTTTCTATCGCTCATTAAGCTTTATTTCATATTCGATATTGTTTGGTATTCGCTTTTGCTTGCTTTCATATCACATTCCTTTGGGCTTTTGAAGCTTCGGCCGCACTCTTTTCTTCATGGCGGGTATCTAAGCATTGGGCTGGGTATTGCTTTGGGATGAGTCTTGGACTTACCTTAGAGATTTTAGCTTTGATATTATGATGCCATTTAGACTTTATACTTTAGACTTTTCATTTGGAGTTTATTTTCATTTGGGACCTATGTATTGAAGTCTTTTGACTTGGATTATTTCAATATTTGTGTTGAGATTTCTTTTGGTTTATATGTTTGCTTTGATATGACACCATTACTTGTGATTCCTTTACCCTTGTGGGGTATTTAATTTATGGCATCGAGCCGAGTTTCTGACTTTAGTCAGTGGACACGTGACATATGGAGCCTAGTTTTTGAGACTTTAGAGCTTAGGATTTGACCTGTGAGGATTTGGGTAGACTAATTCCCCGTATTTCCATTTAAGTATCTCACCTTTGTTCATTTTACTAATCGTTTGGATATCGTTAGATGGTTCAAACTTCGTCGTATGATAACTTCGGGAGGGGCGATGATGCTCTGACATGGATACTGCGATTGCGAATGCTCTCAACTCTCTTTTCACTGGTTTGACTACACGGATGATGGGCGGTGATCAACAACATTAAAGTATCGGAATGGTGCCGGAAGTGGTGGAGGAAATCAACCGTAGGCATTCATACTTGGCTCGGCGTTTGGTAGCTCAAGCCTCTTTCGTTTAACAACTTCACTACTCCCCATGAAGAGGAGGTGGATCACTCATGTTGAGAAAATTTGTTTGAAATCTTGGTTGTGGAGATGAATTTAAGACTTCGTTTAGTTGCACATTCAAACTAGAGGGTGATGCTTTAAATTGGTGGAAAGCATTGAAACAAGCACGAGGAGGAGATGCTTTTGCTATTACTTGTACTTGGACGGAGTTTCGGACTATCTTCTATAAACGTTACTTCACGATCTTGAACGGCAAAGGTATGAGAGGATTATCGGGCAATCTACGGTTTGATCATGAGAACTCTAATGAGTACATGAGTAGGTTTATGAGGTTGGTGAGTTTTGTTGGAGTGATTGTTGGAGATGGTAGGCGTCAAGCTAAGCATTTCAAATGGGGTGAAGAAGTGGGTGTTGGACCGGCTTAACTGCGAGTATGAGGATGTGTCGGCTGCAATGATCGCATTTCGTAACATTGAGATCTTTCATGAAGGTTGGGTTAACAAAGCGTATCGCGATGGTGATCGGATTCAAGTAGGACTCAAAGTAATGAGTATAAAGGAAATCGGCGGGAGTTATGATTCAAGGGACAAGTGGATAAGGGTTATGATCAGTAGGGGTGGTCGGGAAGGAATGTGGAATCTAAGCATACCGAATTAGGATAAGCGGAGAGGCTGCTGGTAAGGGTGGAAATGATCGTCGAGAATCAAGGTAACAATAACGGCGTTACAACAAGGATCAGTCGGCTCGAGTTCGAATGAGGATTAGATAGCAGGGATCTTCTAGTCGACAAGAACTGTTGAAGTTTTGCCTCCCACCTATCTGTACTACTTGTGGTAAGGCTCATCCGGGACCGTGTTTCAAGGCCACCGGTGGATGTTTCTCTTGTGGTTCCACTACTCACAAGATCAAGGATTGCCCTAAGAGGAACCCGGCGATTCTGGAAACTACACCAAGCCGCCACCTACTCTTGGGCGTGTTTATGCTACTACTGGAACGGTGAACGCAGCCGGTACCATTCGGGCACTCTTTTCATTGATGATTGTTACGTCTTCGTTTTATTTGACACCGGTGCCACACACTCCATTATATCTATCACATCTGCTAAGAAACTTAATATGAAGCCACAACCACTAACGAATCACTTATCGATTTCTACGCCTATGAAAAATCATGTGATCATTGATCATAATCACGCTAAGTGTCCTCTTCGTTTTGATGATCGTATTAAGCCACACATCACGTATCCTCTCGATATGGTCTCGACTTTGATATCATTCTAGGCATGGATTGGTTGGCTTATCATAAAGCTTCCATCGGCGCTATGCTAGAACTGTGATCTTTGGAGGCGTAAAACATCGAATTTGTTTATTATGGTTCTAAACCACTCAAATCTGTTAAGTTCATTTTACGCTATGAAGGCACGGACCATGATTGCTCATGGGTGTCAAGGTTTTCTGGCATCTGTTAAGGACACATCTTTGGAGAGTCCTAACATTGAAAACAGCTGTTGTTTGTGAATTCACCGGCGTATTTCCGATGAACTTCACGGTATTCCTCCGACTAGAAAGTTGAGTTTAGCATTGAGTTAATTCACGGTGCTAAACGATTTGGCTCGTGTATCGTATGGCACTGTAGAAGCGGAAGAATTGAAGGCAGCTGCAAGAGATGATAGATAATGGATTCATTCGACCTAGTGTTTCTCCATAGGGTGCACCTGTTTTGTTTGTGAAGAAGAAGGATGGAAGTATGCGCTTATATCGACTACAAGTGAACTCAAGTATTACTATTGAAACCGATATCCTCTTCCGCGCATAGCGATTTGTTTGATCAAGCGCAGGAGCTAAGTTCTTTTCTAAGATTGATCTGAGGTCCGGTTATCATCAACTACGTGTGAAGGAGCAAGATGTTCCTAAAACCGCGTTTGTACCGGATATGGTCATTATGAGTTTCGTTATGCCTTTTGGTTTGACGAATCGCTTCTGTGTTTATGGACCCGATGAATCGTGTTTTCCATGAGTTTCTCGACAAGTTCGTTATTGTTTTCATCGGCGACATTTTAGTTTACTCTAAGTCCGAAGAGGAGCATAAGCAACATCTCCGGATAGTTTGGAGATTACGAGAAGAAGAAGTTGTACGCCAAATTCTCGAAGTGTGAATTCTGGTTAGGACAAGTCGCTTTCCTTGGTCATATTGTATCTGCCGATGGTATCACCATGGATCCGTCTAAGGTTGAGGCTATCACTAAGTGGCCAAGACCTCGCGATGGCTGAGGTTAGGAGTTTTCTAGGACTTCTTTGGATACTACCGACGTTTTGTTGAAGGTTTTTCTCGTTTAGCTTTGCCCTTAACCCAATTGATGAGGAAAGGTGAAAAGTTCGTGTGGACGGATGAAAGAGAAAAGAGTTTTGAAGAGTTAAAACGGAGGTTGGTGTCCGCTCCTATTTTGACTCTTCCATCCGGATATCAAATCTATAGCGATGCATCTAAGAAAGGATTGGGCATGTCTTGATGCAACATGGTAAGGTGATAGCAGCTTCAAACCGTGAAACCTTGAGGAGAATTACCCAACTCATGACCTTGAGTTAGGCTGGCTGTGGTGTGGCGTTGAAGATCTGGAGACACTACTTGTATGGAGGCGTGTATTTTTCAGACCATAAGAGCCTCAAGTATATTTTCACTCAAAAGGAACTCAACATGAGACAAAGAAGATGGTTAGAACTTCTTAAGGATTATGACACTAACATTCAGTACCATCCAGGTAAGGCTAATGTAGTTCTTGGCGCACTTAGCGAAATCGTGCATGCTTGCAAGTATTAAGATTGAGCCTAGGATCATTACTGACTTAGAGGCGTTTGGATGTAGTTGTGCGTCACGAGGTTTTGGTGGATCCGGGCTAGTATGAAGGTGGAGTCGAACCTATCTGCAAATTAAGAAGCTCGAAGAAAGATGGCCATTTGTGGGCGTAGCTCAAAATGTTGAAGAAGGTAGCGTAGGAGTTTAAGGTTGATACGGCGGAATTGTATGGTATGAAGATAGGCTTTGCATTCCCAATGATCCAGTACTTAGCGAGAAAGTTATGGCTGAAGCTCATAGTTCTCCTTTCACTATCCATCACGGTTTCTACCAAGATGTATAGGGATTTGAAACTTGATATTTACGGTGGAGCGGCATGAAGCAAGATGTGGCGGCGTTTGTGTCGAAGTGTATGATTTGTCGGCAGTGAAGATTGAACATCAAAGAGCTAGTGAATTTGTTACAACCATTGGATATTCCGACATGGAAGTGGGATAAGATATCTATGGACTTTGTGATTGGACTACCTCTTACTAAGAAGAAGCATGATGCGATTTGGGTGGTTGTTGATCGGCTAACCAAATCTTCTCATTTCTTACCAATTAGAAAGGATTATGGTATTGGTAGATTGGCAGAGATTTTTCAGCAAGAGATAGTTAGACTTCATGGTACTCCGGCGTCTATTGTTTCAGATAGGGATCCGCGTTTTACTTCGTTTCGGAAGGTTTGCAAAAAGCTTGGGGTACTCGACTTAATTTCAATCTGGCGTTTCATCCTCAAACGGATGGTCGGTGAGAGGACTATTGGACCTTAGAAGACATGCTAAGGGCTTGTGCTTTGGAATGGTGGCGGTGGGATGAATATTTGTGGTTAGTAGAGTTTGCATACAACAACAGTTGGCATGCTAGCATTAAGGCAGCACCGTTGAACTTCTTTATGGAAGAAAATGTAGATCACCTACTTGTTGGGATGAGGTAGGTGAACGTCTAATCGAAGGTCCGGAAATGATTGAGATCACTAATGAGAAAGTAATTTGCTAGAAAAGTTGAAGGAGGCTAGGTCTCGTCGGAAAAGTGCCGACAAGCATAAATCGTGATTTAGAGTTTCAAGTTGGTGATCGTGTGTTTTTGAAAGTCTCGCCGTTTAGAGGTGTGAAACGTTTTGGAATCAAGGGCAAGCTCATTCCTCGATTTATCGGTCCGTTTGAAATTTTGGGCGTATAGAGAAAGTTTCATATCGATTAGCACTTCGCCTCGGTTGTGCATGTTCATGATGTGTTCCATGTATCTCTCCTAAGGGTATACAACTATCATCCATTACACGTTGCTTCGTATCCGTTTGATCAAATTCAATCCGATATGTCTTTATCGAAGAACGGAAGTTATTTTAGAAAGACAAGAGAGAGTCATGAGGAATAAAGTCATTCCGTTTGTTAAGATTCTTTGGAAAAATCACCCGGAGCGTGAGGCTACTTGGGAGACGAGAAGAGTCGATGCGAGCTAGTTATCCTCATTTCTTTGAATAGTTTGGTATGTTCTCATTTCGTTCTCGTTTTTCGTTTGTTTCATTTCAATTTTCGAGGGCGAAAATTTTTTTTAGAGGAAGAGTTGTAAAACCGAAAATCTAAAACCTATAAAAGACTAAAATACCCTTGGAATCAGAATAATAATAAAATCGTAACACGTTTACAATAAAGTACGAAATTAAAACCTAATAAATAAAACTTAGCGAATATAATTTAGTGAGCGACTTTGTGCTGACGAAGGGCGTAAATGTTTAAGCTAATAAGTTGGGCGTTTGTTTGTTTAATGGACTCGTGTCTTTTGTTTTGTTTTCGCAAAGCCAAGAACCAAGAGGGTGTTTGTTTTGTGTCGTGTGAGCCAAGGGGCGAAGCCATAGAGGTGTTTGTGTGTGTTCGGTTGGACCCAAAAACCAATCACTTTCCTATTCTAACTCAAATACTACAACTATAAATACACTACATAATCATTAAATTGGAACCCTAGTTTTGCTTTGCCTTTTCTTTTCTTCTTGTTGGGTAGAGCTCCCAACACACCATTGGTGTCGATTTTCTTATTCAAGCTAAGGTATAACGTTTATTTATCTTCCTTTAGCATTACCTTGCATGTATATGTCGAGATATATTTGTTTAGATGCGCGTTTTGTTCTCTTTTGTTGTGGAGAAGTGTAAACCGAAAACAAAAGAAACCCTAATCCATTTAACTTGTAATTGATAAGGAACATGTAAAGTGATAAATAATATTGAATCGGGTCATGTATATGTTGAGCTAATGTGAGCCGAGACATGCATGAGTTGGACCGAGGCATGCATGAGTTTCGAATGGGGTTTAAAAACATTATAACTTTGTATGGAACATGTTTAGATGAGCTAGGTATTGTATAAAACATGCTAGCCGAAACCCTAGGTGAACCGAATACATGTGCAAGAGAATTAGATGTGTAATAAACAAGTAAGTGCGTAAACATAAACCCTAGTTTAATATGTTAAGAGTGTAAGTATACTAAACCCCAATAACGTATATCATGAAATCATAAAGGTGTATGATAAAATGTAAAGTAAAGAAGAAGGTTATTAATTACGTATTAGGTTAAGTGGAGAGTCATTAGGCGTAACATGTAAAGTAAATGCATATCAATGAGATATTAAAGAGTAAAACCCTAGAGCGTAAATGAGAGTATATTAGGGTTTGAGCTAAATATAGTAAGTGTTATTTCATGTGTGAGTTATAACTTATAAACTATTTTCACATTTAATCATAGACTTTAATAAATGATATAACGAACCCTAATCTACAACATTAATTATAAAATACTTAAGACTCATTAATAAAACCCTAAAGTATAAAGATCACTAATCTTGAATACCAAATATTAAAAGATCATTTTGACGATTATGGAATCATTAATAACTTGGACGACCGTTAATGTCTATAGGTTACGTGAAGAGGGGTAATCCTTTGTTTTCGTCTTTCTGCTTTTCTTTGCGTTGGAATAAAGTGCGGATATTACGTCTTACTTTAAGACACATATGTTATCGTGCATATACGACCTTTCATAAAGTTTCTCTTAATGTTTTCTTTCGTATTAGGTTTTCCTAAGCCTTTGCTATGAATCCCAAATCTGATTTGTTTGAGCTATTGCTTATCTGAACTTTGATTTCTAAATTATGAAACATCTATTTTGAACTATCGATGTGAAAACTATGATTTTGGAAATATGAATGATTTTTACGATAAATATGATCGTATAGGTTATGACATTCGATTTGACCTAAGATAGTTTAATACTCGAGCCAAATATTTCACTAGTCATGGGGGTTCCATGTCCGTATCGATGATGCACCTCGATATGACTCTAGGGCGATAAGTGATGTTACGCCCGCGTCTACGGATGGTGGCATATTTGTGAATATGTAGGAAGGTATGGATGCATCCTAGATCTGTTATATGTTATACATTATATGTTATCGATGATTGATGCTCGTGCATGCCGTCCTTCATAACTCTGGTAGGTCTCCTCTACAAAATGTTGCCTTATGTGAATATGAATATGATCGATATATGTTTCGGGCTGTGGTAGTTGACTATAAACTTTATTCTGAAAATTATGATTTATGCATTTGAAAATGATTATGCTTTTGCTATCGCTCATTCGCTTTATTTCATATTCGATATCGTTTGGTATTCGCTTTTGCTTTCATATCTTCATTCCTTTGGCTTTTGAAGCTTCGACGCTTTTCTTTTCTTCCTAGGGTATCTAAGCATTGGGTGGGTATTGCTGGGATGAGTCTTTGAGTGGACTTACCTTAGAGATTTAGCTTTGATATTATGATGCCATTTAGACTTTATACTTTAGACTTTTCATTTGGAGTTTATTTTTCCGCTGGGACCTATGTATTGAAGTCTTTTGACTTGGATTATTTCAATATTTGTGTTGAGATTTCTTTTGGTTTATATGTTTGCTTTGATATGACACCATTACTTGTGATTCCTTTACCCTTGTGGGGTCGGGGCGTTACAAATACTGCTTGAAAAATATTTAAAAACCTTTGATTTGGTTAAGCACTTTCCTTTCTTTGAAGCGCGGGTCCTGAAGTGATGTGTTCAAAAGCCATTATGTTGAAGTCCGGGTTTCGTACTGAAGTATACGAAAGCAATTATTGAAGAAATTTGTAGAAACGACATGTTTTGGAAAACATATAAAGAACTCTCGCTCAAGCAATACATACCGTATCATTGTTGAATGACATTTCTAGAAATGTACAAAATATCGATTATACAAGAGACATGTCGTGAGAAGAATATTTTTGGATTTTTGATTTTATTTTGTTTTTGAATTTTTTGAAAGTTTTCTATTTTTGTATTTTGTTTTTGTTGGTTTTATAAAAGAAATGGAAAATCAAAATAGAAGAAAGAATGAAGAAAGAAGAGTTTCTGATTAGAACCTCTGATGAAATTTTGGGTTAGAGATATTTGATTCACGCAACCAAGAAGAAGAGTTTTCACAAATAACAGTGTTAGAAGTACAAGATTCCTCGCGGTGAGGGTGATCACTATCAACGGTTGTAGTGGTTTCTACTTCCTTAACTAGATGAGTTTCACTATTATATGTGTTGGTGCAAGTATCGAGAAATCTTTCATGTGGGAATCCATCTAAGACCTATTGTCTTTGAAAACTTTTCCCGTGGGTTTCCACCTAAGGTAAGATATAGGAGTTGTTTCTTATCGGTCTGTGCGGAAGACTCTTTTTAGAAAAACTCGTCCGAAGAGATCCACCTAGTAGGTTTCCTTTTTGATGTTCATCTTGTCAACGGGTTTGTTTCTATTTGGTGTCTTAGTGGATTGTGCCTCGACACGAGAATTATCTTTCTTGAGATATTGTAAGGCACATGCATCATGATTAGTTGAAAAGACACATTTTTACATGTAGTCTGAGACAAATTCAATATTCTTGTTTAAAAGCAACCTTTAACTTTGTCACTACAGTCTTTTTGAAATTGATTCTTGTTCGAAAAAGACTTAGAATTCCTAGTGATGTTTTCTAAGGGCATAGCATTTTCTTTTGAGCAACTACTCTTAGATGTAAGCCAATCCCTAGTCTTTTGTAGAGTGTTCATAGGTAATGTTTTACTACTACTAGCAGTGCCTTGAAATCTTGTAGAATTCATCACCTAGATGTTGCACCTAGAATTCCGTCTTTTTGAAGCGTGCCTTTTCCTAGCTTCTTCTAGATAGTGATTGTTGACCATGTCGTTAGAACCAAATGATTCTTTAAGCTGGATTTTGGTCACATTCCCGTACTATTCCTAGAAATGCGTTGTAATCACTTTTGGTTTTCAAAACCTTTTCTTTTCAAAACTTTTTAAAATTCTCTTTTTAAGGGGCATGGACGTGGAGTACTGTTTTTGACAAATCATTTTTCTCATTGACTATTGGAGGGAAAAGAAATAGACATTTTGGTTTGAAAACCGGTTTGGGAACATTTGTTTTCTCCTCGGTCAATGGTTTTGCAAACTTAGTATCCACAGCCTTTCCTTTTAGACTTCCCAATTGAGCACTCAAAAGATCATTTTGCTCTTTCATGTGTAAACGCGCTCATGACGGTTTGTCATACTTGCATTCCTCAGATTTTCGATCAAGTTGTTTAAAATAGGACACGTTTTTTTTTCAAGTTTTGCAAGAGCATTTTCATATTTTGAAACAATTAGGAGGTCTCGGTGGAGTCTTTCATGATCATCAACAGAATATGTTTGTAAGATAATGGACATGATATCGGTAGTCATAACATCTTCGAAGAGAGAATCATTGAGTTTTTCCAAAACTTTGATGTGTTCAATACTTTCATTAGCTTGCTTTACAGGGTTTATGGTCCTTGACATAGTCACTCGTTTCTTTCAAAAGTGCTTGTTCAACATGAATTACCCTCGCTACCGATGGCGATTAGGAGGGGATTTGGGTTTTAAAAAACTCTTTTGTTTTAGATCATCATGACGAGTAAACCGGATGTTAGTTGTAATATTGGTTTTAGACTTGGCGATCTCTTGAAGATACCCAATTCTAGTTTTAACATCATCTAAAACGCTTCTAGTATCACTTGTGTTAAAAGGATTGTTTGAAGACATTTGTTCGATTTTGGAAAGAGATTTGGAAACTAAAACTGGTTTGGCTGGTTTTGGCGGTGTTGACACATTGTTTGAAACACTTGGTGTGGTGGAAAACGTTGATTGTTCTTTTGATTAACAAAAATAATTCCATTAATTTTGTTCCATTTGTTATAATCAATCGGTTTAAGATCCGGATTCTTTTGTTTCATTTTTGATCTACTCTCCTCAGATAGTTCCAATGTTTCAAGAGAATCACGAACAATTATGGGTTCATGCAAAGGTTTTCCATTGTTCAACACATTAAGAGATTTCGAGATTCGAGCTTTCTTGAGGAGCGAAGAAGGTCGTTACCAAGTGCCATTTTGTGTGGTAAAATTTGATTTACTTGGTTTTAAAGCATCTTGTTTGTTTTATCTGAATGACCCGTTGTGAGAAGCAAATTGTCCAAAGCTTTAATTTTCTCATTTTTATCCAGAATTTCATCAAAAAGAGAATCTTCTCATTTTGAAAAATCGACAATCAACTTTTTCTTCTCTTTTCAAGATCAAAAAGCGATTGCTTTTTGTTTAGAAAGTTGGTCATTTAGATCCGAATTTCCTTGTTTAAATATTTAATTTTCAAGTGAGAATTCACATCAAGTGTATTTACTTGATTTGCATTCTTTTCTCTTAAAAGAATCTCGATAACCCATTTCTAATTCGGACATTTTGTTTGTATGAAATTCATAGGCTTTGGCGTGCTCCTTGTAACTCTCTCAAGCTCGTCAATTTCTTATTAGCGACCTTAACCTGATTGACCTTACTAACTTTCTCAATTTCAATGCCACGCGTTATTGATTAATGATTCAAAATAAGCGCGTGTTTCCTCATCATCTCAGATTTTGTGCCACACAACCTCCACTAGGATCCACATCTAGAGTTTCGGAGTTAGTATTGCTACAACCGGATTGTCCAGTATGTATCATAAGTAGGTCGTAGAAATCACTGTTCGTCATGAGTAAAGACATCAAATATGACATTGTTATAGCATGGATCAATGATTGGTACCTTAGATAACGCATTCGTCATAGGCGGGAGGTCGTCGGAGTCGAGTCATGGTACTTAGTCTCCGAAGATTTGCCATGAAGCGCAGTTTGCATTGATGTCTCTCGGTCTTCCAAATCATCCATAATAGCGAAAAGTCATGTTCCCGGCACACCATTGCATTAGTTCGCCGTGCTAACATAGCTTTAGAATCACGCAAAATCCTTCTTTTAAACTTAGTAGGACAATTCCTTGCCATGTGACCCACTCCGCGGTTATAACACTTAATCGATTACCACGATTCATTATTTCCAACGGCTGGTACGCAACATTGCCATTCGATTACCCATCTGCTCTATTCCCAACATACATCCCATCGATTTCCAACATCTTGACCCGGTACCACGATCTTGGAACCGCTGATTACGTCACGACGTTAAATGCTTTATCAATAAAGAAAATATCAATTTGCAGGTCAATACGGTGGATTCGGGATCGGTGATTCCTATTCTTGGTATTGTGGATACTGTTGTTGAATGACTTGTTGTTCTGGTGGATAGAATTGTTGTTGAGGGATAGTAGCTTGTGGTTGTGGAATGTATTGCGCAATTTGTTGTTGGAAGATGATGAGGCTTGTTGTTGTATATACCTTGTAGTTTGAGTCTTTACAATAAGTGCCAATGGATCATGATTCTTTGCCAATCTTTCTTTCCTGACTTCATTCACTTCAGGCTTGGTTTTGTTGAGAAAATCGTTGAGTTGATCAAAGTTCATCTGATGTAAGTCTTTTGTTTGGTTGACAATAGTGACATATCGTCCCCATTCTTACGGAAGATTATTGAGAACTTGATGTTTTAAAGATTGTTACGGGTGCCAACTTGTTGATAAGCTCATTCATCAAAGTGCAAAACCTTCCAAGTAGGATTCAATGGATTCTCACGTGTAGATGTAAACTTTTCCCATTAGTTAGCGGCTTGTTCTCCATGTCTTGTTTACCAATTTACGTTCCATAACATAGTCGTCTAACAACACCACATATCAGCAGTTTCTGGCCTCTCCGGCAAAAATGTATTGGTAAACGGTTGGACAATATGAATTGCCATGTCATCTCTGCATCGACTTGTTTTCGATCTCTTGTTGTCTGATTTAGTTTGAAGATGAGGGATGGTGGGATGGGAGGTGTTGCATCGGCATTTCAGGGACATGGACTTGTCGAGGCTTGAAGGGTCCATCATGAATGGATTTAATCATGAGTTTGCCATTAGGTTTGGTCTTGATGTAGCGGACATTCGTTTCCATTGAAGATAACCACGCCAACATAGGAGGTCGGTTTTATGCCATTTTGCATGAATGTCTTGTAGAGTTGCCATTGATGAAGGTATGATATGATAAAGTTGATGTAGGATCGATTCAACGATAAAGGAGTTGTGGTTGATGAAGATTAAGCTTCGGTTGAGTTTTAAAGTCGTACTCGTAACCTTGGTTCTTAGTCGAAAAATTTTAGCCAAAATTTGAAATTCTCTTTAAAAATCAATTCTAAGGTCGTATGAAAAATTTGAGTTAAGACAATTTTGACGTCAAATTTGACCCGAAAAATTTGAATTTAGGCCCAAAAATTTGAATTTTGACCAAAATTTCCTCTGATTAAACCATTTGAATCTCGTAAAAATCGAGCGTTTAGTCTCCTCAAAATTTAAATTTTACTCAAGTTTTCCCACCAATTTTTTTTTTTTTGAAAGATTAGCGTAGACTTAGAGAGAAGAGTTACAGTAGAATTGGTGCTTAGGTAGGATCTTATGCGTAGGATCTTGGTAGGATTCTTATGCGTAGAAAGTATCTTACGCGTAACCTTAGGCTTATCGTGAACAAAAAAACTTAGTCGTAAAACCTTACAGTAAGTGTGATCTTATACGTAGAGTTCTACTCGTAAGAGTTTATGCTTATGCGTAAACTTAGGTTAAAACCAAAAATCCTTTACCGCGGTACGTAGGGATATCCATGGTCGAAGTGTTCCACACACTTATCCAAGTGAGGGAAGCGAGTAACAGATTAAAGCTCGAGAAGAATGCACCAAAAGTTATGAGTAGGACCTTATGCGTAGTTGACTTTCTTCACAGTAGAACTAGGGTTTTGACCTACTCGTAAAAAATTTCCAACGATTCAAACGATTTCTCTTGCACATATATCCTTAAAAACACTCGAATAACCCAAAAATGTTGACCTTTTTCACCCAAAGTGCTTAGAAAAGTTACGAGTAGAAATGACCAAAGAACCAAATATGAGTTTAAAACTTAACCAAAACGCGTAAAGCTTGAACTTTTGCAAAAAGCGAAACTTTAGCACCAAATAAACCTTAAACCACAAGAATCTTGAATTTTTAAGTGCAAAATTAAAGCTTTAAGCGTGACAACTTTTATAACGAAGCTACGCGTATAGTACCAACCTTCAAAACAAACACAAACACTCCTAAACCATTGTTAGGCGATTGATACCAATTGTTAAGACCAAAGAACCAAATATCAACCTTATCACAAATACCCACTTAACGAACACAAGTATACCTCGTTAAACCAACACTTTATGCGTAAATAATAGGAAAAGATGAAGATAAGAACTATGGTGACTTGAATGATAGAATTCGTATGTATGTTTAGAGAGGTAGAGAAAAGAAGATGAAAACAATAAGTTGTATATTGCTTCAAGGAAAAACACACACACACACTCAAGCACACCCCTCAAATGACATACTTGAGGGGTATTTATAATAAGAGAGGATGATGCCCTAAGGCTTGGCCATGGGCCGTGAGATAGGCTTGGACATGGATTGGGTTACATGAACTTATACACGGCTAATTTAACTAAACGTCTAACCATTTAGCTTAGCCCAATCCATGAGCCCTTTGACTATTCTAGCACGATATCTAACACACGTTACAAAGTTCCTAAATGTGAATGACCATCACTTCTAATAAAAACTATTAAGGCTAACAGGAACCGTCAACACCTGGCCTATCCTAAAAAAGTGTTTCTTTCAGAGATAATGTCCTCCATCAAAGACGGCTAAGCAATTAGAAGAAATCCATAACTTCAAGCAAGAGGGTGAAGCGTTATACCAAGCTGGGAAAGGTATAGCAATTATTATACAAATTCCCAATCATGACCTCAGCCAACAAAAGGTGACGTCGTCTAAAAGATCGAACATCTCCTCAAGACAAATGGTCGATTCTCGAGGGGCTGATTCTGGTATGACACCCACTTTGGCTTTAAAACTATTCAAAAGATGGCGAGACCACTCTCACAAATGGCCTGATGGGAGAAGCGAGAAGAAGAATGAAGGTATGGAAGGTCTTGCAAAGATAAACAACAAATTAGAAAGTCTAGGAGAGACATGAAGAAGCAAGGAAAATGTGCATTCCATTCAAGTAGAAGCGTGGAACTCCACCTACTAAAGAATGTTCCTCCAACGAGGAAGTTAAAAGAATCGGAGAAGTTAAATATGGAAGTGAGAACCCTTTCAACAATTACAACGGGCCCCGATATCGAGAAAAAACCCCAGAATTCTACACAAGAATCAACAACAATCCTCCTAAACCAAGCCGTGAAGAAATAATGCATAGGCACATCGAAGAATCTACAAAAAAAGGGAAATAAACTCAAGGAATGGATGGTCAAGGTGAAAGAAGACACCAACATGAACCTACGGAACCAAGATGTTGCAATTAAAAACCTCGAAACACAAATTGGGCAATTAGCTAAAAACCTTGAGACAAGTAATGCTAAAGTTATTGCCTGCAAAGCCATATTTGCGCAAGATAGGGCAAAGAAAGTGTTAATACAAATAAGCCGTAAAAATGTTTATTTATATTTTACGATCTTCTAATATTTTGTCGATAACAAATGTAAAATCATATTAACGAAACAAATAAAATACGTAAATGGTTTGATCTAATAGTTTCTAACATATTAACATTTTCACATAAAACACTAAAACAAGTATAAGTGATTTTATGATTTAGTAATACATATGTACAACAACTAATGTTTACATATTTGGGTAAAATATACACATAACTAGTATGTAGTATATTGGGTAATATAAATGGGTAGAAACTTAAGTATCACAACCCATTGGGCAAAATACATTGAATGTAGTTGGGTACAACCCAAAGCCCATAACCCATGGATCTTGACCCATAACCCATTGCATGACATCATGTTCATATCACATATGGATAATACCCATAACCCATGGATCAACCCATACCCAAGTGACTAAGTGCAATGCACTCAAAGATACATTGTATCTAGCCAAAGATCCATTGTTCAACCCATGACCCATAACCAAAATACCCATGGGCAAAGAGGAGCGTTTCACGGATCCCTAGCTTTGTGCTAGCCGGATCCCTTGTGGTAGGGATCCGTGGGATCCGAGGAACAGTAGGATTTTTACTCTATAAATAGTGACCCATTTCTTCATTATTGTCAACCCCTTTCTAACATACTTTCCTCTTGAGTTAAAAACTCACTAACCTCAGATCCAAGAGATCTATGTTTGTAGTTTTGTTTTTGTGTGATCTTTTAGGTTCCTCTTAAAAGGCAAGATCACCACCTTTGAAGTCGAGCAAGCTCAAGTCCATGAGTTGCCATGCTTCCTCATCATCAAGGCTACTGAAGTCTTCTCGTTGATGATTCTTTCTTTCTTCAAAGGAGTGTAGTGTTGAAGACATTAGTGAAAGATGTCTCAAGTGTCAAGACAAAGATATTAGTGAAGGGTATCTATCGTCTATAGGATAAGCACTTATGGTAGGTGCTTAGAAGTCAAGACAAAGAAGCATTAGTGAAAGGTGCTTAGAAGTCAAGACAAAGAAGCATTAGTGAAAGGTTCTTGGAAGTGAAGACACAAGACATTAGTGAAAGGTGTCTTGTAGATCTAGTCAAGGCATTAGTGAAAGGTGCCTTAGATGTACATTCGATATGGTGTGTTTGATGTACAAGATAGACTAGTATTAGATCCAAGGATATTGATATCCTTGATGATCTTGTAAAGGAGTAGATCTCCTTTGGGATTAGTCGTTGGTGTAGTGTGGTAGTAGTTCCTCCATTGCAATGGAACTAGGTGCTTAGCCTAGTACCTAATAAAGGGTGGCGACGTTGTGAAGGTGTAGTTCACCTTGGAGTGAAAGAACTAGGTACTTAGCCTAGTACCTTATAAAGGGTAGGCGTCGTTGTGTAGGTGTGGTTCACCTTGGGTGAAAGAACCGGTGGTTAGCCTAGCAGGAAAAAGGGAAGCGACGTTGTGAAGGCTTCTCGCCATAAGGAGATTGGTGTAGTGATTATGAACTCTCGAGTAGGTGACTCGGGGAGTGGAGTAGGGCAAGGAAGGTGTCCTTGTAGAAAAACCACTATAAATACTAGTGTTGTGGTTTTGTGCTTCTTACTCTTATCTTTTCATTACTTACCTTTATATGCTTGTTTATCAACATCCAACACACACATCAAATAGATTGACATATTCGATCTAAATAGATTAAAAGGAAGTTTTAATTGGCAAAACTATTCAACCCCCTTCTAGTTTTCCACAATTGGCATCAGAGCTTCGTTACCAAGTTTGTTGAAGTATATTGTACTTTAAAAACTTGATACGATCCATGGTTAATTGAAAACTACAAAGAAGGTCTTTCATAAAAACAAACACCATGTCTTTTAAAACTATATGTTTGGATGTTGATTTGATAACAACATTTTTCTTATTTATTATTTTTACTAATCTTCTTTGTCATATTGATTAGTCAAAGCTCATACTCACCAAGCTTTAGAATTAACTTGGTAACAAGAATACCTTCCTTAAGATGGTATCTTAAAGGAGCGGGAATCGTCTAAGTGACATTTGTTGTGTCATTTGTAAAGACATTCCTAAGTATTTAGAGGTATGATTTTCCTTTTACTTTACTTGATAATTAAGTATACCTATTTAGGTATTTATATGATTATCTTTTGTGCTTATACATGTTTTACATGAAGCTTCATTAGGAAGCCTTTTTCTCACGTTTGTTTCTCGTAAAAGTAGGTGGTATATAAAACTTGTGTTTTATTTCTTTTAAATCCAATAATAAAACAAAACACAAATTTCAAAAATTCCTCCTTCCCTATAAATAATCCCATCGTCGACCACTCGACCAAACCCTCACTTTTTCAAATCCTCCAATTTCAAAAATTTCCTCTTATTCAAAACCTTCATCTTCCTCCTCATTTCATCTCAACCGAAACCAAGAAGATCCGTCATCAACATGGTTTACATCGCACTCGTGCATTTGCCCTAACACTCATCGTACTTGTGTTCCCTATGATGAAGTTCACATACGGAGAAATTTACTTTGTGTTGTTAATCTATATTGGGATCATATACCCAATCCTTTGTATCATCCTTAGTATTGAAATGCAATATTAGTAATAATATAGTTTATCTAGGTTATTTTTATCATAATGTGTTTGTCACTTATTTTGATTTATATGTTTTATATTCTTTCGTGATACATTAGAAGTCATGTATGCATGCTAAAAGAAAATGTAGGATAAAACATATTTTGTGGCATAAAAACTGTAAAACCTATGTTTTTATCAAATCTGTTCTGTTACTCTGATCCACGGATCCCGGAAGATATACTAGCGGATCCCTTTTATAAAAACCGGTGGGATCCGTCCTCTTGGAAAACAATTTTTCATGCAAATTAAAAACCACTATCTTTCTAAATGTAATAATCCACTAGAAAGTCAAAACCTTGAGTGAGTTAAAGTGTTAAATACCATTGTTAATAAAAATCTAGTAAAAACATTAGATAATCATAGGTTGATCACAAACATCTCTCTTTATTAACTCATCATTTCTATAGGTTCAACTATGACGCATGAATATGAGTTTGATTTTTCACTCACTAGCGTCTACACTCAGAACATCTCTCTCGAACCCAACACATGGCAATCATGTCCGTAGGTTCAATAATCTCGAAACCGTCACTTCCACGAAAGGGCGTATTGTAGACACCTCTCTACAATTCGAAGAAGGTATCAATACCTCCTTCAGAGCCATAGGACTAGAATGTCTTCTTGAAATCAACGAGAAGATATGTCCAAGGTTCATAATGGAATTCTTCCGTCAAGTCGAACTCGTTAGTGAGAGATCGCTCTCTATCTCTTTGGTTTTATATCAAAAACAAAAGTTCACTCTTGGGCATTTTGCTCACATCCTTCGGATTCCAAATCATGGACAATGTGCCTTCACCGAAGATTGGTCTCTTGATTCTCTCTTCAATTTCGTGAAGAAAATAGTCCATATTGTTCACATACCCTCTGGGAAGATTTAAATCGCATAATATGCAAACCTCGACCATATTAATCTGATCCAAACATTATCTTTACAAGGGATATCCGAGAAGAGTACAAGCCTCTTGCACTCATCCTACGTGAAAATGTTTGGAGTCTTAGGGAAAATCGAGAATTTCTTCCCGCTTGTTGTGCATGTTGTACTGTTTGCTAACACAACAACCATACAATCTCGCCTACTTCTTCTTGCGGAATTGCAAATCTTCAAGGCTCCATGAATAAACTCATCCCTTATGGAATGTTCTTGACACACCTCTATCATAATGTTATGCTTTCAATTTCAAAGTCCGTTTATGCGTACGTGAACAAGATGATGGGACCGCTAAACATATCTCTCATGAAGACTTTCTTCATTCTTGATTCCACCAACACTCATCAATCACATAATGATCCTCTAAGCGAAAACACTCAAGGAACCTAGTAGTATTCCAAAATAGGATCAAATATCTTGTACTCGTGCCTTATCAATGTAATCCAATTTCTTTCATGAAATAAAACATCTTACATTTGATACCTTAGTATTAGAACTCTTTATAGACTATCCTTGAGATATAATGCATTGTCAAGATCATTGCATATCTTTAGTAAAGGTCCTGCTGAGCAGATAGGCGGATCCTAAAGATTGCGCTAGACGGATCCCTACACTTAGGGAACCATGGGATCCGGCAAACAGAAAATGCAATTACAAGCATTATATTTCAAACATATCCTTAGAACACCTCACACTAATCTAAACATAGTGTCTTAAGGCAAATTAAGTCCTTATCAAGATAGTTTGATCTTTCCTACTCATACTTAACTCACCTGGATCACACTCTAAGCGCTTGTAGATCTACGTTTCATTTTAATCCATTACTCTTCATCTCAAACTCACACTTCATTTTTTACTTAATCACTCACATTTAGTCTTAGAAATCTTTCGATTATGGCATAATTGATCATAAATCATCCTTACCTCAAAATTGATCAAAGTTGATCAAACTCTAGTTTTCTCATCTCAAAGCTTCTAGGATATTTTCCAAAACACTATCCTAAGTCACAACCTGATCTCTAGGATCATTTAGCTTCAATTGACACTCTCATCTTTAGTGTCATCCTTGCTCATCCATTGGTACTCTTGAAAGTTCCAAATCCTTCCATAAAAGACAATCATTAGCTACCTCACTCATTACCTTCAAGTACTTAAGCACCCATTCATTTAAGACACTTAGGAGGACTGAAACACTCAAGATGATTATAGGTCTTAGATCTTAGAAACATCATTTCCACTCTTTCATAGCTTCTAAGAGGATCCCTAGGATTAGCCTAGCGGATCCTCTCGAGGAGAGGAAGTGGGATTCGGGTGTGACGTTTATGTCAAATCTTGCTAAAACAATCATTTCAACTCATCCTCCTAACTCAAACACTCCATCTCATCTTAAATGAGTTCCTAGATCAGTGCAAACTCTGAAGTTGACTCTTGTGCATGTTAATCATCACATTCCAATGAATCCTAGTGGCTTAAGGCTTAAATGAACTTGCCAAATCTCTTGGTTTATAAACCACTTTGTTAGGACCTCCATAGTCATCACTCATCCTAACGGCTCTTGCAACCTTTTGAAATCATCTCATCATGAGGAAAACCCCAAGCAATAATTTATCCACCAAAGAACTACCCATGAAAAAGGCTCGTGTTATCCACGAAATCTCTTCAACCGAATCATCTCCGGTCAAGCCAACAAATGATAGAATCCTTCATCATCCAATCAAACCAATTCCTAAAAGGATAGTACCCACAAAACTACCTATGCCAAACACCACCATACCTCCTAGGCCAAACAATATCATTTCCACTAAACCATCACCATTGGTTTCTAGAGCTATTTCATTTACATCCCCACTATCATCACCACACCTCTACAATTTAGAGGACTTGCCTCCTAGGCCGTCTCATCCGCTTCCGCCGACAACATTCTCCTCATTAGGAGGAATAATGGTTCAAAATCATGGTGTTGAGTCAACACTTGCTCCGGCTTCCTTTTGCGCGTCCATCATATAATCCTATTTGGATTATGAGAAATCATCAAAGTCAACCACCGACCATATGGAAGTTGACACTTCTCTACCACCACCATCATTCTTGGTTGAGTCATTCTCGAATGCACCTCCACCAATCCCTCCATCGTTTGAAGCTCCACAAGCCGCTTCACTTGATCCTTCGCATCAAGCCATTTCATTTCTTCCACCACCACTACCTATCCATGACAAAGATTGCTATCATTGTCAACATGTTGAAAGTTTGATACATGAAGTACGAGAAGACCAACGTTTCATGTTCTATCATCTCCGAGCGTTTGGCGAGATCAAACCTAAACAAAACTTGAGCTAGAAGATTTTAGTGGTGTCCTAGCATCAGCGATAGTTGGTTTAGAAATTCCTAGTCATGTATTTTTTTTAGAGTCATGTATATCATAACTCTAGTTTTATTAAATGGAATTACATGCTACTTGTTATTTTAGAATATGATCACTTTGTATTCTTATCTCATTTTGTGAGAACATTACTTGTTATATCACCTTTCTTTGAAATTAATCGGCTAATACGGATCCTGAAATTGCCTAGACGGATCCCTACTAGGAGGGAGTGGGATCCGTGAAGACGAAAGCTTTCTTTTAACAAACTTGAATCACATTTGCAGGAAATTGTGAATTATACTTGCTTTCTAACCTTTTTTTGTAGTTATTCAATTTACATATGAAGACTTTGACATCCTAAAGCTAGGGAGCTTTATGTCAAAGCAATACATTGCAAATTACTTGCAATACTAGGTTTACATTTCGTGTCATCCCTTGCAAAATAGCAATCATCAAGGGGAGCACATTGATCTCTTAGACGAAATCTTTTGCAAACTTATTTGCAAACAAAATAGATTAGTATCACTTACTTGGCCTACACATAGGGATGGACTTCAAGAGGAGTAAAAGCGAGATCCTTTCCCGTTACTTGCTCTTTATTTTTTTTTCTTTCACATGTTTTTCTTGAAAACGATGTGTTGCTTTCCTTCAAACACTTTTGTTTTGGCAAAAGGGGAGAAAAGTAAAACTACAAATTCAAAATTTTACGAATTTTAGCTTTTCTTTAAAATAATTTTATGTTTTGTCATCAACAAAAAGGGGGAGATTGTTAATACAAATAAGCGTAAAACCTTTATTTATATTTTACGATCTTCTAATATTTTGTCGATAACAAACGTAAAATCATATTAACGAAACAAATAAAATATGTAAATGGTTTGATCTAATAGTTTCTAACATATTTACATTTTCACATAAAACACTAAAACAAGTATAAGTGATTTTATGATTTAGTAATACATATGTACAACAACTAATGTTTACATATTTGGGTAAAATATACACATAACTAGTATGTAGTATATTGGGTAATATAAATGGGTAGAAACCTAAGTATCACAACCCATTGGGCAAAATACATTGAATGTAGTTAGGTACAACCCAAAGCCCATAACCCATGGATCTTGACCCATAACCCATTGCATGACATCATGCTCATATCACATATGGATAATACCCATAACCCATGGATCAACCCATACCCAAGTGACTAAGTGCAATGCACTCAAAGATACATTGTATCTAGCCAAAGATCCATGGTTCAACCCATGACCCATGACCCATGACCCATAACCAAAATACCCATGGGCAAAGAGGAGCGTTCCACGGATCCCTAGCTTTGTGCTAGCCGGATCCCTTGTCGTAGGGATCCGGGGAACAGTAGGATTTTTCCTCTATAAATAGTGAGCCATTTCTTCATTATTGTCAATCCCTTTCTAACATACTTTCCTCTTGAGTTAAAAACTCACTAACCTCAGATCCAAGAGATCTATGTTTGTAGTTTTGTTTTTGTGTGATCTTTTAGGTTCCTCTTAAAAGGCAAAATCACCACCTTTGAAGTCGAGCAAGCTCAAGTCCATGAGTTGCCATGCTTCCTCATCATCAAGTACTAGAGTCTTCGTTGATGATTCCTTTCTATCTTCAAAGGAGTGTAGTGTTGAAGACATTAGTGAAAGATGTCTCAAGTGTCAAGACAAAGATATTAGTGAAGGGTATCTATCGTCTATGGGATAAGCACTTGTGGTAGGTGCTTAGAAGTCAAGACAAAGAAGCATTAGTGAAAGGTGCTTAGAAGTCAAGACAAAGAAGCATTAGTGAAAGGTGCTTGGAAGTGAAGACACAAGACATTAGTGAAAGGTGCCTTGTAGATCTAGTCAAAGGCATTAGTGAAAGGTGCCTTAGATGTACATTCGATATGGTGTGTTTCGATGTACAAGATAGACTAGCATTAGATCCAAGGATATTGATATCCTTGATGATGTTGTAAAGAGTAGATCTCCTTTGGGATTAGTCGTTGGTGTAGTGTGGTAGTAGTTCCTCCATTGCAATGGAACTAGGTGCTTAGCCTAGTACCTAATAAAGGGTAGGCGACGTTGTGAAGGTGTAGTTTACCTTGGAGTGAAAGAACTAGGTACTTAGCCTAGTACCTTATAAAGGGTAGGCGACGTTGTGTAGGTGTGGTTCACCTTGGAGTGAAAGAACCCGGTGGTTAGCCTAGCACCGGAAAAAGGGTAGGTGACATTGTGAAGGCTTCTCCGCCATAAGGAGATTGGTGTAGTGATTACTAACTCTCGAGTAGGTGACTCGGAGAGTGGAGTAGGGCAAGGAAGGTGTCCTTGTAGCCGAACCACTATAAATACTTGTGTTGTGGTTTTGTGCTTCTTACTCTTATCTTTTCATTACTTACCTTTATATGCTTGTTTATCAACATCCAACACACACATCCAAATAGATTGACATAAGTCGATCTAAATAGATTAAAAGGAAGTTTTAATTGGCAAAACTATTCAACCCCCTTCTAGTTTTCCACAGAAATATCAATGCACATCCTCTATCACCAATGATCATGCGTAATTAACTACGAAAGAAGATGATAAATGGAAGAGCGGCGAGGTCTGCCAGCCAACTTCTGGCAATAATACCGGGGAAAGTTTTCTTCTTCCATGCACTATTGGTAATATTAAGATTCCTGCATTGGCTGATTTGGGGCCGGGGTAAACCTTATCTCTACCACTTTATTTGACAAAATAAAACTTACCAATTTAAAAGAAACAACAATGATGATAGAAATGGTGATTCCTCTAAAACATCGAGGGGAATGAATAATGTGCTTTTATAAATTGGAAAATTCTTTTCCAGTGATTTTGTGGTAATTGACATGGGGAAGCAGGAGGCTTACAACTTAATTGTTGGAAGACCTTTTACGCCACTTGTAGGGCTCAAATTAAGGTTTTTGAAAAACAAATTTCTTTGGGGACTGAAAATAAACGAATAACTTTTAGTATGAAAGAGCATTTAAAACCAAAAATTGAAAATTCAAATAATGTTGATGTTGTTAATGTTCAATCACTAGATTCCCCTCTACATTTTGAACCTAGTACTAATCATAGTGGAGAGAATGTTGATAATTGCAAGCAGAAACAGGAAAAGATTGTCCGGGGCATTGAGGCTCCATTCCAACAAACATTTCTGCAACCCAATATTAACCAAGAATAACGAATCGGTGACAACATGGCCCTCATATAGCCCTTTTCAAGATTGTGAAAGAAAGGCGAATGAATGGACATACCCTCACAAGGGTGAAAGACATGATATTGAATTAGCATTTGAAGATTGGTACAAAATAAGATTTGGGGACTCACAAATCAAGAAGGGATTGGTTAAGCAGTACAAGTACAATCATCTTACTGACACAATAACTAACGGTGAAAGATCAAGCATAAGTACAACAAGTAGTCTTATTGCTGAGGATGATGACCGGGAAAAATCATGTGATGAATGGCTTTCACAAAAATTTGAAACAGGTGGCATCGATATCTTGCAAGAAAAAGGGATTTAACAAATGGATGAATGAGTGCCAGCGAGTGGTGGAAGTCGAAGTCCAAAGGCCCCATAGAAGCCCATGACTCGAGTCTAACTTAAAGACTGTAAATAAAGAAAAGTGCTCTTTGGGAGACAACCGAATTATCCTTTCTTTTGTTTTTTCATTTCTAGGGTTTTGTGTTTTAACCATTTTGCGGGAAGCGTGGGTAATTGCTACTGCAGGTTCTTGTCGACCATAGTTACGGTGTAACTCATCTATGTGTTGATTCGTGTAACAACCACTTTTCAGACATTCTAGGCGCATTACTAATTACGGCATAATACCATCTCGAGTGGTTCGCCGTAACCACTCGCTTTGCGGCTTATGTCGGGTTTGCGATTCGGTAACTCCTCAAAGAGATTCTGCGGCGTAACCTTCCTTTACTTCTTTCATTTTTAAACACAGTAACCTTGTATTAGTTTTTAAATGAACTTTATGGGTGTGTTCCCCAAAGCCCTACGAGACTTTAGTCCACTTGGGACACCAAGTGGTTTAAAACTTGTTGCATAAATAAATGCAGTGATTCCTCTGAAAGTGAGTTAGGTTTGTTCTTCATTTTCATTTTTCTTTTAGAATTATGCTTGTCGGTAGTGTAATTTGAGTTGAAGTTTGCTCATGGATGCTTACAGAAGAGCGTTTCCTTTTCTGGGCCTTCTTTCTTTTTGGAGCAAATTCGGGGAAGTTCTCGCTCTAAATCTACTTTTCTTTTCACCTATTTAATGCTTAGTACAAAGGGACTTTGTACAATTCAAGGAAGTAGAATCATCTCTTGAACATTATTTTGCCTTCGTTTTCTAGTTTATTTTGAAAAATTATGCCATTTTTAAAATTTTGACATGTTTTTCTTAACCTAACTAGATTAGACCTTAGCCGAGCATATACAACCCTTGATATTATATGGTGAGATTAGCCTTATCCGTTTCCAATATTTTACCCCAAATCCACCAAATTATGAGTATGTCGGTAGCTTGTAAACTTTAGAACTTGGCCTTTGCATCATTTGGAGACCATAGACGAGGTATGTTGAGTTAGCTCGATGTATTTAGACTTTTAAGTTTAAGAAAGCAATATTATAGGATTTTCACCCATATAGCCTACCATTGTGTGTCTATCGATTAGTCACCTCGACTTCTCGACCCCCATGTGAAACCCTTTTGTTGCCCTCACCTTTAGTGCAAGATACCCCTAATACACCCATCGAGCCATTCATTTCATTAACCCAATATATTGTTTCGATACACCTATACACCTTAGCCTACCCTGTAGTCTTTATTTGTGATTGGGAAGTCATCAATTGCCTAAGTTCAAGGTTCAAGTGGAAAGGTTCGGAAATCACGCTTTCATCGACGAAATATTCATAATGATCATTGAAGACCCCCCGAATTCCCATTGTTCATCTCAAGTGGGGGGATATTATGTTTAATTATTATTGTTATGTTAACAAAAAAAAAAAAAAAAAAAGTGATTCGAAAAAAAAAAATTTGTTATGTTATTTAGTTATTGTAAAGTGCAATGTTATAAGCACTATGTTATGAGCTTTATAGATTTAGTATCTAGGAGGCCACCTCAGTAACATTTGAAGATTGGAGTTGGTAATTATGCCAACAGTTGGAGAAAAAGGTAGTGTGCCCATCACGACGTCCTCTAATGACACATATACCTAGTATTTCATGATCCGGTTTCTTGACTTCAAAGCTTGAACTTTGGGCGGACGGTAATTGGTGATGACTTGGTTATAGATTTAGACTACACTTGTTTTTATTTTACACCATTTATATATCCCATGTCTTATCCTACCCTTTAGTCATGAGGCGTGTCTAGGTAATGCGTGAGCAATCTTTGGTGTCTTAGCCATGGATTTGGTCATGTATCATTGATTTTGTCCACTTCTCCGTGACATGTTAGTAATGAAGAGTCACCCCTTAACCTTTGTCGTGTCTACCCATATTGCCTTCGAGAATTGTTTAGCCCTTAACTCTAGTAGTGGAGATTTGTGTAACCGCCAAGCTTATGATAGAATACATGCTACATTGTATTGGTGATCACCCGAAATTGACACTTAGAATAATTGAGAGATTTGAGTGTTTCGTTCCCATTTAGTGAGGTGTTGACTTTGTTTTATTCTAGCATAAGGGATTTGTAAACTTATATTTTTCGAGGTTTAGGGATATATATTTTAGGAATCTTTCTAATAAGGTCTACTTGAGGGCAAGTAGAGTTCAAGTGGGGATATTTGATAACATCAAATAGTCCTAAATATTAAGTGTCAATTTCCCCTGATAATGCTTGTAATTTATATCATTTATATGGATTTACGCTTGTTTTCCATTGTTTTCCACTTTCAGGGAAATTACGAGCATTGGAGCTAAAGAGACGCGGAACTGGAGAAATATCAAAAGATTTATCATAGTATCCTGACTTTGAAGAAGTTACGGTAACTCATTTCTCACATTCTGGCGAACTAAAGCGACTCGAATACCAACTCTTGAGGTTACGGTTACTCTCTCCAAAGACTACGATGTAACTATATTAGGTCAAATGAGGTTCCACGCGATAACTACATACGTACTATTTCATCAACTCTGGTAACCAAGTTATATTGAAGATACGGCATAACCACTCATAAGGTTCTGCCGTAACAGAATCTAGTGAAATTACGAAGGAATTGAAGATTACGGCGTAACTCTTATTTTAGTTCTGCCGTAACCCGGTCTGCCTATAAATACCCCGATTTCCGGCATTTCATCCCATTCCACACACAACAACGAGAGAGACATGGGAAGAAGCCAAAGGCAGGTCTAGGAGCATACGGAACTGTCTCCAGAGGAGAAATCACTCCCTACGATAAGCATTAGCATTTTACCTTTTCTTTACTTTCGATTCATGTATTTCGTAACTTTGAATATTGAATTGATTTGTATAGTTAATATCAGAGGCTAAGCACCTCTTGGTGTTGGCCTAGTTATGATTCCTTAATTGTTTTGTTTGCGTTTACTTTACTTCCGCATAATTATTTCTAAGTGTATGCATGCATAGTTTATTGGTAGCTACCCTTGTTTCGGTAGTTTTGAATGGCGGTAGAGGCAAATTACCTAGGAGATATGACCAACAGACGACCCTTTCTACTTGTGCGATTTGACCAACTGATCACCTACCGTTTGGATGAACTTAAAAATTAGGGGGTGAGTGTTTAAGTTGCTAACGCCCGGGCACTCACTATTATAAATCTAGCATTTAGCTGTACTTAATGGCTTGGCTTAGGGGACCAGGAACAACAGGACTTATGAGGGGACACCTAACTTCTCCTGTGGTGGCATCTTTGCTGATAGGTTAGGGCGAATTGACCAAATGTTGTCCTCTCGACTTTGACCCCACCTGAAGCAATTGGAAGTAAGTAGACGTAGACATTACTAGCTAGGAGGAATAATTAGGTTAGCACCACTCTCCTTTATTGATTTATCCTTTGCCTTTTATTTGCTTTAGTAGTTAATTAATTAATTCCTTATCGAAATCATTATTAAACTGTGACACCTAGACTTAGTAATAATCCAACACACATAGCTCTTGGGACGACCTCGGTTTTACCAAATACTACACTACACACGACCGGGTACACTGCCCGTTAGTGCATTAGGGTAGACCATAGGCATTACGAGACTTTATAAATATTAAAACATGGTCAGTAAAACCTGCATCACTGTACCAGGAGCCTGTTTTAAGTATCTCAAAAATCTAAGTGCAGCAGTGAAATGTGAGTTAAGAGGAGCATGCATATGCTGACTTAAACAATGAACTGCATAAGAGATGTCAGGTCTAGTAACAAATAAGTAAATAAGTTTTCCAACCAATTTTTGATACTCAGTCATGTTGCATAAGAATTTATCATTCTCAGTCTCAACATGACTCAAAACCACATTCTGCTGCATAGGAGTAGCAACAGGCTTACAAGCCAACAAACCATACTCTTGTAATAAGTCCAAGCAATATTTTCTTTGAGAAAGACAAAGACCAGTACCACTATTTAAAACTTCAATTCTCAAAAAATATTTGAGTGGACCAAGATCCTTAATCATAAACTTTGAGTTTAGAAACCTTTTAAATTTCTCAATTTCACTAACATTGTTACCAGTGATGACAATGTCATCAACATAAACCAATAATGCCAAGAAAATTCCATCAGAATCTTTAGTGTATAAAGAATAGTCATTAAGACTTTGTTTAAAACCATTTTCCACCAAAGCAGTAGTAAGTTTTTCATTCCACTGCATTGGAGCTTGTTTTAGCCCATACAAAGACTTGTTCAACTTACACACAATAGTTTCATTCTTGTCATAATAACCAGGAGGCAATTGCATATATACATCTTCATACAAATCACCATATAAGAAGGCATTATTAACATCCAGTTGAAATAAAGGCCACTTATTAGAAACAGATAAGGCAATAAGACACCTAACAATAACCATTTTGACAACATGATTAAATGTCTCCTCACAATCAATTCTTTCTCTCTGGTTATAACCTTTAGCCACAAGCCTAGCTTTGTATCTATCAACCCTCAAGTAAGACTTAAATTTAATTTTCAAATCCACCTTACGTACCAATGGCAACTCCGCCATTAGGCAACTCACATAGCTCATAAGTATTATTCCTATGTAAAGCTGCCATTTCAGAATTCATAGCTTCTTTCCACATAGGATTTTGAATAGCCTCAGAAAGAGACTTAGGTTCACAAGACTTATTAAGAGTGGTAGAGAAATACATATTAACTTTAGACATATTAGAATATGAAACATATTTTTCAAGACCATACTTCACATTACTACCAACAACAAAGTCATTAAACCTAACAGGTTGACTTCTATTTCTACTAGACCTCCTAACACTTGGTGGTGCTTCCATTTGAATATTTTGATCCTCACCATTAAAAACATTTTGATTAGTGCCCTCAGAGGTGATAGTATCCTCTATCTTGGTTGCTGTGGTTGCACCTCCTTCATTGACTGTATTAACACAATCATCTGGAGCTACCATCCCACTACCTTCCACATTAGAAGGGTCACCTTCTTCATCATTGGGACTTTCAGACCCATGGATGTCAAAGAAATTTAAGTTGTTTACTCTACTCTCATCAAAGTTTGGTTCTGAGTTATTAAAAACCTTATGCATTTATCAAATCCATTTGAAGATTTATTAAGAACATTTGAAGACTTCATTTTGAAAGGAAACACAGTTTCATAAAATCTAACATCTCTTGAGTAAAATATGACTTACTTTCCAAATCATACAGTTTATAAGCCTTTTTAACGCTAGAAAAAACAATTAAGACACACTTTTCAGATTTTGAACCAAACTTATCATGTAAATTTAAAACAGTAGAGTAACATAGACATCCAAAAGATCTGATGTGAGAGAGACTAGGATCCTTACCATATACTAAAAAATAAGGGGAAGCACCAGCCAAGATAAATGAGGGAAGCCTATTAATAAGATACACAGCAGTTAAAACACACTCAGGCCACATATATTCAAGGGAATCCCCCCTGAAACATATGACTCCTAGCAACATTAAGCAGGTGTCTATGTTTCCTCTCAGCAATCCCATTTTGCTGAGGAGTATAAGCACAAGAAGTTTGGTGAATCATCCCTAATTCAGAAAAAAGTGTAGATAATTGATTGTTGACAAACTCTGTTCCATTATCAGACCTTATGATCTTAACCTTTTTGTTAAACTATGTAAAGATAAGTTCTATAAAATTTGTAATATGATCACCAACTTCAGTTTTTGATTTTAGTAAATACACCCAAATTGCTCTACTAAAATCATCAACCAAAGTTAAAAAATATTTAAAACCTTCTTTACTAGTTACCCTATAAGGACCTCAAACATCACAATGAATAAGATCCCCAACAGATTTAGTTTTATGTTCACTTAATGGAAAAGGTTCTCTAGTTTGCTTAGCCTTATGACACACATCACAAGGTGAAAGATGATCCACCTTTTTAAAACCAATTTTATTACCCAAAGTAGACAAGACTTGATCAAATAGGGTGACCAAGCCTTTGGTGCCATAACTCATTAGAAACATGACAAACAAACACATAATTACACATAGTAAGATTAGACTCACCACAATCAGTTTCATCAAACAAATAGAGTCCACCACTCACTACCACCCCCACAATTTTGCCCAGATTCAAATCCTGAATATAACATTTATGTTCATCAAAACCAACAAAGAACTTACTATCCTTAATCATCTTATTAACATACAAAAAACTCACATTATACTCAGGAACAACAAGAACATCAAATAAAACCACACCATAAGTAAGTCTAAGACTACCAATAGCAGTAATTTTAGCAACAGTACCATTGGGATGACCAACAGTTAACATAAGACTAGAGATATTAACAACATTAAACATATTCTTAGTGGAATCACCATATGCTTGATTGGAACCAGAGTCAATAACCCAACCTAAAGTAACATTATAACTCACAACTGTACCTTGGCACAAAAAAAACTTCTCAAAATGCAGATTGAACATCACATTGTTATTGAAGAAAGTGGGAGATATACATGCCATAGTTGCGGAGACATTAGCATAAGGTTTTTCATTAATGAGACTTAAGAGTTTCATCATTTGTTCATTAGTGAAAGACCCAGTCATGGAACCAGAAGAAGTGGATGGTTGAGACACATCTGCATTATTAGCATTAAACTTTTTGACAGCAGCAGATTATTTAAACAAGTTAGGGTTTATTTTAAAACCAGGTGGATAACCATTTAGCTCAAAACACCTTTCAATAGTATGACCAATTAGACCACAATTACAAACCAGATTAGGATTAGGTCTCCTATTACCATTACCATTATTATTATTACCATTACCATTTCTCCTAACAAAATTGTTATTAGAGTTTGAATTATTATTGGTCTTAGTAATAAAAGCAGCAGGTTGGACCTTGCTGTTAGAACCAGAGCTTGGGTGGAATCCTCTATGAGACTCCTCCCTAGAGATCACATTAAAGGCCTCTTTCACATCTGGTAAAGGATCCCTAGCCAAGATATTGCTCCTAATTGGTTGATATACTTTATTTAAGCCCATAAGAAACTGCATAAGTCTAATAAGATGATTGTTGGGGAAAACTAGAAGGGGGGTTGAATAGTTTTACCAATTTAAAACTTCTTTTTAAATATTTAGATCGACTTATGTCAATCTATTTGGTTGTTTATGTTGGACGTTGATAGATAGATATATAAACGTGTAATGAAAGATAAAGAGTAAAAAGTACATCACCATGACACAAGTATTTATAGTGGTTCGGCTACAAGGACACCTTCCTTGCCCTAATCCACTCCCCGAGTCACCTACTCGAGAGTTCGTAAGCACTACACCAACTCCTTATGGCGGAGAAGCCTTCACAACGTCGCTTAACCTTTTCCCGGTACAAAGCTAAATACGAGTTCTTTCACACCGGCGAACCACACCTAACACAACGTCGCCACCCTTTTTATAATGGTGCTAGGTTAACCACCGGTTCTTTCACCCAAGGTGAACCACACCTATCACAACGTCGCCTAACCTTTATTAGGTACTAGGCTAAGCACCTAGTTCCATTACCATGGAGGAACTACTATCCATCACAACACAACACCTAATCTCAAGGAGATCTACTCCTTGTTACAACACCATCAAGGATATCACCATCCTTGGATCTAGTACTAGTCTATCTTGTACATTGAAACACACCATATCGATTGTACATCTAAGGCACCTTTCACTAATGCCTTTAGCTAGATCTTTAAGACACTTTTCATTAATGTCTTGTGGCTAGATCTTCAAGACACCTTTCACTAATGTCTTGTAACTTGGCTTCTAGGCACCTTTCACTAATGCCTACAATATGGATCATCAAACCTTTCACTAAAATCTTCGTCTTTACCCTTGAGACATCTTTCACTAATGTCTTCAACACTACACTTCTTAGAAGTAAGAAAAGAATCATTAATAAGAAGACTTCAAGATGCCTTGATGATGAGGAAACATGGCAACTCTTGGACTTGAGCTTGCTCGACTTCAAAGGTGGTGATCTTGCCTTTAAAAGGAACCTAGAAGATCACACAAAAACAAAAGACAAACTACATAGATCTCTTGGATCTAAGGTTAGAGAGATATAATACTTGGAGAGAGTATGTGTGAAAGTGGTGAGCTAAAAGGAAGAAATGGCTCACTATTTATAGAAGAAAAACACTACTGTTCCCCGGATCCCACGGATCCCTCCCTTGAGGGATCCGTCCAGTGTATTACTGGGGATCCGTGGGATGCTCCCTTTTACCCATGGGTATTTTGGTTATGGGTCATGGGTTGATCCATGGGTCTTTAGCTAGATACAATGTATCTCTTGAGTGCAATGCACCTAGTCACATGGGTATGGGTCAAAACCATGGGTTATGCATATTATCCATATATGATATAAGCATGATGTCATGCAATGGGTTATGGGTCAAGCTCCATGGGTCATGGGCTTTGGGTTGTACCCAACTACATTCAATGTATTTGCCCAATGGGTTATGATACTTAAGTTTCTACCCATTTATATTACCCAATATACTACATACTAGTTATGTGTATATTTTATCCAAATATGTAAACACTAGTTGTTGTACATATGTATTACTAAATCATAAAATCACTTATACTTGTTTTAGTGTTTTATGTGAAAATGTGAATATGTTAGAAACTATTAGTTCAAACCATCTACGTATTTTATTTGTTTCGTTAAAATGATTTTATGTTTGTTATCGACAAAACATTAGAAGATCGTAAAATATAAATAAACGTTTTTACGGCTTATTTGTATTAACAATTGTGTTTCAACACACCTTCATGAGCAGCACGAGTACAAGCAGGTAACAAAATTAAAGTGTCAAATTCTCTCAATAAATAATTCAACAGGTTGTCAAGATCGGGATCCTACCCAGGATCGTTTTCGTCTTTGCAAGATCGTGATCGTAAGATCGGATCGGGATCTTAAGATCCTACTCTAATGTTATTTCTTAATACTTTATGTAATTTTATACAAATCTACAAATTCTAATACATTATAACCATAAAATACTATGAATTTTTCATATAAATGTTGTCCTAAATTACGATTATAAAATATTTAAAAAGATTAACATGTTGTTTTTTGAATTTTACAAACAAACAACCCACAAATTTGTAGTTTTTTAGTTTGTAATTCGAGAAAAGTAAGATCGGATCGGATTAGATCGTAAGATCGTATGGTAAAGATCGGGATCTTATAAGATCTTAAGCTTGCAAAGATCCTATGTAGGATCCGGATCGTTTTTGCTTTGCACTATCGTAAAATCGTAAGATCCTAAGATCAGGATCGGGATCCTGACAACTATTTATGATAATACTCAGGCACATACAATTCACCTTGTTTAAGAGTATTAATTTTATGAATCCCATTAAAGATAACAGAACCATCAATTTTGTCATAGGTTTCATCTAATTCATCCCAAACTTCAGATGCAATTTCTGAGTAAGCCTGCCCTAAGTACAACTCAGGTGACAAGGACCCAAGAATCCAGCCAAGAACAATGGCACTGCATCTCTCCCATTGCTGGGATAGAACTAGGCTAGTAACAGGTTTAACACAAGAACCATCAACAAATCCCATCTTATTTTTACCTTTTAAAGCAATTTTCATAGCAGTGGACCACATTTTGTAATTATCAGACCCAATAAGTTTAAAATGCACAATAGACACATTAGAATTATCACTAGAATGCAGGTAAAGAGGATTACCAGCATCCAAAGAACTAATAAGAACTTCAGCCATAATAACAAGAAACAAGACAAACAAACAACCAAACAAGAATAACAACCAGATAAAAGTGATACCAAAAAAAAAAAAAAACAGATAACAACTAAGAACCAAACCAACTAAAGATAATAACAACTAAACTATCAAGAACACTAATACATAGTCTTACACCTATATGTGGGAAGAGCAGGTTTCCGTACCTCTCAAGGAGGCAGGTCAAGATGTTACCCACAGAGTTTGCAGTGTTACAACTAAAGCACTCAGTGAATTAAAGGAAGAAAGATAAACCTTACAGAGATAATGCAGCGGAAAGACCAGATTACCAACACTCTTGATTCACTTAGTCAAGAGAGTCAGTAACCAACCAAGAACCCTAATAACACCACATGGAAACACCAGAATCAAGATCCCCAAATTTACCAAACTAAGGTTTCAAAAAACCCTAATTGACAAATCCAAGATCCACCACTAGAACCAGCAATTAACACCACGGCCGTTGAGAAAATAGCCTCAAAAGATCCCAATCGCTCGAAAAAAAAAACCCCCAAATTTGAGATCAAAATCTAAAAACCCTAATATCAAGAACCAACGAAGATCAAAGCCGTGGCTCTGATACCATGTTAAAATAACATATCTGATCTCAAAAACCAACCACAACACAATCAAATCACCCAGCCAGCCACCCCTTGGTGAAATCTTTTATTAACTGAATATACAAGAAGATGAGTCCACAAAGCGTGTGCTCACCAAAAAAATACACAAAAAAAAGATAGTCCTCTTCAGAAGGATCCTATCTATCCCACTACAATGATTATGATACAAAGAAGCCTCACTATACCTCTCAACAATACCTACCAAACTATAAACCTGATCAAGATTACCAGAATACACTCCGAATACCAATACCAGATCAACCACAATCTTGATAGAGAGAGAGAGAGAGACGTACGTATGTGTGAGAAAATAAGAGTTGATAACAATGATAGGGTTAGGTATCAGCTTTTATAGCAGCATAATACACTTTAACCCCTCAAGAATATAAAACCTGCTATCAAGAGCCAAACATACAAACATTAGAAAAACTTGACATAACAAGCCCCTTGACTTTATATCTGATAACGCTACACGCGTCGTTCGGGGTCAAAGGAACTTCCTTTTCGTCGAGCAAGTTTTTCAACACCCTAGGCAGTGAACCTAATCGTTGTAGTGTAGTAATAGGGTAAGCCACGGGAATTGATATGGTTCTCTAGGGGAATAGGAATGCTAGTGAGAAGTTACTACGCTAAGGTTGGGGTTGAGGAAGATTATTTTTTATTTTTTTATGTTTTTTTAGGAAATGGAAAGGTACGAATCTCGGGGTATTGGATTTGGGGGTTGGTATTTCTACCGATTACTCTACTTATCTAATTATCTAATCTAAGCTAGGGGTAGTCTATGTCTATTGTTGTGTGCTCGTATGATAGTTAAAGATGTGTTTACCTAGATGCTACTACTCCATAGTTATCTCCTATTGATGGTTGAATTGCCACGTCCTTATTCTTAACGCGTTGTGTTTTCTAAGGTCGTAAGGTGTGCATTTCCTAACTCTTTGAAGTCACCTTTAAGTGTAGTAAACGAAATCCACTAAGTCATTCAGAAACTAACTTTGAGGTTATCTTTGGGTTTAGTAAACGAAATCCACTAAGTCATTCATAAACTATCAAAGATTTATCAAGTATTAAACACAACGATAGCCTAGTCGCACTCCTAAGCCAATTACAATTAAGATAAGAGACAACCTAACAATAATTAACAACTAGGTTTCATATATCTAAGCAAACACACAAGTAATTTAGTCGGACATGGTAAACATGCAAGCATACACACAATCAATCAAACATAGGATAGACATAATGATAAATTGAAGTAAAACACTTATCTTGATGTAAGATAGGGTATGGAACCCTAAAATACTGTACAAGACAGCCTTGGTTCGGTTTAGGTTTTTTACTCCAAAAGACTACACACTGAAAACTAAAAAATTCGGATTCTATATATAAGATTACATATTATGTAACTGCGGCGGTCACCCTTTGATTTGTGACGCCGTCGGTTGCATGCGTCATTAGGGTTTCGTCTTGGCTCACCACGTTAGTCTTACCGGCGTCACCTTATGCTTGCGACAGTCCTTGATCTCTGCGTCGTCTGGATCAAATCTAGGCCTCCTGAGTTGCGACGACCTACTATTTTAAAGCCTGAAGCCGTCACTTGTAAATAAACAATTTGGCTACTGAGCCGTCACAAAAGTGGTCCGACGGCGTCGCAGATAACACCTGACGTCGTCCCCTTTAGTTTTAGCAGCCTGAGTGTCTTGATTCTTGACTTTGGCCATTTTCTTCGTATATTCGCGCCTTTTCGTCCGAATAAGTGTCATTCCAGCATTTTGCCTTCAAGATACCTAAAAAGTGAAAAGGAACGATATTAAGTAATAACGGATACAAAAGTGATCAAATAAGGGCTTAAACGACCCCTAAAAAAGGTACATTTTAAAACCTTATCAAATATCCCTACACTTTGTATTTGCTTGTCCTCAAGCAAATGTGCTTTTAACCAATTAATTTATAAGTTAGGGGTCATGAAGCATTGGTTTAGAACAATCCACAACACATATAAGCCTCGCAAAAGTCATAACAAGCACGGAAATTACATACTAGCACCTCACATGGGGTGTTTGGATACTCACATCTCTCGGGTGTATATGAAATATAACAAGTTGGAAATGGAAGATAAACACTCATTAACCGGTCCTAGTACATAGATTACCATAGGCTTGAGACTAGATCAAACCTCCATCGCTTTGGCGTAAGCACCTAGGAAAGACTATCAAAGAGGTATTTTAAAGGGTTGTAATGTTAGGCTTACGGTAGGGAAACAAAGGATTTGGTGAGATAGGCTATTTAGTGGCGGCAAGTCAAAAATCTTTATGTTACAAGCATGCGAAGAATGGCGTTGCTAAGCCAAGACTCGACACTCTAAACTCTAGATAACTGAAATAAACATACATAAATTTAAAGATAGATGTAGGATGGTAGACCTTTTTTTTTCACACTCTATTTTTTTTTTCCTATTTTTCTATTTTTTTTCAATTTTTTTTCATACACTTTTACTCTACCATCCTCTACGATAACAAAAACTTGATAACGCTACACGCGTCGTTCGGGGTCAAAGGAACTTCCTTTTCGTCGAGCAAGTTTTTCAACACCCTAGGCAGTGAACCTAATCGTTGTAGTGTAGTATTAGGGTAAGCCACGTGAATTGATATCATTCTCTAGGGGAATAGGAATGCTAGTGAGAAGTTACTTCGCTAAGGTTGGGGTTGAGAAATATTATTTTTTATTTTTTTTATGTTTTTTTTAGGAAATGGAAAGGTACGAATCTCGGGGTATTGGATTTAGGGGTTGGTATTTCTACCGATTACTCTACTTATCTAATTATCTAATCTAAGCTAGGGGTAGTCTATGTCTATTGTTGTGTGCTCGTATGATAGTTAAAGATGTGTTTACCTAGATGCTACTACTCCTAGTTATCTCCTATGATGGTTGAATTGTCACGTCCTTATTCTTAGCAGTTGTGTTTTCTAAGTCGTAAGGTGTGCATTCCCTAACTCTTTGAAGTCACCTTTAAGTGTAGTAAACGAAATCCACTAAGTCATTCATAAGCTAACTTTGAGGTTATCTTTGGGTTTAGTAAACGAAATCCACTAAGTCATTCATAAACTATCAAGATTTATCAAGTATTAAACACAACGATAGCCTAGTCGCACTCCTAAGCCATTTACAATTAAGATAAGAGACAACCTAACAATAATTAACAACTAGGTTTCATATATCTAAGCAAACACACAAGTAATTTAGCCGGACATGGTAAACATGCAAGCATACACACAATCAATCAAACATAGGATAGACATAATGATAAATTGAAGTAAAACACTTATCTTGATGTAAGATAGGGTATGGAACCCTAAAATACTGTACAAGACAACCTTGGTTCGGTTTAGGTTTTTTACTCCAAAAGACTACACTGCGAAAACTAAAAATCGGATTCTATATATAAGATTACGTATGCGACGGTGTCACCCTTTGATTTGTGACGCCGTCGGGTTGCCGTCATTAGGGTTTCGTCTTGGCCACGTTAGTCTTGCGACGGCGTCACCTTATGCTTGTGACGCCGTCCCCTTCAGTCTCGACGTCGTTCGATCAAATCTAGGCCGTCTGAGTTGCGACGACCTACTATTTTAAAGCCTGAAGCCGTCACTTGTAAATAAACAATTTGGCTACTGAGCCGTCACAAAAGTGGTCCGACGGTCGCGAGATAACACCTGACGCCGTCCCCTTTAGTTTTAGCAGCCTGAGTGTCTTGATTCTTGACTTTGGCCATTTTCTTCGATATTCGCCTTTCGTCCGAATATGTGTAATTCCAGCATTTTGCCTTCAAGATACCTAAAAAGTGAAAAGGAACGATATTAAGTAATAACGGATACAAAAGTGATCAAATAAGGGCTTAAACGACCCCTCAAAAAAGTACATTTTAAAACCTTATCAATATCCAAGCATGAGCTTGCACAACTCAACATATTTCAACAGTATCACTAGCTGTTTAAAAGCTAGTCAGACCTCTAAGATTATACATGTCATCACCAAAAATTGACCAAACATTTTGGATAGCCAACTGACATATATTGAGCGATATTTAGCAGATGTACGTGTCAAGTTTTCAATAAATAACATCAAGTATTTGACTATCCATTGTTGAGCTGGGCTGAACGCCTCTTCTGCCAATGGTTTTGAATTCTGATGATTTCTTGAGGCTTTAGAGAGTTATTACCGTAGTTTTATGTGGCCCCATTGTCTATGTGTCTATCAGTCTCTTTTAGATCTAGTAAGGCTGTTGCTTTAATGCCAAGGACTTAAATCTCCCTGATCGTGGCTTGATCACTTTTCTAGTTTAAAATGCCCTTTCTTTGACTCAGTCTGTTCTATCACTGATGAAGCATGTTCCTTTTGTTATTTTGCGGATTGTTGTGTTAAGTATGAACCTTTTGATCTGCCATACTGCACTAGACTAATTTCACAGCCTTGAACATGTGGGATTCTGGAAGCAATGTTGGAGAGTTTGATGGTCACTCAAGGAGAGTTCTCAGTTGTGTATTCAAACCAACAAGACCATTCCGCATAGTCTCTGTTGGAGAGGACTTTTTGGTAAAATTCTATGAAGGACCACCATTTAAGTTCAAGCAGTCGCATAGGTTTGTTTCATTAAATAGCTTAACATAGTATCTGGATGATTAACTACTTCCATTTAATGGTGAATTTTACAGTATTTTAAGACACAACATTATAAACAAAAGTATAGCTGACTAACCAAGTATCCTTTTGTTGCATTTGGAATTCTCGTATGCAGGGATCACACAAAATTTGTCAACTGTGTAAGGTTTTCACCTGATGGCACCAAATTCATCACTGTTAGCTCAGACAAACATAGGCTGCTATATGATGGAAAAACTGCAGAGAAGAAGGGTGAGTTGTCTTCAGAGGATGCTCACACAGGTAGTATTTACGCTGTTAGCTGGAGTCCCGATAGTAAAATGTGGTAGTTATATATAAGTTGGTTGTATGCTAAAAGTCATCAAATTTTCTTCTTAATTCTGCTCCTTCTTCATATCTTTACTAAATTTAATTTCACACCCTTTTTTCTGTATAGGTGCTAACTGTATCTAATGGAAATAAGTTCCTCTTGGCCAAGTATTCTTTGGATATTGATTGAAAATTGACATGCTGCTTTGTTTCTTGGCGTACAGAAAATAAAGGGGTGTTTGGGTTTGTTTACTGATGTAGAAATAACAACAACAAATCTGTATAAACGTTGTATATATTGATTCAAGTATGGAATGTTACAAAGTCTATACTGCCTCTCCCTATATATATGTTATGAAACGTCACGACAAACCGTTATAACGTTTCATCAAAACCTAAAAGAGGCGTATACATAAACTAAACGTCACAATGGTTTATCAGAGCCATTTTGACCAGTTTTGGCCCAAGCCCACACAGTTTCAGGCTTTGCCAAACTAATATATACATAACATATACGTTTTATCTAGCAAACAAATGTACATATTTATCGTCATACATAAATAAACAAAAGACTTCAAACATTAATCCAACAATGTCCCCCTTAATGTGTAAGTCTTTTTCCAAACGTCCATCTTTTCTTTTGCTTGATGATTGTGAAATCATCCTCTTGGTGTATCCTTCTTGTCCGTCCAAACATCTTCGTTGCTATGCGTCTTGAGAACATGTCCTTGTGCATTTCCTTCTAGTGACCACTGCCCATTCGACCCTTCTTCAATCTTTGGGGTCTTCCCATAACCTTCTTTCTTGGCTATCACAAGTTTGTCCTTGCCTCAGGCTCGTAATGTAGTCTCGAAATAACACCTTACTAAGTCAATGTGTTTCTTGTAACATTCTCTTAGTTCCTCATCTTGTTCTCGTTCTAGACCATGTATTAGGGCAACATCTCCCCACTTGTTACCAAACGTAACTCCAAGATAGCCTCCTAGACTACCTATTAACTTATAAAGACCGAGTAATTCGATATTTATACCTTTGGTGACCGGGGGCAAAGGTTCCACCATAATTCGACCAAGATAGACTTGGTAAAACCATTTTACCATCTCTTCAAAATGTTTGCTCAAAACGTTCTTGTATACTAGATTGTCATCTTCGATCATAATTAAAAACGAAATAAACTTCTTAAATGAATTAACCTTCATTACGTAGAGAGTTTCATTCATGCTTAAGAATTCGTCATCCAAATAATCATGGATCATTCCCTCCTTCCATTCGACATCTTCTAATCCTTTTATGTTCATGCAAGCGTCTTTTGGATCAATTGACTCATAGTAATTTTCCAAAACTTGTCGTGTTCCTTAGCCATCGAACTTGACTCCACTTCGACGTTCTTCCCTTTGTCGTGCCCCATCTCTTCATCATCAAACATGTAAGAGACTTTGCATGAGTCGTCTTCATAAGTCACTTCGAAACCTTGTGCCAAAAGTTATTTGGCGCTAAGCACGTTCAAATTTGCCTCCCGTGTATATGAAACACATGGGATTACCATTTTCTTCTCGTTTGTCTCAACAACGCCTATACCATATGAGAAAATAAAACTTTTCTCATCTTCCTCCTTCCCTTCCATCGAAAACTTTGGTTTGAGTCTCCTGAACAATGACTTTGTGGGGCACATATGATTGTTATATGTGTCGCTAATGTATTAAATGTGGTTCCGGGGCCAGTGAGTATCCGTACCTTTGATCATGTGGGTTGTTTTGACATGGACATGTTCGTGGATACTTGGGGTTCTCTTCTTCCTGTTTTGATTTCGTATGGGTTGAGAGTTTGTTGTCTTGGCACTTCCAAAAAGTAGTCCCACGTTTTCTCGTGACATAACACCTTGCTCTCCTTTCCTTCCTCGTTACAGCCTCGTATCCCTTTGAAGCGTTGTGTGCTTCAATTTCAAGCAATCTCCTCTTGAGCAATTCCTTAGTCTCTTAAGAAATTCTTCTACGTGGTTTGTAAGGCAACAAACCACTTGCACTTGGCCTTTCCCAGGAATTTGAATCCTGTCTCTGATGCCACTGATGGAAACGAGTTCCTCTTGGCCAAGTATTCTTTGGATATTGATTGAAATTTGACATGCGGCTTTGTTTCTTGGCGTACAGAAAATAAAGGGGGTGTTTGGGTTTGTTTACTGATGTAGAAATAACAACAACAAATCTGCATAAACGTTGTATATATTGATTCAAGTATGGAATGATACAAAGTCTATACTGCCTCTCCCTATATATATGTTATGAAACGTCACCACAAACCGTTATAACGTTTCATCAAAACCTAAAAGAGGCGTATACATAAACTAAACGTCACAATGGTTTATCATAACCATTTTGACCCGTTTTGGCCCAAGCCCACACAGTTTCAGGCTTTGCCAAACTAATCTATACATAACATATACGTTTTATCTAGCAAACAAATGTACATATTTATCGTCATACATAAATAAACAAAAGACTTCAAACATTAATCCAACAGTATCAGCTGATAAGACTGCAAAAATATGGAATATATAAGAGGATTTTAGCGGGACTATTGCAAAGACGTTACCATGTCCAGGCTCTGGTGGTGTGGAGGACATGCTAGTTGGGTGTCTCTCGCAAAATGACTATGTAGTTACTGTGTCTCTTGGTGGCACCATTTACTTATATTCAGTGGCGGAACTTGACCATTTATTTTGGGGGGGCCGAATTAGAGATTTGTTTGTAACCTCAACTAAATTACCCCTAAAACCTATAATATTTACACTAGGTGAAAATAAAATTTTGGGGGGCAATTGACCCTCCCTGCCCTCAAAGAGGTCCGCCATTGCTTATATTCTGCTAGTGATCTTGATAAAGAGCCAACTATTCTCTGTGGACACATGAAGAATGTTAACTTACTGTGTCTCTTGGTGGCACTATTTACTTAGCTCATACAAACATGGGCTGCTATATGATGGTTTAATATTCAAGTGGCTTCGTGGGTCTGGCTACAGTGGTAAGATGGAGAGGAAGGATAAAAATCAAATCAGATGTATTGCTGCTGTTGACGAGGAGATCATCTCTTCTGGATTTGACAATATGGTATATGAAATTATTTCAAGATTTGCATGCTTGATATGACTCCTATGACATTGTTAGAGGTCTCAACATGAGTGGGTCGGGAGGGTTCGGTAACAGGTCAAAACTGGTAGTTTTTTGTATATGCCGCCTGGTTGGGTTGACCTGAACTTCTCTGTGTCCATATTTTACATGTAATTATTGTGTCAAAGTACAGTTACAAGAACTGTATTCTTTCAATGATAATTTAGTTTTTTACTAAATGACGTAGGTTTTTCTGTGCACAAAAAATATACTATAGGGGACTTTCAACCTGTTTGAGCTGGTCAATCCATTTGACTAGTTCCTTTTTAGCTAGTTTGATTTATTTCACTCATTTGACCAACTATAGATATACCTAATGAATAGTTTGAAACTGCCACCTCTGGATAGTATCGTTTTTGAAACGAGAAATACAAAAGTTTTAGCAATGTATGATTTCATACTCATACTCCAGAGTTAAGGGTTTAGTCTCTGACAATCATTCTTACGGCTTGTACTATTCAGGTTTGGAGGATTCATCTAACTGGAGATCAATGTGGAGAAGCAAATATTGTTGATATTGGCACGCAACCAAAGGACTTGAGCTTGTCTATTAATAATCATGAACTTGCATTGATTGCAATCGAGGAAGGTGTTGTCCTCCTCCGTGGTACACAGATCTTGTCAACTATAAAACTTGGGTTTACTGTGTCTGCATGTTCAATAGCACCTGATGGAAGTGAAGCCATTGTGGGTGGGCAAGATGGTAAACTGCACATATATTCAGTCAATGGAGACTCTCTTACTGAAGAAGCTGTCCTTGAAAAGCATCGTGGTGCAATTACCGTGATACATTACTCTCCTGATGTTTCCATGTTTGCCTCGGCTGATGCCAATAGAGAAGCTGTTGTATGGGATCGGGTCACCAGAGAGGTAAGTCTTACTGCTTCCTGGAAATTTAGTTATGGCTATTTTGTAGTAATATGGATATCCTAAATTCGCTAATAAGGGTTATACTTTGACTCTAACTAGTCAAATAGTTAAAACTCTTGATGATTGGCTAATACGGAAACATGTTGAGAGGTTCAAATGTGTTGAAACTTTTAATTTGAAAAACTTGATTCTTTTTTCGGCAGACGTGTTACTACTTGACCCGACCTGTACGAAATTAGCCGTTTTCACCTGTTTCCAACCCATTGCCAATAGTTGATTATGATGAATTATTTACTTGTGTTACGACAGGTGAAGCTTAAGAACATGTTATACCACACGGCTCGTATAAACAGCCTAGCTTGGTCTCCTGATAACACCATGGTTGCAACTGGATCTCTGGATACATGTGTTATTGTATATGATATAAGCAAGTCAGCCTCAAGCCGTATAACCATAAAGGGAGCCAACCTGGGTGGGGTCTATGCAGTCGCCTTTGTTGATGAAAACACTGTTGTGAGTTCTGGTGAGGACGCTTGTATTCATTTATGGCAAATTACTCCACAATAAATAAGGATCAAGAGGTACACAAGATTCTTGAATGTGTCATTTCTTGCTGCTATATCTTTTTCTTTTGTAAAGCTGGTTTGCAATCGCGAGTTATGGATGTTTCATAGGCTAAGGTTTTGGTTGTAGTTAATAGTGATGTTTTCTTGTGAACTCTTGGACCAAAAGTAAGGTTTTTGTGGTCAAATCTGTGGCCAAGAGAACCATATTTTGCTACGAATATTCATGGAAATCGAGCATTGGCTCAAAAGGCTACAATGTTATCAAAGTCATGCTTGTCGGAAGCTGGGATCACACGGATTTTAAAGAGATGATTTTTTTTGATTTTGTTGTTTTTTCGTATGTAATAAATGTGTTTTTTGGTGTGTTTTATGGTCTCATAACCTTTGGAGTTGAAGTTGTTTTGGTAATTAACCTCTTATTGCATTACCAGGTGGTTAAATTGTGATTTTTGTTTTCACATTGTTCTTAACGTTATGGAATTACAGGTGCAAAGTGCAAACTATAGTTAAAAGTGTTTATGACAATTGACGAATACAATAATTTTCTTTTGATACGAGTTTTTCTTTTTATACTTTTACAAGGGATAAACTATGCAAAGGCAACACAACTACATAACTTCTGTTTGCCATGTTAAGTCGGCAAGTATTAATCACTCTGTTATTATAATAGAAATACTAGCAAAGACGTTAAGAGCTTTCGGTATGTTGAGTTATAGGGTTGACTGATGCCCTATAACTCAGCCCTATAACATGATTCTCACACCCCACCTCAAGTCATAGAGTCCCGTGCTAAAACTAACAGCCGAGTTATCCGTCATTTATTTATTTGTTGTATCTGTTTTTATTTGATTAAGTGTCCTATAACTCGAGATATGGAAGGAGGGTGTTTTTATGCTAAGTTATAAAGTCTGAGTTATGCATATGATGTAACGCAGACCATTATTTATTTTAATTTCGTACTTTACTGTAATTTATATCAACTAAAGTCAAATCATATCAAACCAAGTCTTGATTTTAATCATAACTCCCTCCAGTTAGCATGATATAGTTGAATATTACTTGAGGCTGGTCTTTGGTGAATGGTCGGTTGACACCTACGTAGGGATGAACACGGTATCGGTCCCGTACCGATTTTGTACCGAATTAGAGGCACCGATTTTTTACCGAGCATAAATTAGTGGTACCGGTACTTACCGAATGGGATTGGGATACTGGTACCGGTATCGATACCTCGTAAATCGGCTTTCCCCATTTTTCTCGGGAGTTCCGATTTGTACCGGTTGTTCCCCGTATTATCTGGTCCCGATTTTTTCACTTTATTTCAGGCTCCTGTACCGTACCGTATATAGGAAATCGGTACGGTTCCGGTTCGGTTTCGAGATTCGGATCAAAATGCTCATCCCTACACCTACGAGTGTAAAAAAATGAAGGAGCTTTGCACGTTATACATCATTTTTGTTTTCGAGGGTTTTAGAATTTGAAGTTTTGGTCCTCGTAAGAACTTGTGAGGATTTCGTGGAGCCGTGTATCACAATAGAAAACTTGTGAGGACTGAGGACTACAATGATGTCGTGAAGTGCGTGAATGCCGCGAATTGAGCCACATGATAGTTTTCTATTGAGACATATGGCTCAACGGAGTTCTCACAAGTTTTTACGAAGAACAAAAGTCTTACTTCGAAAATCCACAAAATTTGGTTTGTTACGTGCAAAGCCAATAAACTTTAATCCTTTGCGGCAACTCTTTATATTAACTCGAGTTGTTCAAAAGGAAATCATATAAATTGTATCTTTAAAAATAGGGAGAATTACATATATATCATTTTTGAACTTCAATATTACATGAATATCCTTCTCACTTTTGTAATTACATCAATGTCCTTCCCAAACTTTTAAATTCTCATATATGTCCAAAATTTAATATTGTCATAGTTATGTAAATTTAAAATACTGAAAATACTATTTATCTTTGATTTAATATTTAATTGACTAATTTACCCTTCTTACCTAATCATAATAATTGACTCTTCATTCTTTCATTCTAAGATTTCATTTTCGTCTAACTGTTCATCTTCTAGTCCCACCATTTTTCTCACAACTGACCTTGGTAACAAATTGTAAGTTGTTAATATATTCTTGATTGATATTGAATAAAGATATGTAGGTAGGTGAAACATGTGTGGCTACCCTTTCTCCTTGATTTATGTTTAGTTTATTTCATTCCATACAAAGAGATTTGTGTTGTCATCCTTGTTTCTTTGATTTGTTTGCTTTATTTCATTTCATATGAATACATTGTCTATTCAAGATATTCATGTTTCTTTTAGTTTATTTCATTTTAACATACTGATATTGTTGTGGTTGTTGTATGTTTCTTTTAGTTGTTTGATAATATATTCTTGATGATTTATGTTTTATTTCAATCAATGTTTTTGCACAGGTTTGGTTAAAGATGAATAGTATTATTGATAATAATATGAGTGAGTCTTCAAGACGAGTACTGGATAACATGGCTGAATCACCAGTAACTAGTTCAAGAGCTTATCATGAAGGACTTCTATTAATAGTGTACTAAGAAATTGACTTTAATAGTACAATTATTTGTTTTGCCGAATGATTGATTTATCAGGGATTGATTCTTGAGCTTTTAATGCATTTGATTTTTGTTCTTGAATTTTACATTTATGTTTCTTTATCTTAATGTTTCAAACAATTGTTCATATATGCTTTTTGGCATCGAGTGATGAAAGAACATGTTACTAACACCTTGCTTTTTGGCATCGGATAAACTTGTACTATTTAGTGAAGGGTAAAATGGTCATTTATCTTGTTAAATAAGAGGTAAATAATAAACTTATAAATAAAAATAAATAAAAATATAATTTAATTGATTTTTGGATATATATGAGAATATAAAAATTTGAGAAGGATATTGATGTAATTACAAAAGTGAGAAGGACATTGATGTAATATTGATCTTTAGCAAGGATATAGATGTAATTGCCCCTTAAAAATAATACCAAAAGAACAAAATTAAAGCTGTGATATGCAACAGCTGGACCGATCCAAACTTGGAACCGACCCGCGGTTCAGTTCTCGGTTCATGAACCTAATTTGAAGTCCAATTACAACAATAAAAACCTTTGGACCCAAATGATCCATAACATAAAGGACCAAAAATGTAACTTACTCATTTAAATAACCACTTTGAAAAAGCATATCGGAAAAACTTGCTGATCTGACATTGCCGCCGTCATATTCCGCCGGAGCATCGCCGGAGAATCACCAGTTGTCAGTTTCACCTTCAGCTCGTTAAAAAAAAGGTAACAAATTACATGTGTATGATTATGTGTTGTTATTTTGTGATGCATACCAAGTGTTTGATGAAATGCCTGTGAAATGTTTTGGTTAAAAAACATGGAAATGTTGATAATGATGATTTATTTGAAGTGGGTTTTCGGGTTGTAGTGTTATCGAAATGCGATAAGCTGTTTCGAGTGTTTGGATGGAGGAGAAACAAAAACAAAAACAACTTTAGCTTATTTAAGATTATTTGCAACTTTAGTAAGGTTTTGTTCTTCTTCGCGGTTAGAAATGTTAGCCCCTTTTTTGTTACTCTACGTTTTGATATATACAGCGTACACTTATGCATCTTGACATCTTGTGCATTGTATTTTGGTAATACTTAAGTGAGGGGGTGTTTGTTTAAGCTTATTTGATGGCCTTATGAGCTTATCAAAGTTTCAATAAGCTCATAAGGCCATCAAATCAAACACCCCCTGAATAAGCTATTATTGTGAAAGAGATTAAGTTGAATAAGCTATTATTGTGAAAGAGATTAAGTTGTTTCAAAGTTGAAAGTTGGCCCATTTGATTTTGGAATGTAGATGCTTCCCTGCTTGGCTTAGATGACCTTCTTCTTGGTTTCTTATTTTATAAATATTTGAATAATATATGGAGAAAACATGAGTAACCGATCAACGGAAATTCATTTTGGGTACATCTGCGATGTCATTTCTGGATTTCTATGTAAATTCGTTCCCTGATGAACTCTTAACCCCGTGTTGTGGAATTACAACTTGTATTTAATCGGACAGTTTACTCCATTTCTTTAAAAAGCATGTCACGATTGGATTTATTTGGTATCAAGCCTGGTACAGTCTATCTTAAACTGATTAGGATTAATATAAAAATGTGTGCTTTTCTTGATTCATATTGTTAGTATTCACGTCGTTCCACCAGAAAACAGTCATCTTTTTTGGTATGGTATATCAGTTATAGCTCATAATCTTTAGTTTACCTAAAAGAAATGACAAAGGATGAAGAAATGGTAAAAGAAAAGGTGGGATAGTTATCTATTGCTTAAACATTTGGTTTTCTTACACATCTCTTAAGTTGAAAATTGCTTATGAACGTTATTTTGGCGTGGCTATCTGTGTACCAGTAAGTATTACAAATTGCAGCTTTGTGTAGCTTGATGGATCTTTTAGTACATAGGTAAACTTCACTTACCGTGGCACTGTCAAACAAAAATTATTGGGTTGGGTTGGTGATCAAGGAATGATCTAATACAATACAGTAAACTTCACTTACCGTGGCACTGTCAAACAAATTGCTTATAGCTTGGTAGATTTGGCTTGTTTTATCTTAATTGAGGTAATTACTTAATTATAAAATACAAGGGCTTACATTATTATAGAAATAGTATTATTGTTATATCAATAATCAATACATTAACTATTATAAAATGTTATATAATATGGACGGAAATGTTTTTGCGGCTCAAACGAACCTGATATGGCCCATTTCGACCCATGCTATTTAAGACCCAGTGCACCCCTTAATGCAACAAGCTGGACCTTCTTGAAATTGAAAAACTAAAAATCCTGGAAGAGTTCCCTTGCTCACTGGCATTGTGATTTCATTTTAGTAATTACCTTGTTAGGTAATGTGTTCATCCTTCATTGCAGGTCATAATCTGGTTGCATGATCCACTTAAGACTGATTTCAAACTTTTAAAGAACCCTTGATGTCTCGTGGGCCTCCACTTCCTCGGGTACTTCTCAACAATGTTTCTTGCATGAGAAACGCGCAACAAATCTTACGTCACACAAACATATCAATTCATGACGGTGGAGCCCTCGTACTCACAGGAGCAAATGGGTCCGGCAAGTCAACATTCTTACGCATGCTGGCAGGATTCTCTAAACCATCAGCCGGTGAGATCTTATGGAACGGTCATGACATTACCGAGTCAGGAGTTTTTCACCAGTACAAACTTCAACTCAATTGGCTCTCGTTAAAAGAAGCCATAAAAAGCAACTTCACAGTTCTCGACAATGTTCAGTGGTTTGAAGTTCTTGAACACAAACAAGGTAAATCTTTACCTGCTTTGGAGTTTATGGGGCTTGGGCGATTGGCTAATGAGAAAGCACGAATGCTTTCAATGGGTCAAAGAAAAAGATTGCAACTTGCTAGAGTGATTGCAATGGATAGACCAATATGGCTACTCGATGAACCTTCAGTTGCTTTGGATGATGAGGGTGTGAAGCTTTTGGAGCAAATGATTGCGGATCATAGGAGTCAGGGTGGAATAGTCATTGTAGCAACACATTTACCAATTAAGATTGAAGATGCAATGTTCTTAAGGTTGCCTCCCAGGTTTCCAAGAAGGATAACTTTAGTTGACATGCTTCCTCATTAAGGTGAAATGATGAAATTTACCTTTTTTGAATTCTATCTAATTTTCTGTTACTGTCTCTCATAATATAATAGGTTAAGTGTTTTGCTAATACTTGTATTATGTGATTGCATGATAAGAGAAACCGTAGACAACACTACTGCTTATGTGATTTATGTAAGCAGTGCCAACTACGACGTTCGGTTATGTGTCTTTTGGGTTGGGATAAGCGATACGGCCTTTGCAAAACTGTAGAACATTTGACACTTTTTCACTTTTGTGTATGGTGTATGTATTTCATAATTTCATCATTTCATATGTTGTGTGGCCAAAGAGCATCATAGTTAAAGTGCATATTCATACACTACGACAGTTGATTAATTAATTCGTTTCTAAAATATCAGATAGTTACAACAAAACATTCGATAGTTAATCAAACCATCATATTTAAGTCACTAATCTAAATAATAGTAGAGATCTTTGTTACAGCTAGTCCATGAAGCTGTCGACAGCGCTCTTGGCTTGCTCGATCATGTCCTTCCACATGATCTTCTCAAATGCTTCTTGGTATCTCATCTTTACTTCCTCCATACGAGGTCCCACCAACTCTTCAAACTCTCTGATCTCTTTGCACATCTCTCTTCTGAGACAAACTATCTTTTCAACCAGTTTTAGTGATTTTATGGTTAGACGATCTTTCCGTAAAAGCAAGTCTACTACTTCGTAACCCGGTTTTTTCCATAGTTGCAGATCCTCTTGTGTCTTGAGCTCGTCATTCAACCACACCATGTCATCATAAGAGCTAATCACAGGCATGTCTATCACTTGATCTCCTGGAGCCTTTTTGTTGGGTGCTAATCCACTGGTACCCTCCTCTGATATGTAACCTGTCATAACTTTTTGCCTTTGTCCATTGCATTGGATGTACCTGCAACAATATAAACTTAATCAGATTGCCTCTTATATTCGGCTTAAATTTAATCTTGATGTTTTTAACATCTCAAGCATAGACTAACAGCTTATTTCAACTCTAAACCATCATCGAATTTATCGTTAGTCAACTTTATAATAAGCTTAATATATAGAATGTGAAACGGATATTTAACTATTCAATTATCAAGGATACTTAAAAACACTCGGAGTTTTCTCTGTTACATTTGTTTTTGGGTTTTGTTTTCAGATTCTCATCTTTTCATAATCCTTGTTACATAACCAACAGCTTCATAGCTTTCCCAAAGTTCTGCACAAGTTTAGTTATACTGTATTGATTTAGTATGAGGGAAAAGTGTCACGAACTTGTTTCTGCAAGCTCATTATAAGACAGTTGTGATCTTACTAAACATCCATATGATTTTATAAATGATGCAACCAAAAGACAAGAAAAGAAAGACTTGGTATTAAAATTTGAGTTGTAACTTACAAAAACGAGTGCCTCAATATTGATTTGGTATGTGTTGTGCTAAATGAAGTCCACTCGTACATATACTACTTGTGCGTCGAATTAAGGGTCGAGATCTATTAAATCATCGGTTGATATTACATGAAACATTATACAGTAGAACCTTAACTACAAATCTGCAACTGCAAGGGAAGACTTCTAAGTTCTCCAGTTAAGCCAATCAAGCGTTCTAAAACAAATGCTATGAAAAATTACGCGTATTAATGTAATGAAACTGTGATCTAAGGTCCAAACTAGTTATATCGGTTTCTGAGTTTTTTGGTATTTTATTCATTAATTATATTTCCTAGTGTGAAGATTACAAGTTCAAATCTCGCCTCACATATCTTTAATTATGACTATACACGATTTACTTTTCACATGATATGAAACCGGACGATATGAGACTGATAGTTAATTTACTTTCTTTAGATCACCAAGGTTTTTGAGATTTTGTCCAACTAATCTACGATGTTTAAGGTCAGCGTCACAAACTCAAACCGGGTAAATCTTCCTTCTCAAAGAAGCTGTGTGAACATTTCATGGGCACCAAACAAAATTTTAATAATGACAATTACAAACTTTTTGCCAATTGTCCGATTACAACTCATTATAATATAAAATTATGCATCGTTGAATGTTTAACTTTAATTAAAACCTCGTATTAAACAAGTTGATTTTTAGCAAGATTCCAAATAAACCAAGAAACCCATAACAAATTCTTATTTGTGGGTTCACCCAAACACTCCCTCAACTAAATTCACAATTTAAACAAAGTTACCAAACACCCCCTGAAATCCCCACCTATATAATATGGCTTTCATCATCATAATTAGGTCAGGGTCAGGGTTAAGAAAAAAAAAAAAAAAGCAGCACTCAGACAAAAATCATAAGAAATGAGGCAGCCAAAAGAGGAACTTCAAAAAAGGTTTTTTTTTTTTTTTTTTTAAGGTTGTTGCCGCCTCTTACTGCCAATGATTCTCCTTAACCCCCAACATATCTCAACAACTTTAATTCGTGTTTGTGTTTTTATAAAGAACGCCTCCTTCATCACCACTTTCTATTCATTCTTTTGTTATGGAGTACAGTATTATTTATGGAGCTTTGATACATGGGCCTAACTTACAATTAGGTCTCCTTTTAGGTCTCTTTAGTTAGGTCCATTTATCATTTTCCTTATTTATGAGGCAGTGATGATAATAGTGAATGGATATTTGTCTGAGTGAATTGAGCAAAGTTTGAGATTAACCGTATCTTGGCATGGTAATTCTTATTGTTTTGCAGCCATGGCGGTTTTATCCTCTTTGTTTCATGCCTTTTTTTCTTACAGATCTGAGCCTCCTGAAAATATTTTCAAAATCTATAATTTTCATCTTGTTACAATTAAGTTTTTATTATACTTTTTCTGCTTGTTATAGAGATTTGGAATGGACACAGATAAGTTAAAATAAGTTTTTTGAAAATAGTTAAAGTTCTGTTAAGGGGTGTTTGGCTAAACTTAATTCAACCAAGCATTGTTTAAGGCTTCATGAGATATGGATGTGCTGATGTGCTTTATTAAAAGAGAATTACTGCAACTAGGTGTCATTCGGGTCGGGTCGGGTTCATGTCAATTTGGGGTCGACACTAAAAAACATACCGAACACGATCTTATTTAGACTTTGGGTTAGCCGGATTCGTGTCAATTTTAGTGGGGTCTATTCGGGTTCAGGTTAACCTGAATGTACAGTACAATGACTAAAAGATAGGGCAGTTCGATATGTTTACATAGATATTTATAAAAAATATGTTAAAAAAAAGAAAAAATTATTATTCGGGTCAAACGGGTAATTTTTTACACTATGAGTTATCATAATATAATACGTTAAAATAAACTCAAATGAGTTAAGCAAAACCAAGGGCTTATTTGAGGGTTGTCTTTCTAGAAAACTTAAAATAAGCAAACTAAACGAAGTATCAATTAAACGAATACTAAGTTTTAGAACAATGAACTATTTGCTTACCAATTAAGATTTGAAGCCGATAGTTGGTTTGTGTAACAGATTTGAAACAATTTACTTGGTACTTAGACCAACAAATCGATTTGATTTTGTGTTTGTGTTAGTCTTTGTAAATATATACTCTGTAAAACGGACTTGCCATTTACTTGGTAACAAATTCTGATCCCATGGTTGATGTATAATGATACAAGTGTTATCATAAGATATGAATATCAGTCAATAAGTTTCAAGTTTAAAAGGTTGTACTATTTGTTAAAAAAGGTTGTATTCTTAAAGTGAAAATTACTGTGAAGGCCCTGCAGAGGCCTCTGTGTCCTGCAGAGGTCCTCTTTTTTTGCTATATCAAAAAAGGCCAGGCATTTCGCTACCTACTGGTGGAGAAATGCTTAAAGGACACGTGTCGCCATCTAAATAAATTAACTTGCGTAATTAAAAAAAAAAAAAAAGCATTTCGCCTCTAACAGGTAGCGAAATCTGACATTGAGGACAGAACGTGGGGCCACAAGCTGACATGAAGAAAGAGAAACTAGCATTTCACATAATATTAGTGGCGAAATCCGACACTGGTCAGAACGTGGGCCCCAAAATAATTTTCGAATGATATATGATGAATGCTTTCTTTCACTCCAATGTTAAACTTTGACCTAGTCAATTCACTTTCTTGTGATATACTACTAAATGATATTGTGTTATGTTTTGGTGATTTGATTTTTATTATGAAGGCAAAGAGTTTAATATGATACTACGATGGAGTTGAGTAGGGGTGTCATTCGGGGTGACCCGAACTGAACCCGACCCAAGTCAATTCGGGTCGGGTCAATTGGTATTTTGCTACTAATATTTTGCCATAATTTTTGACATAATTTTTTTTGTACACGATGATACCAATATTTTGCTACAAAAATATTTTGTTATAAAAATGTAATTTAATTTTTGTTATAAAAATGTAATGAATTTATTTTTGTGTTTATGATGGTGTATAAAGTTAGAGATGTCACAGAAAAACAAAATGTATAAGATATTGTCATTATAAAAAACGTCATGTTATTATTGCCTCATATACTTGTCTATTCAATACAAACACATGCTTAAATAATGCTCAAATAATGTCTATTCAATACAAAGATCACTTGTGAAATTCAAATACATAGACAGACCAGACATCATTTGGATAAGTGAGAATGAAAAGCATGATGCACAGAAAAATCAAAACATACTACTAGTTGTTAACTAGTCACATACAACTTCTACCTTATTAAAAACCAAACCGATTAAACCAACTATTTGAATCCTGCATTTGTTGATCATCTAGATGTTGAGAGTTGTGTTGCTGGGAAGTGTATTGTTGATACACTTGAGACTGGTATTGAAGATCATTTTCAAGTGGTTGCGTTTGGTTTTGCTGAGATAGGTTGAAATCTTGTTGTGTGTTATGTTGATCATATGTTTGTGATGTGTGTGTGTTTTCAGCATATTGTTGAGATGGGTATGGGTTGTGGTGGTAAGTTTGTGAAGCGTATTGGTTTGTGTGGTATGTGTTGTCACCATATGGTTGCCAAAATGGTTGATTAGTGTATGTGTTTTGGCCAAATGGTTCCCATGAGAATTGATTGTTTCCCATAAAAGTTTGATCGAACGGGTGATGTTGTTCATAAAAAGGTGCAGTGTCCTGTTGCTCATTAGTTGGAAATTCCCCTTGCTTTTGTTTACCCTTGCGGGTAGGTGGATCTGGGACAAATGATTTTTTACAATTCTGACGGTTATGCCCCGCTTGTTTGCACCTGCTACAGTGTATAGTTCTTGGCTCTTCTCCTTGAGATAGTATACGGTCTGTGTTTTTCGGACGACTTGGCTGAGGGTTGTCCATTGTTGGAGGAGTAAGAGGATGTATATGGCTTGGATACTCCCATTCGTTAAAATTTCCAACAAAATTGAATTGACTCTGCATAGGTTGCTTGATATTTTTCCTTTTTGAACCAGTCATGTACATATTGCACACAATCTGTTAGGTTCAAAAACCTTGTAACAGCAATAACGTGACCACAAGGTATCCCGGAAATTTGCCATTTCCGACATTCACATTCACCGGTCGTAAAGTTCACCTCACGGTTATATTGGCCATCATAAACTTGATACCGAAATTGAGTAATTCCGTGTACAACCCAACTGACGCTTTTCATTCTTCTTTTCTCCACCTTATGCGCTGCCCAATCTGTGATGTCGTACTTCATTTTTGCTACACGGAAAATGCAAAAATTAAATTAATTAACTTATCTAATATATTTTTCAAAATGATTACTGAGTACGTTATGATTTAAACAATAAATACCTGCAGCTTCCCGACGTTTAAAATACCACTTTTGAACCATACTTCGGTACGTGTCGGTCAACACTGTTATTGGTAGCTTTCTGTACAATACAGTACATGCATTAACAGACTCGACACTGTTAGATGTACAATAATTGTAACGTCTACGTGGGCAATGTGCTCGAGACCAGCGTCTAGGATCAGCCTCCATTAGCTTTCGGTGTGCTTCAGGTTGTACAGCCAGGAGTATGTTCATTTGTCGTTGCCACTCATCGGGAGTATACGCTTTGCATATGCCCCAATATAGACCTTTAACTTTATTGCTTTTCAAGGAAAGGTTCATCATTAGATGTCGACAACAAATACCATGAAACGCCGACGAAAACTCATTCCTTACTGCCGAAGCTATTGCGGATGCCTATCGATATGATAATCATATTGGGGTTATCGCTGATGCACTCTCTAAGTACCGACATCCACCATGACCAACAATCACTAGTCTCCCCTCTGCATATTCCGTAAGCAATAGGCACAATTTGGTTGTTTCCGTCCATCCCAACGGCTTGCAAATTTGTACCCTTGTAAGTACCCTTTAAATGCGCCGCGTCCACTATAAGTAGTGGATGAAGATGGTTCACAAACGTGCGCAACTGCATATAAACAATTTTTAAAATTATAATATCAAACGTGTTTTTGCATGTACTTATAAAAAAAATTTGAACAAGACTTACCAATGCACCAATGGCAATGAATAAAATTGCAAAACCCCTTGATTGCTTTTCTTGATACGTGTGACCGTCCCTGGTTTTTTTTTCTAAGTTGTGACAGTAATACGGTAGCATTTCAAACGATTCTAATGGTGAACCTCTTAACAATTGTAACCCATAATCCTTCCCTCTCCATGCTTGTTGGTAAGATATAGATGTTTTATATTGTGCCATGATATCTTTTTGTATATCTCTCCCTTTCAAATCACGGCTACCATCTTCTAATTTATCTTTCATAATGTGAGCAATAACTTTTTTGTTTGCATTTCGATGGTTAGGATATGTTTGGGTTCTGGGACACGTGTGAATATCATTCATGCTTGTAATTTGAAAAACATCTGAATTTCGCCAACGTCTGGCATTAATATACCATGCACATTGTTCATAATGGAAGCATTTTATGTTGTAAGTTATAGGGTTAGTTTTTTCGAAACAAATTCATAACCATCTTGTAAAGCTTTCAACCTGTATGCCAAGTCTAATTCCGCCCTAGTTAAAAAAAGCTTATTGATTTTTATTTCAGTTTTGTTGTTATAATCCTTTGTAGGCATAGGTTTTGGCGTGTAAAGTGGTGGTTCAGGAACTTCAGGGATATGTTCAAAAAATTAGGCCATTTATGGTTACCGGGGTGTTTGGTTTTATTTAATTCATCAAAACAATCATTTTCATCATCTTCGTTATCCGAAAGAAAAGCAAATGATGACCCTGGTTTTGTAAAATTTGCCTCATCTTTATAACCTGAGCCATCATATTCCTGTTCGTCAACTGAATGAAAAGCACATGATGACCCCGGTTTTGTGAAATTTGCCTCATCTTTATAACCTGAGTCATCATCTTCCTGTTCGTTATCAGAACTGAAAGCACATGATGACCCCGGTTTTGTGAAATTTGCCTCATCTTTATAACCTGAGTCATCATCTTCCTGTTCGTTATCAGAACTGAAAGCACATGATGACCCCAGTTTTGTGAAATTTGCCTCATCTTTATAGTTATAGTTTTTGCTTTGAAAATCATTTGATGGGCCGATGTTTTCTTCTACCATTGTAGGGAAAAAATTATAAAACTCTGGCACTTGCTGAGTTGAACCAAGAGTTGTTGTTTCTTCCATTGTTTTAGATTGCGAAACATACAACTGTACAAGTTCAGCAGGAGACTCTAAAGCACATTGAACAAAAAAGTTTACCTCGTTGTCGTCTGTAACATCGAGTCGAAAGTCAGCTGAAGGGACTTTCACATTTAAATTTACTCGGGCATTTTGCTTCAATTTAAACTTATTCACCACCAGATCAACTAACCCTGAATATGTTATATCATGATCCATAATCACACCGCGCTTTATTTCACCGTAATGTAACATACATTTGAATTTATGTAAATTCAAGGCCATTTTCTTTTTGTAAGTATTGTGAAGATGTGTATACATTTAATTTCGTGGATGTGTTATTTATAGCGTAATGTTACCATGTCTGTTTGCAAATAGTGATTAACATGTGTCATAGTTCGTGTATAATATTATGTGATAAAAAAAAAGATTATTTACTATTCACATCTGTGTCTCTATAAAGTTTTCTGACAAGTCAGATTCTTGTCATATTTCGTGTATAATATTATGTGATAAAAAAAAAACTTGTATACCAGTCACATCTTTGTCTTTGTAAGGGCCCTGAGTAGTTACTATCATGTCATATTTCGTGTGTACAATTATGTGATAAAAAAAAAGATTATTTACTAGTCACATCTGTGTCTCTATAAAGTTTTCTGACAAGTCAGATTCTTGTCATATTTCGTGTATAATATTATGTGATAAAAAAAAAAGCTTATATACCAGTCACATCTTTGTCTCTGTAAGGGCACTGAGTAGTCTCCATCATGTCATATTTGGTGTATACAATTATGTGATCAAAAAAAAGTTTCCCTAAACCCTAAACCTTAAACCCTAAACCATAAACCCTAAACCATAAACCCTAAACCCTAAACCATAAACCCTAAACCCTAAACCCTAAACCCTAAACCCTAAACCATAAACCCTAAACCATAAACCCTAAACCCTAAACCCTAAACCTTAAACCCTAAACCCTAAACCCTAAACCCTAAACAATAAACCCTAAACCATAAACCCTAAACCATAAACCCTAAACCTTAAACCCTAAACCAAAAACCCTAAACCCTAAACCCTCAACAATAAAACCTAAACCATAAACCCTAAACCATAAACCCTAAACCCTAAACCTTAAACCCTAAACCCTAAACCCTAAATCCTAAACCCTAAACCATAAACCCTAAACCCTAAACCCTAAACCCTAAACCCTAAACACTAAACCCTAAACCCTAACTGTGGGGGTTAAAGGAGATTCTGGCTCATTCTTCATTAGGCCCAACAAAGAATCAATAATTCTTCTAACATTGTCAGTCAAGCTACTTTTAGGATTTAATGTTTAATGGTATAATTTTTTTCATCTATTGTACTTTATATTTTTATTTCGATGTAGTATTTCACTTTGGTAGTGTAATGAATAAAAGTTCGTATTATATGTAGAACTCTAGCATTTTATATGAATGAAAGAAGGAACAACTTAATTTCATTCAATACAACGACAAAGTAGCATAACGTGACATTGCAAGCTGAACATAACCAGACTTAGCCACTAGTCAAATAACTTTTTTGAACATGAAGGTTTATCTTGTTTTTTCTTCTTGAAACCCTCGCTTTTGCATTCCTTGGGCACAACAAGTGGGGATAACTCCACCCGTGATACGTACACATGTAGTTGGTTTTGCTGAAGTTGAGTATACTTTCGTATACGTTCGGGGTCTTCCATTGCATCAACTAATAGTTCGAGTCCTGAATCAAGACTACAGTTTGGTTTCTTTAAATAAAAAAAGGTTGGGGAGTTTTCATCATAACCTAAACAATTGGTTAAGATTATTTTCAACTGATTGACCGAAAAAGTTTCGTAATCAACTGGATCTACACAAGCAACTATACCACCTACAAAATTTCTTCCAGGTGGTGAAGTGAAACTTCCATAATGGTGTAGTCGGACTTTGAATGTCATCTCTTGAACTATAGAAGGATTTAACAAAAGATAAAAAGATGTAATTGTTTTGAATACAACAACGTGGTTTATATAATGTGACCCACTAACGTATCTAATGTTTGTATACCAGTAACATCTTTGTCTCTATAAGGGAGTTGAGTAGTCTCTATTCATGTCATATTTCGTGTATAAAGTTTAGTTACTAGTCACATCTTACTCTGTATAAAGTTTCTGACATGCCATATTCATGTCTCTATAAAGTCTCTGACACGTCATATTCATGTCATATTTCGTGTATAATATTATGTGATAAAAAAAGTTTAGTTACTAGTCACATCTTACTCGTATAAAGTTTCCGACATGCCATATTCATGTCGATTTCGGTGTAATATGATGTGCATGTGTAATTTTTAACCCAAAATATGACACAGAAACGACAAGTGTATGACACGGTTTTATCCCTATTTAAGGCTTACTTTGTCATTCAAAATCATTTACTAATTTATCCATTGTCATCAAAATAAAATGTCGGACAACATACCCTTCGACCTGCAAGTTGATATCATGAATAGACTTCCAGTTAAGTCATTACTACAATTTCAGATCGTGTGTCAAAGAGATGGAGGTCTTCTATAGACTTTTCCAACTTCATCCGTAGCTACGGCTTTCGTGATACAGATATGTGTTGTTTTAATTTAACATATATGCAAGGTAATGTAGGTTTTATGTTTTCGGTTAATGGAAGTTTAGCTTTCACGCACCTAGATACAACTCTTCATCTACCAACTCTTAAGCCAATTGCTACTCAAGGTGTCTGGTGCTTTTCTTATGGTTCAAACATGATGGTCGTTATTTGGAACCCATCAATAAAACGATCTATAGGGGTATTAGTCCCTAGCTTCTTGAATCAACCAAATTCACCAAAAATGGTCATCGGTTTTGGTGTACGTCCTGACAATTTAGACTTAACAATTTTAAAAATTAATTACCCGTTATACGGTGAAGGGCCATGGTACGTGTCAGTGTATACCTTAATTACCCGTATCATCGTGTACATTGCTATTCACTCTTCCATACCCAATTGAGAATGTGGTAAAATTAGTTGGGTTTACTAAGGATGATGATCCAATTATTGACGCTAAGATCGACCAAGAGATAGCTCACTCCCTACAAGTGTAATGGTGAGCGAGCTTCGAATTGTGGCAAAACATGGGTATTGAAGTTGAATGGTGGTTCATTTTTCATTGGCCCATATAAAGAATCCCTAATTCTTCTTAATGAACCAAATCATACCATTGTGGTTTAGTTTTAGTATTTTTATCTTGAGCGATCTCGTTGTATTATGAATGTTTAATTTTTTCCACCATCAATGAAGTGTTTGTTTTCCAAAATCTGTGCTTCTAGTGAAGAAATAAATATTATTAAGAAAAACATATTATTAAGACAATCTTAAATCATACACGACACATATTGAGTGATTATGACTATGAATACCAATGATTCTTTCATATGTATTTATGGCGTTCATCTGCTTTAGCATCCTCATTCTGAAAGTGTTGTTGTTCTGCCCATTCAACCATTTGATCACAAGTGTAATCCGCTTGAGTTATGTTCTTGTTTCCGTCTTCATTGTCACTTGTGTATTCTGTTATCACATGCTCCATCATTTCTGCCAAAGTAGCATTTGGCAATATATATTTTTCAATATTAAAATCGACACCGCCATGGTCAATGTAGATTTCCAAGTTGCCTAGCGCTGAAGAAATATCAAACATTACATGCATATCATAGTTGTTTCTTAGTTTTACGGTGCTTGAAATGCCAGTGTGTGGTACTTCATAAAACAGAGCATGAATATTCATGTCAACGATGTTAAACAAATATTGCTTGAGCTCTTCTAGCTTCATTCTTGGAATGTTGATGTTCATCTTCCAACCATTTACATACGTTGGTTTTCCGCCATAGCAAACCAATCGACCCTTGTTGTGAACAGGAAAATTGAAAATGGTTTGTGTATATGGTGCAGTAGGTATAGTTTTTTTTATTATACCAACGTTTAAAGCGTACACGCTCTTCCAGTTTGTTTTTTTATTATACCAACGTGTAAAGTTTCCGTTGTAGTTGATAGTGAATTGTAATGTAGTATTGTTAGATGTTGACATTTGATGAGTTAAAGAAGGAAGAATGTGCATATTTATATAAATATTGAATGTTGTCATACAATTATTGAATGTTGTCATATTTCGTGTAAACATGTATGTGATTTACAGAAAGTCATAGACTTGTCAAATACATGTCCCTTGTTGCTTACCTGACAGCGTAAAAGTTGTCATACAATTATTGAATGTTGTCATATTTCGTGTAAACATGTATGTGATTTATAGAAAGTCATAGACTTGTCGATACATGTCCCTTGTTGCTTACTCGACAGCGTAAAAGTTGTCATACAATTATTGAATGTTGTCATATTTCGTGTAAACATGTATGTGATTTATAGAAAGTCATAGACTTGTCGATACATGTCCCTTGTTGCTTCTTGACAGGCCTAAAAAGTTGTAATACAATTATTGAATGTTGTCATATTTCGTGTAAACATGTATGTGAGTTATAGAAAATTTTGAATGTCCCTGTAATATTACTGACATGTGTAAAAGTTTTCGTATAATTATTAAAACATGACAAAAGGTTGTCATATTTCGTGTAAAACACTATGTGATATAGACCCTATATATACAACATCTGAAAAGAATTTTAACAAACATACAAATGTCGGCTAATTTCTAGAAATTCAAATGTAAATTACATTTCAATGGCAAGGAAAGTGGTGTCATTATGTACAGTGACATAACTTACTCATTAATGGTTGAAATGTTGGTGAACAAATTCGAGTTGGATGCTAGTACGCAACTCAAATTGTCGTTTAGGCTAAGCCCATCAGATACAACGACGGAGATTAAAAACAACAACGACGTTACTTTATTTGTTACGTGTGCTTGTGCTTCCGCTGATGGTATAATACATTTGTACATTGATCATCCCAGGGAAAATGCAAGTACAATAGCACACACAAGGATAATACCCGGTCCAGCGGGTATTCTTCAAATGGCCAAGCTCCGCAAAAATACGAGACATTAGGAAGGAGGCCCCTCGTATGTAATGCCAACCCAAGAGTATGTCAGGAGAATAGAGGAGGATGCATCCGAAGATGATCATTTTACGCGTGGCCCATGGCTAAGCGCGCTTGGCTATCTAGATGCTTTTGGGATCGGGGTAGATGCTTGTTTAGGCGATATGAAAACCTTTTGTAAAAAAGGGAAGCTTGAACTGGTTTTAGCCGTCATCAAGTCTTGTACACCAAATGTGCTTGGTGACCTAACTGTGACACTCAAAGATCCATCAGGGAACAATGTCCGTTCAATTCATCACAAAGTACTAGAAGAGGATAAGGGGTACGCCAAGTCTATCGGTGTCGGTACTGTTTTGATACTAAAGAACGTCTCAGTGTTCACACCAAAACCACATAACCATTACCTTAACATCACTTTGAAAAATATTGTTGAGGTTTACCACAAGGATACCGTTTATCAGTGATGTTTAAATTGGAGTTTCGTTTTTAAGTTGTATCATGTTTATCTTGTATTTCTTTATGTTTTTAATTAACCCATCTGCTAGACTTTCCTTTTTAATTTGTATCATCTTTATCTTGTATTTTTTTATGAATTTATTTAACCCATCTACTGTTTTCATTTAACTCATCTACAAAACTTTAGTTATCGACTTGTCAAATACCTTGTGATATGTAACATACACAAACTTTCATTAGATAAAAATATATATACAAACGGTTGAAACTACATATAGAAATGGTCAACTAATAATATCTACATCCGCTAGTATTCGTCAACCATAGATGAAAATACATATACAAACGGTCAACTAATCATATCCACACTCTCTAGTATTCTCACAACGGGTATTATAAAAATGATGAGCCATAATAAATCTAAAGTCCTTAAAATACTGTTCAGGGTTAGTAATAACCGGTGGTGGGATCCTACCTGTACAAAATCGATGCATAAGCCAACATACAACTACTCCACAATCCCTACCATTTGACTGCTGCGGAGCAGGAAACCATTTTGAATCATTATAAGAGAATGAGAAGTTAAAATGTGGCCGGCTGGTAACGCCAAAATATCCTTGGAGTCGTAAACTTTCATTTAATACTTTAGTCCATCCATCAAGATGTTCTCGCAGCTTACCCTCCCTACTCTTATTATCCATGGAGTCGAAAACAGAAATATGCGAATTCGTAAGATCTACGACACCTAGAACCCAGTGGTTGCCTTCGGCATGGAACGGCATATACACCTACAAAGATAAAATCATTAGCTTACATACAATTAAATAGCTTATTAAAATACTAAACGCATTAAAATCATTAAACAAAAATACTTACCACTTGTACCTCATCCCAGGATGGGTACGAACGTGTCCTCCCACTTATCGTTCCCTGTAATGCTCTATCCGTCACAAGTAAGAAGAGAGAAGTGCCTGGAGCATACGATGCAAGTGTTGATTTCGCTCTGTCCGGGAGCACCATTTGGCCTCTGACGAATTAGAAGCTCAGTCCATGCATTCATATGCTAGTTCATATCAAAAAATATTAAAATTATTTATAAGCATTCTATAAAAAAAACTATTCAAATACATTATAAACATGTAACAATAAACTTACATCGTCTGCAAGCCAACCATTACTTGGGACCTTGGAACAAAAGGGAGCAATTCACGCCAAAAAATTGTCTCACACGCAAAACCCATCACATGACAGTCCGGGTATATGGGTTTAGGGTTCCTCAGGAAAGTTTGTAAGTCTTCATAAAATGTACGCTTAACCTAAATAGCCAAAAGTAATATCAATAATAAGTTGTTAATCATTGTTAAATTTCAAGAATATTCACGTAGTTTTATGATTACCTTAGCGGGGTCAACGTTATAAAACGAAATGTACTCTCGGTAAAATTTTCCGTAAAAACTCAACTTTATCCCTCTCTTCTTCATCATCATTGACCCTATCGTCTTCTTCATCAATAGCTTTTCCAAGATCTAACGGGCTAATATTTGATGACATGGCATTATTCTTAAGCCTACCATCCCGTTTATTGGGAATAGGAGTCGTGTTCCGCAAACGACCAAACGGGCTGCACAAATAACGGCTAGGACGAACATCTCTCTTTCCTCGATTAATAGCACCCTAACACGGAACAAATATACATGCAAGTATTATAGTATAAAAATGAAAAAAATATATATACTTATGTGGGTTATAAATTTACCGGTAACACACGATTAGCTACGGGGGTGTGATGCGAGCTTGTTGCGCATTTTTACCCGACCACGGAACAAATCCTTGTTGTGGCATAGGCGTCCTAGAGTGAGGCGTCACCGGTCGTATATCGTGCGTGCCCACTTTGTGGCGACTGGTGGTGAGACACCCCCTCAAAGAAAGAACTACTGGGGGTGTGAAACCCCCATCTCCTTGACCAAATTCACCAAATACCTACATACAATATTATAATGTTTAGTAATTTTTAAAACAAATGATTAGCAACAAAAAATATGCAAATAAAACATACCTGCTCGTTCCAATTAAATCCGAGTTCCACCGCAAAGCCTAAATACAATATTATAATGGTTAGTAATTTTTAAAACCAATAAGTAGCAACAAAAAATATGCAAATAAAACATACCTGCTGCTCGGTTCCAATTAAATCCACCAAATACGAAAGCCTAAATACAATATTATAATGTTTAGTAATTTTTAAAACCAATAAGTAGCAACAAAAAATATGCAAATAAAACATACCTCAAGGCGTCGGGAAACCACTAAATCCAGTTCCGGCCGAAAGCCTAAATACAATATTATAATGTTTAGTAACTTTTAAAACCAATAAGTAGCAACAAAAAAATATGCAAATAAAACATACCAAGCGTTCGGGAAACCACTAAATCCAGTTCCAAATTTCCGGCGCGAAAAGCCTAAATACAATATTATAATGTTTAGTAATTTTTAAAACCAATAAGTAGCAACAAAAAATATGCAAATAAAACATACCTGCGCGTTCGGGAAACCACTAAATCCAGTTCCAAACCGGGCGAAAGCCTAAATACTATATTATAATGTTTAGTAATTTTTAAAACCAATAAGTAGCAACAAAAAATATGCAAATAAAACATACCGCTGTCGGGAAACCACTAAAGAAACCAAATATTTTTGGAACATTGTGTCGTGTTCCTTAATCTTGGCGACCGAGCCTTTGTCAAATCCGCTAGTTCCGTCAAATGACGATAAACGAATTCTGGAACATCGTCACGGCTATATTGGTCCGAAAGTGGGGTATTGGTGGTGGTTCAATACTACGCCCTCAAAAATGCCATGCTATCATGGAACCAACCCTTTTCGGACTCATATGCATCGGGTACAAGTCTTAATGTAGGTTCCGCTACCTAAAATTTATATAACAACAAATACGAATATTGTTATGAATCACTAAAAACTGAATGGCATGATTAAATAACAACTCACCAATAAACTATCCAGGTAACAGCGTTTAAATGGCCGCTTGTAACGCCATGCACACACTCTCGGATGGAGCTCGTGACGATTAAAAAATCTAGTGCCGTGTCTAGATAAGTCTCCAAAATCCACGTCTATAAAAAATAATTGGTTAATTACTTTAACATTATATATATACATAAACAACAAAACTAAAATTATATATATATATATATATATACATACATACCTTAAAGGCCCATGTAAAGCCGACAACAGATACTTAGGGTTCTTTACTTTACCGTCACGCAAGCGTGGTCGGGTTCACAAAAAGCTTCAAGCCGTGAATCTATCGCACCAACTAACTGATATACAATGTCGGCCACACATACGAACCCCAAGGATATATATTCCAAGCATCAAGATTATCTACTAAAGCCATGCACCATGGGGGAACTACGTTCTTAACCTCGTGGCCTAACAACACCATCTCCAACAACCCTAGCAAACTAACACGAACGGCATCGATATCGACAAGCTTATCAAAAGCATCGCTAGAAATAAATTCATTCAACACTCCGACAGTTATCGAACATCCATCATAACGTGAGTCAAAAACACGTCTCCTAAGAGGAGTAGGTTGATCTTTATATTTGTCTTGAAAATCAACACCAAATCTCAAGCTAGTTACTAAACAAAACTCCTCTCTACCAAATCTCAACTCAAAATCTCCTACACGATACCTCAATGTAACAACTTCCGTGTCTCCTGGTTCGGGTCAAGTTGACATAAACTCATATAATGTAATAAAATACATGATTCTCGCATTTGTTCTATGTCAAACATCCATCCGAAACACGTCTGCCTAAACAATACTTCCTTATTGGTATTCGCAAATTTTTTTTAAGGTAATGAACCAATCTAAGCTTACTTCTACAGGTAAGGTCAACGGCAAAATCCTAAAATAACAATTAATAACAAAGATATATTATTAACTACACAATAAGCATAAAATACCAAATAATGATATCATAAGAAAAATAAATATTTACCGGAACAACAAGTGACATATTAACAAACAACCACGTTAACACCTACCCACTACCACCACCGAACCACCCAAGAATGAGAACCACAGCCTACCGTGCCACCACCAACTGCCGGCACCACCACCAACAGCACCACCAACTGCCTTCACCACCACCACCACCAACACCACCACCACCAATTGCCTTCAACACCACGAACTGCCTTCACCACCAACACCAACTGCCTTCAACACAACAACAACACAACGAAAAAAAAAAAAAAAAAGCAATTTTTTTCTAAGAATCGGAAGGGAGAAACGAACACAAAACTCACTTGTTTATCTCTCGAAATGAAGATCAAATACTGGAATCAAAGTCTAAATATTCGGATAGTCGAATAGTCATTTCAAGAATAGTTGCAGGTTTAATTTTGCTCCTTCCCTAGGTGAGGAGAGAGCATTTCGCCCCTAATTAGATGTGAAATGGTGCTTTTTCAACTTTGTACTGTCCCTCACATTGTCATTTCGCTACTTGTAGAGCGAAATGTTTTTTTTTTTTTAATTACGCACGTTAATTTATTTAGATGGCGACACGTGTCCTTTAAGCATTTCTCCACCAGTAGGTAGCGAAATGCCTGCTTTTTGATATAGTTAAAAGAGGTCCCTCAGGACACGTATGCCTGCAGTTTAATTATTTGCCATTTTCCTGGCCGAAGAAAGATAAACATAAATAACCTACAATTATCTTGTCTTTTCTTAGGGACAACATTCTTTGGTCCATAACTAACGGGGATACAGTACTTGGCTTATCTCTTTGAGTCCAATAACTGGATACATAACACGATGGAACTAGGTGGTAATCATATCAACAAATCGTATTAATAATGGATTAATGGCTTAGTCTACCTAAATAGTTCGTTTAATACAGATTTACTACATGAGATGTTAGTATATTAAGATGCATTTTGGGATGAAACTAGTTCTTTCTGATTCGAGGTATCATAGCATCACATTTGCAATTTTTTTTTTTTTTATTTTTTTTTCAATCACATTTGAATAACTAAACTTATGAGGCGTTTCTTTTTTTCTCTTAGCTAAGGGATACCATTTAATATTGTTACTTTTTAGGTGGGGTCCATAAAAATCTTTTATTTGGTTTATATCCGCAAGTCTTAAATTATCATGTCCTTCCAATTAAGAGGCTTATATAGAAGTAGGACCCACATGGATCCTTAACTAAGGAAAAAAAGAAACACAACCTTAGCTAGAACAGTAAATGTGGGCTTAAATGTGGGCTGCAGACTATGTTTATATTGGACAGTGGATTACTTTTTTTGAGGCTTTAAAAATATGTTGGACGGTGTAGTGTTTGCCCACCCTAGGGGTGTTCATCGGTTCGGTTTTCGGGTTAATCGGTTTATTCGGTTAATTTTTTTTTTGGTCATAACAGAAATCCGAACCGAACCGAAAATATATGTGACCGAACCGAACCGAAGTTCGGTTCGGTTATGGGTCAAAACCGAAAACCGAACTTATATATTTTTTTAATTTAATTAAATAGATTTTGGCAAAGAAAAAAATTATTTCAAGTATAAAAAGTGTTTTTTTATATTAAGATAAAAATTTTAATGGTCTTTTTGTGTATATAAGTATATAAAAAAATATATATATTAAATATATAAAGTGTTTTTATATATAAATATATATATATATATTTATAAAAATTCGGTTTTCGGTTCAGGTAGCCAAAACCATATCCAAACCGAAAACCGAATTTTTAGTTCGGTTTGGTTCGGTTTTGACAAATTCGGTTCGATTACAAGTTCGGTTCGGTTTTTTTCGATTCGGTTCGGGTTCGGTTTTCGGTTTATTCGACCCATGAACACCCCTAGCCCACCCTGCATAAAAGCCCAAATCCAACTTAGCTTGTGACATTCCAAGTTGGTTCAACACCAACTTAGCTTGTGGCACGGGCATAAGATTCAAGATTCACTTTTACTCGGTACAATTTCTCTACAAAATTTTTCCTCTTTCACAATATACGAAGTATATACAATCGTTAACTTACTCTATAAAATATATGATACTCCCTCCGTCCCTAAATAAATGTCCACTTTTGACTTTTAAAGTCTTTCTTGTACAACTTTGACCTTAAATATTTTTGTTTGTGTTATATAATACTTGATAAAAATTATACCAACTTAAAGTACATTTAAAACACAATTCATTCATATATTTTGTATCAAGTATTATATAAGATAAACACAAATACTTAAGGTCAAAGTTGAATAAGTAAGACTTTGAAAGTCAAATGTGGACATTTATTTAGGGACGGAGGTAGTATATCTTAAGTTTGTGCTATAGCAATGTGACCATCGTTCTCAGTTGAGACTTGAATGTACAACCTTAGCTACTGCACCACCTTGACGTACGTCACCATCACCACCACGATCATCGAGAAACTTTATACATCACAAATGTATGTAGTATAATATAACTAAGGTAAACGGAAACCATGATACTAAACTAATGACATTACATGCATCTTACATATAATTAAGAGTACAGGGCGTATCACTATGATGCCAAGATCGAACATCATTTATCAAGAAATACATTACACAACTTATTCTTCATAGGGTAGTACTTTGCATAGCAGAAGTAATATACAAGGAATGTCCGTTACTAGTCTTGGCGCTAGTTGGTTACCATGTGCGACGGTTCCGAATTTGCAGATGCATCTTTCTTTTGAAGTATCACTTTGTAGTAAAAAAAGTTACATGCAAAAATTACTATGAAAAGTACAAGTATGAGTAGATAGCCAATCCAGTTAAGCTCATGCGGGATCAGTAACATCAACACAAGCGAGAAGGGTGCAAAAATTCCAGAGAAGCAAAATACACTCTTTAAGGTCTTGTAAATGTAGACGTGGTCCTTTGTTGAGCTTTCTAAGTGAGTTTTCATGGCAAACAAAATCACAGAAGTCGGTATAGCAATTGAATAAGCAACCACAGCCATGTTGGCAAAGAAACTGTGAGTTTCAAAAGGAGATTGTTTGTTATTTTGAAACTTGAGTTGAGCGAGTTGTGTCAATGATGGATACATGACGACAAGAGCCCCCGCATATAAAAGATACAATATTCCTCCGTATTTATGAATTCTGAAAGAAAAAAACTTAACATATATAAGAAACAAAATACACAAAGAAGTAAGTTTTCGAAAAGGGAATTGAACTTAATGCTCAGGAGTCGGATTGGCTGCATGCAATGGAACCTGTGGTGCGTCTTGGCGTCCATCTTTAATGGTAATGGCAACCTGTCCACCTCTTCTGTTAGCATTAGTACTTAAATCAGTGTCTGAACTCTCCATGCATATGATTGTGGATTTGGGCGGTCCATCAACATTGGAAGCTATACACCTTCAAAATTCAAAATAGAAAAACAGCGTACGTACTGTGGCATAAATTACACATTTCAAAAGAAAAAACCAAGATGGAGGAATACATGTTGGAACTTACTGCGCAGTAGGCGGATTTACAGCGGGAGAGCAAGTTGCTGATTGAGATATGGGAAGCTCTTCGGTGTAATTTATATTCTCCATGGTTATGGTGATGGAAATATATAGGTTCGTTTTGAGTGTAAATGTAGCTAGCTAGGTGACTGCTTCTAGCTAGTATTGTAAATCTTCAGTTCATGTGCTTAAATAGTTATAATTGTGGTTAGGCAGACAAAACTTTGGAAGGATTCACGCTTAACGATTTTTGGTTAAAAAATCACATTGACGACACCCAAATTAAGCAAAGTCGTGATTTCCCCACTTTTTATATATATTATATTATTTCATTATGTGATAATAGTATAGTTTAGTCATAAGAGCATCCGGTGTGGACGAAATCGTCCCTCGTCGTCGCTGAGCTGGAGGCTCGCCGTGCCCCGCCGCCACACCGGGGTGGCTCGCCGCTGCTCGCCGTTGATGACAAAATCGTGAGGACGACGAGGAGATGGTCTGACACAAAAGCAGAAAACGTATATATTTCTTTTTCCCTCTTATTTGATTTGTGTTATTAGTGTGAGTTTGTATTGTTGTGTGTGTTTGTTAGTGTGTGTTTGTAGTGTGTGTTTGTAGAAGAAGAAGAAGCACAGTAAATTATTTTATTTATTTATTTTTTTTTTAGTGGATGAGAAAGTTGTACTTGTGGGGAATAGAGTAGCAACGTTTTAGATTATTTTTTTATTTTTTATTTTTTATTTTTTACTTTTTATTTTGAATATATTGTTTTGTATTTTTATTTAATAAATAAATTTAGTTTAGATGAAGAGGTTGAGGTTTAGTTATGTATTGTATTTTTAATTTGAATGATATGAATTTATTTAGTTTATTTGGAAATGAAAATTGAATAAAAAAATAAAGTGGTAGTGGTGGGCCTCAAATGAAAAGGTTGAGGTTTGTTATGAGTGAGGAGGAGGTTTGTTGTGGTTAGTTGTGGAAAAATGAGATGCTAATGTGGCGCTGAGGTGACACAACGACGAAGCTAACCCTTGTTATGACACCTGATGCTCTAATATAGTCTCTTTGGATGGTCCAGGGTTCCAGGGGGCAGGGAATTAATATTTCTCTTGTGGGCCTGCCGGCCTGGTTTGTCCAAATGACAGTGATAGTAGTATGTATCGCAGATATGTTCGAAGGGTCACTCCACAAACCCTCGTGATGTGATATAAAAGGGTGTTTTGGTCAAAAATTACTTTTTTTTAGTACAACACAGTTTTTCGTCAGTTTTTATTCTGTATTTCAGACAGATTTAAGCGTTTGACTTATTAAACTTTATATTTTATGTTCCGTACTTTTAGGTTTATAGTTTTTTGATATAAACAAAATTATAAAAATAAAAAATAAAAAAAAAAACGCAAAAGAAGAGGGGGTTCCCTTCGTAGAAAAAAGGGATTTTTATAACCTACCCCATCTAAGAATAGGTGCGAAGTAGGAAAATCATGAATTGTACATTTACTATTGAGTTAATCTCATAAATCGTCTTTGTGCATTGTCGGATTTAACGAAAATAGTCTTTAAAATAAAAATTTAATGGATCTTCTTTCTATGGTTTGACTTGTATCGGGTTTGTTCCCTGTGGTTTTCATTTTTTTTACTATCCTCTTTTTAAGGTTTTTGACCTGTATCAGGTTTGGTCCTTGTGATTTGCATTTTTTTACTACTGTCAAGGACCAAACCCAATACGGGTCAAAACCACAACAAGAGGATCCATTAATTTTCTGTCTAGAGACCATTTTCATTAAACCCGACAAACCACAAAGACGATTTATGAATATAACTCTTTACTATTATACAATGGACGAATATCTTAAACAAATTAATAAAGCATTACCTTGCAAATTAAACAAATTAATAAACTTACCCAACAAAATTAAAGGTTATCAAATTTAGAGTAAATTGCAAATATCGTCTTAATGATTTGGCTAAATTGCATGTTTTGTTCATATGATTCAGAAAATACATATGACATCCCCATAGAAAAACTTTAGGTCAATTTCATCCTTGATCGAATGAAATAACCAATATACTCTCATCTTCAGCCTCCTTTATTTTAACACTTGAATTTTTATTTTATTTTATTTGCTAAAATTCATCCGCATTAATAAAAATATAAAAATAAAAAATACAATCAACAAACCAACCTCTTTTACTTATAATCAACAACCACCACCAATCCATTATCTTCAAAACCATGATTAATAGCATTGATATATAACAACAAACTCACTAACAAACAACCACCCAGCAGAAACATAACCTTGCCACCAGATCTTCAACCAAAATCAAATATTTATTACTACCTCTGTCCCATAATAATTGTCCACTTTGACTTTTTCAAGTCTTTTTTATTCAATTTTGACCATAAATATTTTTATTTGTATAATATAATACTTGATGAAAAATATATGAATAGATTGGGTTTTAAATGTATTTTTATTTCGTATAATTTTCATCAAGTATTATATAACACAAATAAAAATATAAATGGTCAAAGTTAAACAAGAAAGACTCATGAATAGTAAAAGTGGACAATTATTACGGGACGGAGGTAGTATTTGAAAGCGAAAACCTCTAACATGGTGACAATATACATTGTTGCAGCCCTTCACCGTTTTACTTCGGCTAAGGACGAATTTGAACTTAAAGTTTCCACACAGGTATGCCGCCTGCACTTTTCAAATTATACGGACAAAAGATGCAATTTGGCCAAACTAGAAGAAACGATTTTTGCAATTTACTCTGGAATTTACTACCCCTGAAATTGCCAACTCCAACTCCACCTCCTTTGATCTTTTTTTTTCTTTTTCCTTTTTTTTTCAAAATTTGTTTCTGTTCACCCATTATTTTTTGTTTCAAAAAGTTTATAGGTCGTTGTATATTCATCCAAGTTTGCTATTGCCATAAAACTCAATTCATGTTAGTAATACGATAAAGAGTTTAATATATCCATCTAACTATTACAGTAAAATTTAAATATATAGGTAATTAGCATTTTTCTCTACAAAATTTACTTTTTTGTTGTAGACGAGAGTTATTTTATATATAAAACTTTTTCTACATATCAAGGGACTCATCTCAACCATCAATCTAAAAAGATATCAATAGCTGAGATTAAAAGCATTTTATTATTTCACATATTTTTTATAATTTAAATATCTCTTAAACCGTTATTCGTTAAGCAAAAATAATTACACCATCGCGACGAAGCATTTAATTATGTTTCTTAGGACGGGCACTTTGATATACTTTCGAAAAAAAATCGTTTTTTTCACGTTTTTTCGTCTTTTTTTTCGTTTTTCTTCGAAACTTAAATTTGCATGAAATATCATATATGATTTAACACTAATTAGAAGATCACATGTGATATTAGTTTAAATCACATATGAGTAATATCATATGTGATACTAGTGTTAAATCATATAAAATAAATCAAATATGATATACAAATCATATACGAGTATGATTTAACACCACTAATATCACATGTGGTATTCAAATTAGTGTTAAAGCATATATGATTTTTTCATGCAAATTCCAGTAACGTAAAAAAACGAAAAAACTTACAAAAAAAAAAAAACATGAAAAACACGATTTTTTTTTGTCGAATGTATATCAAAGTGCCTATCTATAGAAAGATAATTAAATGTTCGTCGTAATGGTATATTTTTTTGGTTTGATGATTAATGGTTTGAAAAATATTTATATTTGAAAAAAAGAATGAAAGTGTGTTTTTTTAATTGTTAGGATTAATCTCAAGATCTAATAAAAATGGAAGGTGGAGATTGATCCCTTAGTATGTAAATAAGTTTTTGTATCTTAAATCTTTGTTGTATGTACATATTACGGCAAACATTTAATTTTTGTCAGAGATGAAAATTGCATTCGAAAAATTCTCTATAAAAATGGTGTCTACACTTTCAAAATGACATCGACCGCATCTGTAGTTTGGCCAACCCTCTCAAGGACGACTTTTGCAATTTACTCATAAAAAAATATTCCTAATTAATTAATTCGTATCGATGTTTTTTATATTAATTATTGTTTTTTGTGGGTGCATGTGTCATGTTTGAGAGAATATATATCGATAATAGTTAGTAATTTTAAATAGCTATGAGCCTATGACATACGGATTGTTGCGAAAAGATTAATTATTCTTTTATTATAGAAAATAACTACTTCATGCGTTTTAATTAATGATATTGTATAAGAAGTGCTTTAAGGGCACTAGTTAAACCGTATTTATTAAACACAAACTTTTATTTTACATTAAAAATTGTATTTAACGCACATTAATGAAATTTATAAATTATCGTAATAAACTATAATTTTTAGTTAAATAAATTCAAAGTATTATTTATTTTTTATTATTATTATTTTTTAAATAACATTAAACATTACCTTGAGGGCACCCGTTAAACAAACCATTACTTAATATATCAAATTACATGCATTATGAAATAGACAAGTAAGCCAAGATGAAATAACTATGCTCTTTTCTTTTCATAGACGATTACCCGCGCATAACAACGACGGTGTATAATAACATTAATTTATATGTAGTTTATTATGTATATTTGTGTGCAGTGACGGAGCTAGGAAAAGTGATCGAAAGGGAAATCGAAATTTGTTTTTACAAATTAGACGGTATAGCACACCAACGTGCAAATAATTACTACTTGGTGAACAAGTCAGGTCGAGTCGGCTCTTATTAAGGCAAAAATAATTTTCCGCTTATGCAATTAAGACATATAAATGGAATTCCAATCGATAATTTCAACCTTTTAATCTTAAAAACATAAAACACTCACTTAGAGCAATGGGTATGGTAACTTAGGTTACCAAAAAAATCCTGTCATGTCAGCGTCACATAGCTTTATCATTTCAACATTAACACAAAAAACACTTTTTATCATAATACCATCTCAATATCATTTTTTGGGACGCACTTTTAAAAAATAATTATATATATATATACAGATTACAAATGTGATATGTAACTTGGGCATAACGCGGGGTGGGGTATGATAACTTTGGCATAACTTGCGTTTTCTCTCACGTTACAGCACTAACGTGCGTTATAACACTTTCATCGTGGTATAGTAACGCCGCCTCAACATTTGCCACATAAGATTAACACCGGATCAAATGTTATCATACCTTGTGCTCTTATTTTGTATACTATCTCCATACGTCAATTACATATTCCAGAATTCTATTAGCATGTGCGAAATGCATCATCTAGATACAAGTCAAGGTCATTTAATTATAAACTTATAAAATGTATTTATAATTATAAGATATGCATCTTTTTGCAAGATATATTATATGTGCGTTGAAAAGTTTGTATTCTGAAGGGCAAATTATCTAAAAAGGCATCGAAGTTGCCACATTTTCCTTTTCTGGGCATCGAACTTTTTTTTTCCTATTGTAGCTCTAAACTTGTCTAATTTTCCTTTTGTAGCACTGAGTCACACTTAAAACGGGTTTAGTGTGGTTAATTACACTATAAGTGTGATTTTGTGTCACAAAAGGAAAATTAGGCAAGTTTAGTGCTACTATAGAAAAAAGTTCGATGCTTAAAGGAAAAGAACTTCGATGCTTTTTTATTATTTTCCTGTGTCACAAGGAAAATTGGTAAGTTTAGGACTACAATAGGAAAAAAAGAAGTTCGATGCCCAGAAAAGAAAAATGTGGCAACTTCGATGCTTTTTTTTTTCCTATTGTGACACAAAATCACACCTAAAACGGGTTTTAGTGGGTTTAAGTGTGATTTTGTGTGACTCAGTGCTACAAAAGGAAAATTAGGCAAGTTTAGGGCTACAATAGAAAAAAAAAAAGTTCGATGCCTAGAAAAGAAAAAAGTGACAACTTCGATGCCTTTTCAGACAATTTTCCCTATTCTGAAAAGAGACGGTTAACACCTAAATACAAATTTTCAAGTAGTTGGCATGGTTATTATGAGCCAAATAAGCATACAATCCAAACCTCATATATTATCATTAAAAAGTTTGGAAAAATGTTCTATTAAATAGATTCGAAACCGTGAGCTAAAGGTTTCGGGGTTACCACTTTACCAGTGTAATGCTTACCAATTTTGGTAATGAGTTTACTTAACCACTAAACGGCACCGTTAAGAACCCTCGGCATTGTGACAGTATATTGTTTGATAATACTTTTATTATATAATCACTAAAAATCATTTTAATTATTTTACTTTTTTTGCATCACAAATATCGCATATGTTTTATATAATTTGACATTCCTGCGTTAGTAATGCAATTCCTATTCTTTATATGTTAACCTAACGTGATTATAAAGACATAAAAATTCAATTATTATACCAATAATTTCTTTTAACTAAATAGTTCTAAAATAAAATGTATATAAAAACTCTTCAATAAACTAATATGATTATTGTAGCGAGTCTAGCGAGTCAACTTGAAGTTTAGCTTCAAGGGTGTAGACTCATATACACCTTTGGATGTCACATGTCGACCGATAAGTTGGTGGGACAAACACATTTTAAGTTAAAAGGAGGAACAAGGTCCATAACTTTTAGGGTTAAGTTCATTTATTAGAAACAAACTTTCTTAACAATACACATTTAGTAAACAAACTTATTTTTTTTTACTAATATAGTCATTACAACTTTCAAATTGTGAACAATATCTGTAAATTTTTAGTGAACTAACTAAAATACCCTTGTGTTCTTCACATACACTTGCATCGTTAGTCCTTTTTACTAACGGCCGTTAGTAAATAACTTAAAATTTGGTTTTCTTACATTTTCGTTCGTTTATACACGTTTTCCGTTTTCGTACTTTTTTGCACGCCGTTTTTTTACATCGTTTTTAGACGTTTTGCACTTTTCGGCCTGTTTTTGCACGCTTTTAGCTATTTTTACACGTTTTTGCGACGCTTTTGCCGCTTTTAGGCGTTTTACACGCTTTCCGTCCGTTTTACACGTTTTCATTAGTTTTACACGCGCCCGTTTTACTTTTACGTTTTACTCGCTTTTTACACACTTTCGTCCGTTTTTGCACGTTTTCGTCTATTTTTACACGTTTTCGGCCGCTTTTGCACGTTTTCGGCCGTTTTTACACGTTTCCGTCCGTTTTTACACGTTTTTGGATTTTTGCGTTTTACATCGCTTTGTTTTTACTTTTTGCCGTTTTTACACACTTTCGTCCGTTTTTGCACGTTTCCGCCCGGTTTTTCACATTTTCATCTGTTTTTAGACTTTTTCGTCCGTTAATTCTCTTAGCTAATGCACCACCTTGACGTACGTCTCAAAATATATACCACCACACCATTGCTACCACGGTCATCTAGACACTATACATGTACAACACAAATGTATGTAGTATAATATAATTAAGTTAAATTAAAATCACGACACTAAACTAATGCAAAATCTTCATGACAATACATGCATCTTACATATAAGAGTACAGTGCGTATCACTATGATGCCAAGAACATCATTTATCAAGAAATACATGACACAACTTATTCTTCATAGGGTATTTTGCATAGCAGAAATAATATACAAGGAATGTCTATCACTAGTCTTGGCGCTAGTTGGTTACCATGTGCGACGCTATCTCATTACGTTGGACAGTTCCGAATTTGCAGATGCATCTTTCTTTCGAAGTATCACTTTGTAGTAAAGAAAGTTACATGCAAAAATTACTATGAAAAGTACAAGTATGAGTAAATATCCAATCCACTTAAACTCATGCGGGATCAGTAACATCAACACAAGCGAGAAGGGTGCAAGAATTCCAGAGAAGCAAAAAACACTCTTTAATGTCTTGTAAATGTAGAAGGGGTCCTTTGTTGAGCTTTCTATGTGAGTTTTCATGGCAAACAAAATCACAGAAGTCGGTATGGCAATTGTATAAGCAACCACAGCCATGTTGGCAAAGAAACTGTGAGTTTCAAAAGGAGATTGTTTGTGATTCTGAAACTTGAGTTGAGTGAGTTGTGTCAATGATGGATACATGACGACAAGAGCCCCCGCATATAAAAGATACAATATTCCTCCGTATTTATGAATTCTGAAAGAAATAAACTTAACATAAGAAACAGAATAGACAAAGAAGTGAATAAGTCATGAAAAGCTCCTAAGATACAAATAAGTTTCCAAAAAGGGAATTGAACTTACTGCTCAGTAGTCGGATTGGCTGCATGAAATGGAACTTGTGCGTTTTGGCGTGCATCTTCAATGGTAATGGCAAGCTGTCCACCTCTTCTGTTAGCAATACTTAAATCAGTGTCTGAACTCTCCATGCATATGATTGTGGATTCAGGCGGTCCATGAACGTTGGAAGCTACACACCTTCAAATTCGAAACAGAATATAGTACACACTCCAAAAGAAAAAACCAAGATAGAAGAATACATGCTGGAACTTACTGCGCAGTAGGCGGATGTACAGCGGGAGAGCACGTTGTTGATTGAGATATGGGAAGCTCTTCGGTGTAATTTAGATTTTCCATGGTTATGGTGTTGGATACAGGTTCGTTGGGAGTGTAAACTATGTATATAGTAGTAGCTAGGTGACTGCTTCTAGTCTGTATTCTAAATCTTCAGTTTATGTCCTTATATAGTTATGGTTGTTAGGCAGACAACAAAGCTTTGGCATAGTGTATATCAAGTAGAGTTTGACAAGAACAATGATGTATCTTTACCGATCAAACCAATTTCTAAACGCTGAGTGGATCCTAAAGAAATACTACACATCAATAACGTAAGTTGAACCCACAAACCCACAATTTATTAAATTTTGACACATCACATGCATTTTTTCAATTAATTATGTATGTGTTGGTTTGTGGGAGTTTTAAACACGACAAAACGACTAAGAGTGTGTGAGCCGATGGGGGCACACACTATAAACACGAGAGTACGTGTCGAACGTTTAAACTTGAATACGTTATACCCGTTTTATGCGTGCATGTATATCTGATCCATCATATGATCCATGGACTTGTTCTAATTGATAAGTGGGTCGGGTTAGATTGCCTTGGGCCTTGTGAATGTCTAACTGATCGGATACAAAGGGATTTTGGGTTTTTGATGCTTGTCGATCAAAAAAAAAAAAAAAAAAGTCCAAGTAAGGATTGGTTAAAATTATATATAAATACACTCCTTATCCCATGCATGTGATTGACGAAAAACCTATCCCTACACCCTATATTCTAATCGATTTATCATAACAGATGATGGCCTAATTGGATTTCTTTAGATATTCAATTATGGTTTCAACTTGTCTTGAATTAGTTCTAAGCTTGCATCATCTTCATGATCCAAGATGTTTAGAGTTTCGTTTAGGGTCCATGCTTCCAGTTCCAAGTCGAACTATGAATGGCAGCAAGTTTTTTGTGAACTTCTGGTCTTCACGATTTCGGACAATAAAGGGATAGATATCGGACAGTCTTGTCCGATATCGGGTTACACATTAATCTGCTTCTCGGGTAGATTACTTATTGGGCAGAAAAAGGAGACTTGGTTTTTGGGTTTTTCTTGTCCATTGGTATTCAAGTAATTCAAGGGTTGATAGTTTTAAACGTTCTCGACTAGCGTCTAATCGAACGTACTTGGTTGTGTTTGTGTGTGATACTCTTCGAGGTATCTATTTTAGATACTTAAGGTTTCGTATTGGTTTCTTGTTCCGTTAATAGAGATCAATTGCCAAGCAAGGTTAACTTTTCTTTTATCCCTTTTAATTAATTAATATTGTATTAATTATTTGTTTATTATTATGTGTTAACATAATTGCATTAACTAGATCCAATATCCGCTGCGTACTCGTAGAGGTTACTGGTTAACTAGATCTAAAATCCCAACAGTATGTACCTATGTATAAGTAAATTTTACTTCTTATTCTATCATCATATTATCAATTTTATTAATAATAAACAATTTTCTTTCTCTCTTCTAGGTTTTTACATTTGTGTCTATAAAAAGATATTTAAGAATAAATAAATAATAACTATGTCAACAAGTTAAATAAAGTGAACAAAGTGTTAGAATTATAATTTTTTTCATACACCAATAATAACTTGTTTTCACCCTTCGTTCAAAATACTTGTTTTCACTCGAACAAAGTATTGTATTGACAATGTATAACAATTTATAGTTTTCACTTTTATAGCAAAAGAATTGACGATCCATCAGTTGTAATGGTTCGAGGTCACTACTCACTAGCTAAATGATTTGTGTACATAAACACGGTCGAACTATAATGTCTTAGCTAGTCAACCTAAGTAGTTCATCTAAAACAGATTTACTACATCAGATGTTAGTATATTAAGATGCATTTTGGGATGAAACTAGTTCTTTCTGACTCGATACAAAGGCAGCATGTATCACAGCACCACATTTGCGACCTTTTTTTTTTTTTTTTAACTGTGATATGTGTAATATTACATTGAATAATCAAACTTAACTAAAACAGTAAACAGCCTGGGCTTTAAACGTGGGCCGCAGGCTATGTTCATATTGTTGGACAGTGGATTTTTTTTTAGGCTTTAAAAGATGTTAGGCCATGTAGTGTTGCCAACCCTGCATAAGCCCAAATCCGACTTAGCTTGTGCCTTGTGGCTAGGGGTGTTATCAGGTTGGGTTGTCGGGTTTATCAGGTTAGGTTGATTCGGGTTTTTTATTATAAATGTGTGACCCGCAACCCAACCCAATAAGAAGTCGGGTTGTTGGGTTCGGATTGTTATCGCTTCGGGTTTATCGGGTTGCTTACTTTTTTAACTCAAACATAAAAAGAAAAGTATATATTTAGCTAATGTACTATCTTTTAGAAGCAATATAGGCAAAATCAACTAAATAAAAACTAGTTAAAGAATTTTTTGGTCTTATCGGGTTGACCCGATAACCCGATAAGATAGATAATCCACCCCGAACCCGACCTTATAACAATATCTGGTTATCGGGTTCAGGTCAAATTAACCCGATAAACATTTCCAATCCGATTAAATCCGACCCTATAAGCTCTATCGGGTTCGGGTTCGGGTTCGGGTTGGGTCAACCCGACACTATTGACACCCCTACTTGTGGCACGGGCATAAAGATTCAAGATTCACTTTTACTCGATACAACTTCTCTAGAGATTTTTTCCTCTTTTTACATTTACGATCTTACTCTTAGAAATTTCAAGGTGACCCTCTTTTAAGAATTGAATACACTGGAGTACTGAGTACATACGTCTCAGTTGAGACTTGAATGTACAACCTTAGTTTATGTGTCAAGCTGTCGCTTGATGTCGATCACTAGGCTAAAATTAAAGCCTAATTCATGAGTTACGTTTGAAAAAGTAATGCAAACACACAGATCTCTTTATTCTCTTAGCTACAGCCTACTGCACCATCTTGACGTACGTCTCAAAATATATACCGCTACAACATAGCCACCAAGATCATCAAGAAACTAAACATGTACATCACAAATGTATACATGTAATTTACTATAATTAAGTTAACCCGAAATCAATCAAATCATGACTCTAAACTAATGCAAAATCTTCATGACATTACATGCATCTTACATATTACAGTGCTGCAGGTCGTATCACCGATGCAAAACATAATTTATCAAGAAATACATTACAAGGAATGTCCATTACGTACTAGTCTTGCCGCTGGTTGGCTACCATGTGCGACGCTATCTCATTACTTTGGACAATTCCAAATTTGGATGCATCTTTCTTGCAAAGCTGGTATCACTTTGTAGTCAAGAAAGTTACACGCAGAAATTACTATGAAAAGTACAAGTATGAGTAAATAGCCAATCCAGTTAAGCTCATGCGGGATCGAACATCAACACAAGCGAGAAGGGTGCAAGAATTCCAGAGAAGCAAAAAACACTCTTTAAGGTCTTGTAAAGGTGGTAGATAGGGTAGAAGTGTTCCCTTGTTGAGCTTTCTAAGTGAGTTTTCATGGCAAACAAAATCACAGAAGTCGGTATGGAAATAGTATAAGCAACCACAACCATGTTGGCAAAGAAACTGTGAGTTTCAAAAGGAGAATGTTTGTAATTCTAAAACTTGAGTTGAGCGAGTTGTGTCAATGATGGATACATGACGACAAGAGTCCCCGCATATAAAAGATACAATATGTTGAGTTTATGATATATAAAATACAATAAAACATAAAGACATCAAGAGTACACGGCGGAAGACTTAAAGATCATAACAAATAAATTAATTAACTGAAAGTATGCGTAACGTACCTCTTGCGAATGTCAAATCCCTCGAGCAAAGCAAAACAACCCTCGAGCAAAGCAAAACAAAGAAGTACTTATTGGTGTAAGAATAATGTCTTACAACCACGTTCTTGTACACACGAATTAACCAAATGAATCAAGCGATTTCTAGATCTAACACAAGTCCTCGTTTAAGAAAAACGAAACCAAACTCCCTTACTATTGGGGTGTTCGGCCGATTATAGGACAAGAGAGAGGAGAGGAGAGATCTAGGGTTAATTCAATGCACAAGTGTATGAAACCCTAAAACCTAACCCTCTTTATATACTAGTAGGTAAACTTTGGGAACAAGTTAGGTATTGGGTTGAAACCCATTACCCTTTGGCCGGCCATGTAGACAAGCCCAAAGAGAACCCATAACTTTTTTCCAAGTCTTCCATTTCTAGTCCTTCTCTTTTCATTTTAACGGTCGTTAGTCATTTTTCCGTTAAATACTTAACGATCGTTAACCGGACTTAATGTGCAATAATTAATCGTAAACATAAACATTAATTATTAACTTTAATTCTCATTCGCTAATGTGTGCAATCCGTGGTCACGAGTTCGAATCCGGACATTCACATGTTTGTAAATATATACATTTCCAACAGCTCCCACTTGGATATGTTTACAAACGTGAAATGACATTGGTTAGCGTCTAGCAACACGCCAATGCCCCCGGTACAACTCGTGTATGGTTTTCCGGAGAAAAACCAAGTTTGATGATTCATCATCATATTCATCCTTTTGTTTCTAATACCATGTTAATAAGAATATGGATCTCACTCATTTCTTAATTAACTATTCTGTTTCTCGCTTTATGTGATTGATTAAGATTACCAATCCTTCGAACATATTCAGAAGACCTTGGGTGTGGCCATACAAACATCTTAACAATCCTACGAGGGGCCCAATAGTATTATACTTCAAAATAAATTTGAAGGAAACAAATCCCATTTTGACTACAAGCGGATTCACAAATTTCGCAACACTTCAAAACAATCCTTATAACTACCATTTACGTATAGCGTTAGATTGCTTCACAAAAATGCACTACATCCATGACATATCTCTTGCATCTCAAGTCAGAGGATAAATATTCATGATATACTTAATGACTAAGATCCATAAAGTATCATCATGTGGGTGGGATAAGTCCTATACTCAATTCATTGAATATCATCTGAAATTAGTCATGCTACGCATCAATATACTTTCAAGTATATTCTAACTAATACTCAGATTTGTCTTAATTCAATATCATTCCCATGTTATTGATCGACAACGGACTATTTAGAATAACTTAAGTTATTCAAGGATTTAAACATGCAAATACAGGACACAATATTATAAATGAAATTAAACGTATACCGTACTTTAATTCATTATAAATAATAATTGTTTAACATCCTTTATCCAAATACTAAATAGATCAATGCATGATAATACTAGTTAATGAATTTTGCCACAAGTCATGAAAATCATACTTGTTGACAAGGCATAATTTCAATTAACTTTGATCTATAGGAATTTTGAGAATACTTATTTCAAGAATTCAATAAGTGAATTTCTTGTATATGTTTACACATATCTTGATATTGTCATATCATTCCATAAGGTGCGTGATAACCTGAACCACCTTTTTATGACAATTATCTTTCAAAACCTTAAAGTTTTAAAGTATTCTTTATTCTTTAATGTATAATGCAACTATGCTCTTAGTTGAGCATAACTAGTCAACATGGTCATCATCAAGGATACCATGACTAGAATTGAGTGTCATCTCAATTATTCTAGCATCATTGTGTACAACAATATGCTCTTTAAACATCCGTAAACTTCGAACAGTTATAGTGTAATGTTGGTGCCTACTAAAACTCAAGTTTTGTTGGCAATGACAATTATGAAACAAATTGTCATATTTTCATCCATAGAATCTTGGAGCATCTCCAGACTGTGGAATGTGATTCTAAATCCAAACATATTTCCTTTTAAAATATTTATTACACTAACAACTTTCAATGTTGTCAAATTATCTTGTAACCAAGCATGACACAACAACTTTATACGCAACATGATGTTCATGATGAATCTTCAAGTTAAACTTTAAGATCTCATCTATCTTGTCAAAGATATGTATTCATCATGTTCTATTTGACTCATTTATTTACCGCATATGTTTATAATAATAAACATATATTCCAAAGTTGTATATATTATTTCCAAATCTTACAAACGAAGTTTTATTCCCAACTAAAACTTAATTTAAGTGGAATGTAGTTGCCCATACAACATATAAGATTTAAGATAAATAAATAATACTCCCACTAGCTTTCAGGAATACTTATGAGCAATCTTATTTTAATTATTAAATCAAACATGGATTTAATATTAAACATAAGAATCATCTCCTAGATGCATGCATATATCCATTCATGGATTCTTGCAGTCTGTACATATTCAAAGATTATTTTAATGAATAAAACTACTTTGTATTACTTATCGTCCTCGCAAAAGTAATTTCATAACAAAGAGTTTTGATATTCATTGTCAAAATTTCATATAAATGAAACTAAGTATGACAATTATAATCTTTATACTTCAATTTTAATGTATCTAGTAAAGAATATTCAATCATAGTTAATTGCTTAAGTATGATTAATATTATTATCACTAGACATATATTAAATACGTGTACAATATTGTCCACATGATTTCTACACAAAGATTTAAACCACTAGGATTTTCATCCTTTGAAAAAAATCATCTTCATTAAGATAAACCAAATATCTAAATTTGATTATCTTTATGGACAGCATCTCTACATTCATAGTATGATTGATTTACCACAATTCAACATTTGATAAATTCATCATCATGATTAACAGTGCTTACCATGATCCTCAGAACTCATAATCCTCATCATATTAAATATCTGAGATATCCTTACGGATCTATGAATGACAATTCCATCATATTGAGGTCTATCATATACATGTTTAGCCTCATCATGATATTTGCTAGTGCATTTTAGAAGATTATGTATTTTGTAATTCAATCTTTCAAGATCTAAACAAAACTCCCACTTGCCTTTAACAATTTAAATATTACCTTTAAATAGTTTAGTAAGTAGAGCAACAATACATTGTTCTCTTTTGGGATATTACAAAAAACATTGACAGTTCCTGACATTAGTTTGTTACAACTCACTCTATAAGTAGTTTAACAAATTCAGAACTTCATTTATAAGACTTAATGTGATTCATCACATTCCATAAACAAATGGTGTCTTATTAATCTTCTAGGTTGGAGTCTTATTGAGTATATTCAATCTATACTCAATCTACTAACCTTGATAACTTTTGGAAGAAACTATAGTTATCTTGAATCAAATAATGCCAACAGATTTTGATTCTTCTAACAGAACATACCATAAACTTATGGTATTTCCTTAGAATTCATATTGTAAGAAAATCTAACAATATTTTAGATAACCATCTACTCTTTTGGCTTACCTATTTACCAACAAAGTAAAACTTAATGGTACAATAGAATTACCAAGTCAATTGCATGTATTATAACACAAATATTTTTGACCAAGTCAAAAGACATATTAGTTATAATCCCACTATACATTATAAGTCATTGATCAACTCATTGACTTCATGCATATGTCTTAAAACATAGCAAGTTAACGTCTTACTTTATATTGTAAGTCTTGTATTAAAAGACTTCATGTTTGTGACTTTACCAAATCATAAACATTTATAATTAAAGTAATTATGAACACCACCTCGGGTTTCAATTCATATTTCAAGTTAATATTTACTACATATATTTAAGTCATTCAACGAATACTCAAATTCAAGGTAGTATTAGATTACTTCATTTAATTATCTCATTCCATGAAATGTTCCATGTAAGAAACTGCAGAATCATCCATGCTCATTCTCACGACACGTGGATATTTTACCTTGGGCTACAATCTAGTTCACGTTCTCACGTAACATAAATTGTAACTACAAGTGTTTCTTAAATCTTGAATGACATAAATATTTAAAATAAAGCAGTCTTTATTATTATCTTGACACATGTTCTTAATAGGGCAATCATACATATTTAAATGTATACCTCCTATTCGAACGTTATTCTCTTACTTTTCAGTCAAGAGAATTCATTTAAATCATATTAATATGTGTTGTACCTTGCACACAATAAAGATTTCTCCCACTTGTGCATGGAACAACATCATGTAACATATAAACAACACGATACACGTTCGTTTATTTGATTAATATGATTTGTGTCATAGATATAACTAGTAGATATAGGACTATATTGATTTGTAAGGAAACGTACACGACTATCCTTAAAAACATAAGTGTCTACAATTGGAAAGTAATTATCTTTGAAGATAATCTGGGTTACTACACAGGAAATAAGGCTTGTAGCTCCCACTGAATTAGAAATCATTAAAACAACTTCTTATTCAGTTAATGCAACACAAATGCTCCCACTGAATCTGACAACATTGTAAGTGTTGCATAACCAGTGAAAACAACTTGCTTGCTTTTCACTTTCCTACACCTTTGAAGAACCATACGTAATCATTACTAAGGTACTAAAAGGTGTATTCTACTATATGAATGATAGGTTATCCATCAATGTTATTAACTCGAAAAATTGGGTATACAATTTCTTCCTCAACAGGCCTACCATCCCCATACTGGTATGTAGTACCTTTAAAGGCTAAAGCAAAACAACTAGATAAAAATATGCTAGTTTGCCTTTTACCAATTTTTATGTAATTAGTCTAGCTTCTAATCTAGTAACTCATAAACATGTTTTCCAGTTAACCAACATTCATGTTGTTACAAAGGATTCATTCACCAAATGAGGGTAATGAAATCTTTATGAAAAATAAGATGTGCAATTCATTGCTAAGAGTTACATTAGAATTTAGACAATTCTAATGTTCCTATTATACCTTTCTCATTCATGAAAAGGAATAGGATTGAGTCTCATGCTTCTCCCATGGAAAAGAGACTTCGTTTGTCTTATCAAGAATTATTCTCGATCAAACATTTGTTTGAATGCTAGAATGGTTCAATTTACTAATCAAAGACTAAACCACGTTTACGGTTAAATGTTGCATTTATACATTCAAAAGAATTACAAAATTCAATTTTAGTATTTTCGATAATTAACCTTTTCAACAAATAATTAAATACCCAAGGTTCATATTCATATAACCAATTAATTATTATTGAAAACTAGGATTCAAATTGTCATAATTTCATCACGTCAGTTGATCTGCTAGTAATGAACCTTATACAAAATGGTAGAGCTATTGCTCAATTGCCAATTTCAATTGCAATTCCTAGATTTATGGGATTTACATATAGCCAATATCAATCGCCATGTAAACATGTTTTATCCCATCTTATGCCTTGAGTTGCCAGCTCTCACTACAAAACTCAATTAAGTTGTCCAACTTAAGAAACTGCAAAATCGTCCATGCCCGCTCTCACGACACGTGGACATTTTACCCTTTGATTACGATCTAAGTCACGATCTCACGCAAATAAAAAATAATCTTAGGTGTTTCCGTTTCGTTGGATGGCATATAACTTAAATTAAAGGGTAATAGTTTTGATGTTAAATCAAATATGTACAAAGATGTCATGCATTCATCTTTGTAGCATAGTTTTATTAAAACATTTATATCTTGTTTTAATGTATAAGCTTTTCATCATCAAACTTTAATTGAGGTATTGGGTTCACCAATTAAGGAATTTAGTGTTAATTATCATCCATTATACCGTACTTTTGCATAAGTGTAAACACTTAGTGTTTCGGATAATTACCACCGGAGTGGCGCATGGAATTAAAACTAATTCGCCCTTAAGATGAGCTTGCACATTTAATGGCTTACTAAGTAGCTCCATTCGAACTTACTGAGGGCGAGGACTGTATGCGCTAAAGCACAACCTTAGACATCCTTTCAGGTGACTTGCGCACTGCTTTAAACCCCTTTTATTAGTTCATTCTCATGGGTGAGCCTTTCAGACCATTTGTACCAAAGTCATCAATCAATTAAACGATTATGATTACTATTCTTAAAAATACATGTTTCACCATTGTTTATGTCAGTTTATTTTTCTTGTAAAAATACTCTTGTTACACATAACAAACAAGCAAGTATTTATAATGTCACACCCCCAAATTACCTGTTTTGCAGCGGAATGGAATTCCTGGGGATTGACTGTCATAGCATCACAGTTACAGATATATTGAACGACCTAAAGTGTCGTTTGGAAAACACATCGTTTGATTTAATAAAACAATCAGAGTTTACAAAGTATAGGTCCCAAATGAAATTAACTTGTGCGGAAATAAGTTTGTTACAAGCCAATCGATGTTTTAAAATGAATAAATCCCATGTGTGACGCGTCGTCACCACGACTCTATGATATGTCCATATGCATGCCATGAAGTGTATGCCTTAGATACCTGAGATAAAACATGCTAAAAAGTGTCAACACAAAGGTTGAGTGAGTTCATAGAGTTTGTGTTGAAATGTAAAACCTTTCCAAATCGTTTATGCAGCAAAGGCATTGCAAATCCACTCAGTTCCAAGTTCCGCCCATACAAAACTTGCAACCTGTGTGTTTACAACCCATTGCCAAAATATGTATAGTTTATGTTCAAATGCATGATGTCAAATGAATTCACATAACAGTACATTACTTAATCTAACAATATTCAATTGATATAACACATATGAGTGTTGTTTCAAATAATTCCAAGACCATTAGTTCATGATTATACCAAGACATTTAGTTCAATGATAATCCCAAGACATTTAGCTCAATTATAATCCCAAGACATTTAGCTCAATAATAATCCCAAGACATTTAGCTCAATTATAATCCCAAGACATTTAGCTCAATAATAATCCCAAGACATTTAGCTCAATTATAATCCCAAGACATTTAGCTCAATTATAATCCCAAGACATTTAGCTCAATGATTTATGATATAGAATATGACTAAACATTCAATTCAGATAAACATATAGTTGCAAATAATCATGAATGTCATAAAAGTTGATGAGCATGTATCTCCCCCAAAAGTAGTATAAAAACAATTGAAAATGGGGCTATGGAAACTCACCTGTTGCAATGATTATGTTGACAAAATTGGATACACCGAAATGTAGCGTGAATCTCTAAACTTGACCTATTATGAATGATATGATATGTAATAAGTCATGATGTAATGTTACGCATGCAATTCGGATGATATCTATACCACTTATGAATTTTTGAAAATAATATTTCTCGTCGAGAAATAATCTTTTAACGTCTTGACCATTTTTAAATTACTTCACATGTATTTAAATTGAAATGATATCCAACGATAATCATTTAGTGATTTATTATGAAATTATAACTTTTCGTCGTAAAATAATGTCGTTGAAATATTCATGAAAGTGACTAAACGGCCTCGAAAAGCTAGTCGTAAAATGGTGTACGTCGAGTGTTAAGAAACGAACTCAACGGTTTTAGGAAGCTTGTATCATTGTCTCAAAGTTTTAGTGTTTAAGTTTTCATCCTAGAGGTCTCGATCACGGAGAAAAATATAGGTAAAGTATGGTACTTGTGTCCCAAAATATAGTTTAAGGGTGGTTTTCGGCAAAGTTTAAGTAACCGTATTTTACTCGTTACAACTCCGCTTGACAAACGGTTGGACATTTTGAAAAATATGCTAGGCGAACTTACTTTTACTAGAAGACATCACTTTATAAAAAGTACTTCGTCATTGTTAAAAACGACCCTCAACATGGTCCTTGGTTGACGTAAAGTTTGTCTAATAGAAATATACTAATTTTTCTTATATAATAAAGTTACGGCAACTTGTTTAAAATGTGAATAACTTAGTCGTTATAAGTCCGTTTTCTAAGTTCTTTATATCCACGGAATCGTGATAACATATACTAATATATTTTTGATAAGTCGACACATTTAGCAACGCTTAAGACTCATTTTTGACTCGTAAAAAGTCGAGACAGCATGCTGAATTTTCTGGAATTAATAGTTTTCGTAGTCAAACTTCAAAGTAGCATAACTTTTTCGTTATAGCTCCGTTTTAATCTGTTCAAGCGGCCACGTTTTCGTTTTAAAGTATATTTTCCAAATATCTAGCCCAAAATATTTTGCTTACTGTCGAAAATTCCAGAATTTCAAAATAAGGACAGACCCTTTATTAGACTTGTCGAAATGAGTTTTTCACGCGCAAAACCTATTCTAACCCATTCAAAACAACTCCGAAGCTATTCTAATCCTACCATACACCTTCTTAGGGTGTCATGGGTTCCTAGACATCACCAAGAGTGATAAATAACAAGGAGTAATTATAGGATGACATAAATATATATAACTCTTAAAATCAATGAAAAAGTGGTATAAACATCCATGAGACTTGCATGTTTACTCAAATATGATGAAATGAATATAACAATGAATATGAAATATAAACATGAATATGGATGCTTACTAGTAAACTTGATGAGGTTTATGAGCAAAGGTTTTTCCTAATCACCCAAGGTTTTTATTGCACAACCTTAATCAAGAGTGATACTAGAGTGAATAAATCTAGACTATAAAATTTTATGATGATCCTTCATGGTCCCTTGGTGTGGCCGGTTTTGTGAGGAAGAGAGGAAGAGAAGAAAATGATTTTCACCTTGAGATATTTGTGTGTATGTGTTTGTATAATAATATACATGTAATAGATATTTAGTGAATCAAATGACTCACCCCCCCCCCCTAAGTCGGCCAAGGGGGTGTTAGTCATCCTTAGATATATATATTTTTTTAATGTATAAGTGTAATTGTATGTAAGTTAATTGAAGACATGTGGTAAATTGTATACACATTTGAGTATTTAGGGTAGCGTTAGATAAAAATAACTTTTAACGGGTCAAGATAAAATATATTGAGGTCATAAAAATTATAAAAATAAATTTCTTACATGAGTTGAGTGAAATAAATATTTATCGAGTTGCATATACGAAAACCGTCGTAATAATATAAATATAACAATTTATATACGAAATAAATTGAAAACATCGGGTAAAATAATAATATAATTTTTATAGTATTAAAATGAGTATAAAAATATATTAGGAATATTTTTGGAAGTAACGGATCAAATGTTCAAAATAATTAATTATGCGATAGCGTTTATTTAATAGGAAAATAAACGTTTAAGGTAAAATGCAAAACCATGCATGAACTAATATGATGATAATGATGCCAATGAAATATAGACTAAACCTAGCCTATATGAAATGCCCTTGATGATATGTTCATGAATTCGCAGCTAAACCATTAAGGTTACGCGAATTTGATACTCGTAAACGTAGTTTACAATAAATGATGAAATAGTGAAACTTTTAAAGTTTGTAAAATGACCTGAAATTACGAGTTGTCACATTCGCCCAACCAAAAAGGAATTCAGTCCCTGAATTCAGTTCGTGTTAATCTATCGAATTTTGAGTTTGTGATGAATAACGAAGAGAGAAGACATGAAGAGATGTCGTTATGGTTATCGATGATTTAAAGCGTACAAAACATCATAGTAAAGAAAATATTGGATGAATCTCCCATGAGTAACACTTTGACTTTTATGAATATGTGAAAACCCTACTTGCACTAAGACTTATAAATAACTGCTCCCAACATAACATGATCCCTCCAGAATTAGACATAGTTAGCTAGGCTATGTATAATTAAGGAACGATATCCCTCCAGAATTAGACATAGTTAGCTAGGCTATGTATAATTAAGGAACGATAATGTGACATTCGGTTTAGTTGTTATAACTCTCGATGTTTACAGAGATCTAAACCTTGTATGTGATAACGAATCAGAAGGAAAGAAAGTACGCTTAATGAGAATATTTTACAACGAGTGTTTATCAAAAAGTAGTACATCTTAAGTCATAAGATCCGAATACGATGGAAGACATAAAATTAGTACGACATAGTACATAAGGAAAATTAAGACTGTTAGTTTCCGAACTTCTTCAGTCTTCCGCATTGTTGAGACCATGACGAGCTTCTCCTCCTTCTAACATGTATGCATTCCCAAGAGCACCTTCAACTTGTTGACCTTGGTTTTGAGGACATTGATTCCGATAGTGTCCTTGCTCCCCGCATTCGTAACATGTAACTATGGTCTTGCCTCTACAATTCCTGGCATGGTGTCCTAGTTTTTGACACTTGTAGCACTTAACAGGGCAAAGACCCGAGTGATGATACTTACATCGATTACATAGTGGGTAGTTTCCAGCATAACCTCTGCCTTCTATTGATGCAGCAACATAAACCATTGCGGTTTCTTGCCCTCTATTCTGTTGTTGATGATGATTAGTGTTACAGTTTTGGTTGTCGTTATCATAACCTTCCTGGTCATTTTCCCATTTCCTTTTGTTGTTGCTAGTTTGGTTGTTGTGGTTGTTGTTACGGTTATTGTTGATAATGTTTTCCCCTTTCACGACTTGAGCCATGAGTTTTTGAGTTATCCTGATAGTTTCTTCAATTGTTTGTGGATCAGAAGAAGTTACATCTCCTTGAATACATTGTGGAAGTCCTCCAATGAATAAGTCAAAAAAGAAACACACAAAATTTCCACTTGAGTTTAGATCTGTTATCAAAGGGCCCATTAAGTTAAAAGTAAACAACACCTTAGTATAGTTTACATTCAATTTTCCGGTAGTTTCTCATTGTCCGAAACCATTGATGGACATAGTGCAACCAATTCTTGAAACCTCCTAATGTAGGTCTCGATGTCATAACCAACAGTCACTAACTCATAAAATTCCGTTTCTAATTTCTTCACCTCCGTGCGTGGACAATACTTCTTAGTTACCAGATTCTTGAATTCATCCCACGTGAGCTTGTAAGCATTTTCAATACCAATAGGTTGCGCATACGAGTTCCACCATGACATTGCGCCATCTAAGAGTGTACCAGTGGCAAACTTCACCTTGTAGTCATCTGGAAATTGCATAGAAGAAACACAGACTCCATCTTCTCAAACCATCGAACCATAGCAGTGGCTCCTTCTGTGCCATTGAACTTTGTGGGATCACAGTTCTTAAAGTCCTTGTATGTACAATTTCGAACTCCAGATCCTCCTGCAGCTCCCTGTAGCAAGAGCAAGTCTAGCAGCTTCAAGCAGCAGCCGTGGCCTCGCAGCAAAGCTACCGTTGCTCGCTCTTTCCTTAATGCCTCGGCTATACTATCCTCTATATACCTTTGGATAGCAGTGGTGTCATTTCAGTGCAGCTTTCTTCGGTTCCATAACTCTTCAAGATAAGAGGAAAGGTGAGACGTAGCAAAGTCCTATGTTAAGAATAAGCGCTCTAAAGAGATGTGATGTGAGGTGATAAGTTTGAGGTTACTTTTCAAAATAATCGACGGGTTCCCAAAAGATGGGTTATGAGGTGTCGTAAGTGCTTCAAATGTATGATGGTCTAGTGACTTAATGCGTGAATAACGTGTAACTCGACATGTTAGTGGTGAAACAAAGGAGTGAGAGTGACTTCGCCGTACTTAAAGGTTTATCTCGGCATTCGACGTTATCGGTGATGAATCAGCTGATATTAAAATTGTAATAAGGAATGACAAAGCATTCTCCACATTGGAGTAGGAGGAAATGATAATGGGATGGGTATTTAAAGGCATCTATATGACAATCGATTTGAAATGAAAGTAAATAACTCAAAAAATGTACGTATAAACCGCATGTAAAGTGAACATGCACTTTTGATGAAATGATAAGATGCTATGATGATGTAGTTATAGTCTAGGGTCAATGATGCAACCTAGTTCTCTATAACTGAAGCTCTGATGCCAATCTGTCACACCCCCAAATTACCTGTTTTGCAGCGGAATGGAATTCATGGGGATTGACTGTCATAGCATCACAGTTACAGATATATTGAACGACCTAAAGTGTCGTTTGGAAAACACATCGTTTGATTTAATAAAACAATCAGAGTTTACAAAGTATAGGTCCCAAATGAAATTAACTTGTGCGGAAATAAGTTTGTTACAAGCCAAACGATGTTTTAAAATGAATAAATCCCATGTGTGACGCGTCGTCACCACGACTCTATGATATGTCCATATGCATGCCATGAAGTGTATGCCTTAGATACCTGAGATAAAACATGCTAAAAAGTGTCAACACAAAGGTTGAGTGAGTTCATAGAGTTTGTGTTGAAATGTAAAACCTTTCCAAATCTTTTATGCAGCAAAGGCATTGCAAATCCACTCAGTTCCAAGTTTCGCCCATACAAAACTTGCAACCTGTGTGTTTACAACCCATTGCCAAAATATGTATAGTTTATGTTCAAATGCATGATGTCAAATGAATTCACATAACAGTACATTACTTAATCTAACAATATTCAATTGATATAACACATATGAGTGTTGTTTCAAATAATTCCAAGACCATTAGTTTATGATTATACCAAGACATTTAGTTCAATGATAATCCCAAGAAATTTAGCTCAATAATAATCCCAAGACATTTAGCTCAATTATAATCCCAAGACATTTAGCTCAATAATAATCCCAAGACATTTAGCTCAATTATAATCCCAAGACATTTAGCTCAATAATAATCCCAAGACATTTAGCTCAATTATAATCCCAAGACATTTAGCTCAATGATTTATGATATAGAATATGACTAAACATTCAATTCAGATAAACATATAGTTGCAAATAATCATGAATGTCATAAAATTTGATGAGCATGTATCTCCCCCAAAATTAGTATAAAAACAATTGAAAATGGGGCTATGGAAACTCACTTGTTGCAATGATTATGTTGACAAAATTGGATACACCGAAATGTAGCGTCTATCTCTAAACTTGACCTATTATGAATGATATGATATGTAATAAGTCATGATGTAATGTTACGCATGCAATTCGGATGATATCTATACCACTTATGAATTTTTGAAAATAATATTTCTCGTCGAGAAATAATCTTTTAACGTCTTGACCATTTTTAAATTACTTCACATGTATTTACATTGAAATGATATCCAACGATAATCATTTAGTGATTTATTATGAAATTATAACTTTTCGTCGTAAAATAATGTCGTTGAAATATTTATGAAAGTGACTAAACGGCCTCGAAAAGCTAGTCGTAAAATGGTGTACGTCGAGTGTTAAGAAACGAACTCAACGGTTTTGGGAAGCTTGTATCATTGTCTCAAAGTTTTAGTGTTTAAGTTTTCATCCTAGAGGTCTCGATCACGGAGAAAAATATAGGTAAAGTATGGTACTTGTGTCCCAAAATATAGTTTAAGGGTGGTTTTCGGCAAAGTTTAAGTAACCGTATTTTACTCGTTACAACTCCGCTTGACAAACGGTTGGACATTTTGAAAAATAGGCTAGGCGAACTTACTTTTACTAGAAGACATCACTTTATAAAAAGTACTTCGTCATTGTTAAAAACGACCCTCAACATGGTCCTTGGTTGACGTAAAGTTTGTCTAATAGAAATATACTAATTTTTCTTATATAATAAAGTTACGACAACTTGTTTAAAATGTGAATAACTTAGTCGTTATAAGTCCGTTTTCTACGTTCTTTATATCCACGGAATCGTGATAACATATACTAATATATTTTTGATAAGTCGACACATTTAGAAATGCTTAAGACTCATTTTTGACTCGTAAAAATTCGAGACAGCATGCTGAATTTTCTGGAATTAATAGTTTTCGTCGTCAAACTTCAAAGTAGCATAACTTTTTCGTTATAGCTCCGTTTTAATCCGTTCAAGCGGCCACGTTTTCGTTTTAAAGTATATTTTCCAAATATCTAGCCCAAAATATTTTGCTTACTGTCGAAAATTCCAGAATTTCAAAACAAGGACAGACCCTTTATTAGACTTGTCGAAATGAGTTTTTCACGCGCAAAACCTATTCTAACCCATTCAAAACAACTCCGAAGCTATTCTAATCCTACCATACACCTTCTTAGGGTGTCATGGATTCCTAGACATCACCAAGAGTGATAAATAACAAGGAGTAATTATAGGATGACATAAATATATATAACTCTTAAAATCAATGAAAAAGTGGTATAAACATCCATGAGACTTGCATGTTTACTCAAATATGATGAAATGAATATAACAATGAATATGAAATATAAACATGAATATGGATGCTTACTAGTAAACTTGATGAGGTTTATGAGCAAAGGTTTTTCCTAATCACCCAAGGTTTTTATTGCACAACCTTAATCAAGAGTGATACTAGAGTGAATAAATCTTGACTAGAAAATTTTTATGATGATCCTTCATGGTCCCTTGGTGTGGCCGGTTTTGTGAGGAAGAGAGGAAGAGAAGAAAATGATTTTCACCTTGAGATATTTATGTGTATGTGTTTGTATAATAATATACATGTAATAGATATTTAGTGAATCAAATGACTCACCCCCCCCCCCCCCCCCCCCCCCCCCCCCCCCCCCCCCCCCCCCCTAAGTCGGCCAAGAGGGTGTTAGTCATCCTTAGATACCTTGTTTTTTTTATAATGTATAAGTGTAATTGTATGTAAGTTAATTGAAGACATGTGGTAAATTGTATACACATTTGAGTATTTAGGTTAGCGTTAGATAAAAATAACTTTTAACGGGTCAAGATAAAATATATTGAGGTCATAAAAATTATAAAAATACATTTCTTACATGAGTTGAGTGAAATAAATATTTATCGAGTTACATATACGAAAACCGTCGTAATAATATAAATATAACAATTTATATACGAAATAAATTGAAAACATCGGGTAAAATAATAATATAATTTTTATAGTCTTAAAATGAGTATAAAAATATATTAGGAATATTTTTGGAAGTAACGGATCAAATGTTCAAAATAATTAATTACGCGATAGCGTTTATTTAATAGGAAAATAAACGTTTAAGGTAAAATGCAAAACCATGCATGAACTAATATGATGATAATGATGCCAATGAAATGTAGACTAAACCTAGCCTATATGAAATGCCCTTGATGATATGTTCATGAATTCGCAGCTAAACCATTAAGGTTACGCGAATTTGATACTCATAAACGTAGTTTACGATAAATGATGAAATAGTGGAACTTTTAAAGTTTCTGAAATGACCTAAAATTACGAGTTGTCACATATAAAAATAAACAAATAAACAATGAATGCATAACAAATAAAAGTCATGCATATCAAATAGCCACATCCAAACGTTTTTGATAAATCCTATTAATAACCAATTCTAGATCTGTCAATATGCATATATTTAATTAAGACTTTCACCCGTTTTCATCTATGTACAAGGTGAATCGCATGCATCGATTCATCGATTGCAAGTCAAAATTAAATACATACCACATAGCACATAATTGATTAAATTAATAATTATTGAGGTCTTCCCCAATTTTAGATCTATCAAAAATTAGTGTATATCACTTAAATAAGAAAGACATACAATAAAAGCAGATCCATGATAAAACATGCAGATAATTATCATGGACATAAAATTACACTTAACAATTAATGCAATTAAATCAAAGTTACGCATATACACATAAAGTTGCATGCATCTTAGGGTTTCTAATCCAATTAAAACAATAATTTACAAAACCCTAATTAGGGCACCAAAATAAACGCCCCCCTCAAAATTAGGGTTTAGGTTTTGCAAACCCTAGATCTAAGCATACAAATAATAACACATTCATGTTTATTTTAATTATGTGTTTCAATAATTAATTACTTGTTATACAAGGCTCGTGATGCCACTGTTGAGTTTATGATATATAAAATACAATAAAACATAAAGACATCAAGAGTACACAGGGGAAGACTTAAAGATCATAACAAATAAATTAATTAACCGAAAGTATGCGTAACGCACCTCTTTGCGAATGTCAAATCACTCGAGCAAAGCAAAACAACCCTCGAGCAAAGCAAAACAAAGAAGTACTTATTGGTGTAAGAATAATGTCTTACAACCACGTTCTTGTACACAAGAATTAACCAAACGAATCAAGCGATTGCTAGATCTAACACAAGTCCTCGTTTAAGAAAAACGAAACCAAACTCCCTTACTATTGGGGTGTTCGGCCGATTATAGGACAAGAGAGAGGAGAGGAGAGATCTAGGGTTAATTCAATGCACAAGTGTATGAAACCCTAGAACCTAACCCTCTTTATATACTAGTAGGTAAACTTTGGGAACAAGTTAGGTATTGGGTTGAAACCCATTACCCTTTGGCCGGCCATGTAGACAAGCCCAAAGAGAACCCATAACTTTTTTCCAAGTCTTCCATTTCTAGTCCTTCTCTTTTCATTTTAACGGTCGTTAGTCATTTTTCCGTTAAATACTTAACGATCGTTAACCGGACTTAATGTGCAATAATTAATCGTAAACATAAACATTAATTATTAACTTTAATTCTCATTCGCTAATGTGTGCAATCCCGTGGTCACGAGTTCGAATCCGGACATTCACATGTTTGTAAATATATACATTTCCAACACAATATTCCTCCGTATTTATGAATTCTGAAAGAAATAAACTTAACATAAGAAACAAAATACACAAAGAAGGGAATAAGTGAAACCTTCCTAAGATACAAATAAGTTTCCCAAAAGGAATTGAACTTACTGCTTTCAGAGTCGGATTGGTGCATGAAATGGAACTTGTGGTGCGTCTTGGGGTGCATCGTTAATGGTAATGGCAACTCGTCCACTTCTTCTCTTAGCATTACTTAAATCGCCAAATCTCCATGCATATGATTGTGGATTCGGGCGGTCCATGAACGTTGGAAGCTACACACCTTCAAAATTCAAAAGTAAAACAACTGTGACATAAATTACACATTCCGAAAGAAAACACCAAGATAGAAGAATACATGCTGGAACTTAACAGAGGCGGATTTACAATGAGAGCACGTTGTTGATTGAGATATGGGAAGCTCTTCGGTGTAATTAAGATTTTTCATGGTTTGGTGTTGGATACAGGTTCGTTTTGAGTGTAAATTGTTTATATAGTTGCTAGGTGCAGTGACTGCTTCTAGTATTGTAAATCTTCAATTCATGCGCTTAAATAGTTACGGAGTATTCATCAAGTTGTAAATGGGGCAGAAAAATCACATTATGTGTCATGCAAGACGTCATCTACTCTGAGTTATTGCCAACCCTGAAGTAGTTGAAAAAAATAATTACCAATGTGTTGTTTTCCTTAAAGCATTTGCCGATACATGTTAATCACTTCAATCATTCAATCTTATTAGATTTTAATTTTATAATAAAGTAAATTCGACGACCAATCAAGACTCATGTTTCTGTTTAGTTTGTAAACATACATAAACAAACAATTTGCGGTGCCATATTAATTATGTAATAATATGCAACACACACAAAAATACGAAATCAATTTGTGCTTTATAATAGAGATTTAGGTGCTGTTTCTTTTTTTTGTCTAGTTGGATGTGGTTTCGAAAGTGGACAATGTGCATCTCTGCTAAAAGACTGAGATGAATAATAGTTGTTTCTTTTTTCACTAAACTTTTGAGATCAAATGACCAATTTAACCTTCTTCCGAAAATATTGAAAACACCCATATCCATCTACATATAATCAATTTAAAATCTGACACCAAAATAAAAACATAACAAGTTCATGACCCAAAAATTACATAACAATCTTTAAGGTTTCGAAAGTTTAATTTCTCTTCGCTAGTAACAAATTGGTCCACTTTATGCTTTCTGAAACAATAAGCAACTGTGATTCGTGAATCGTGATCACAATTATACACAAAAACCAATCAATTACACCACTTTCTTTCTTAAACTGAATACAAATTCGAAAGATGTTGTATTCAGTTTCATGAAAATGTCATTCCATTCTCTTGTTCGATAACGATATTGTCTAATGCGAGAAGGTCTTGGTCGGCGTAAGAAGGAGGTGACGACGTGGGGCTGTGATGTGGTAAAAGATTGATGTTGAGCAAACAAGGTAGTGATGAACTGATGATTTTGGAGAGTTGATACAAAATCAAGAGAAGGTTGTAAGTTGTTTGATTGTAAAAAAGGGGAGTAGGTGGTTTTGATTGGAAAGAGAGAATGAAAATAGAAGGTTATATTCGTCTAATATTAATAATATTATTATGTTGTTGTGTCTGAATCGGGAGACGCTACTTTTTTATGTCCTTCACAACTAGAGCCTAATCTAGAATAAGTCAAAAAAGAAACACACAAAATTTCCACTTAAGTTTAGATCTGTTATCAAAGGGCCCATTAAGTCATGATGTAATGTTACGCATGCAATTCGGATGATATCTATACCACTTATGAATTTTTGAAAATAATATTTCTCGTCGAGAAATAATCTTTTAACGTCTTGACCATTTTTAAATTACTTCACATGTATTTAAATTGAAATGATATCCAACGATAATCATTTAGTGATTTATTATGAAATTATAACTTTTCGTCGTAAAATAATGTCGTTGAAATATTCATGAAAGTGACTAAACGGCCTCGAAAAGCTAGTCGTAAAATGGTGTACGTCGAGTGTTAAGAAACGAACTCAACGGTTTTAGGAAGCTTGTATCATTGTCTCAAAGTTTTAGTGTTTAAGTTTTCATCCTAGAGGTCTCGATCACAGAGAAAAATATAGGTAAAGTATGGTACTTGTGTCCCAAAATATAGTTTAAGGGTGGTTTTCGGCAAAGTTTAAGTAACCGTATTTTACTCGTTACAACTCCGCTTGACAAACGGTTGGACATTTTGAAAAATATGCTAGGCGAACTTACTTTTACTAGAAGACATCACTTTATAAAAAGTACTTCGTCATTGTTAAAAACGACCCTCAACATGGTCCTTGGTTGACGTAAAGTTTGTCTAATAGAAATATACTAATTTTTCTTATATAATAAAGTTACGGCAACTTGTTTAAAATGTGAATAACTTAGTCGTTATAAGTCCGTTTTCTAAGTTCTTTATATCCACGGAATCGTGATAACATATACTAATATATTTTTGATAAGTCGACACATTTAGCAACGCTTAAGACTCATTTTTGACTCGTAAAAAGTCGAGACAGCATGCTGAATTTTCTGGAATTAATAGTTTTCGTCGTCAAACTTCAAAGTAGCATAACTTTTTCGTTATAGCTCCGTTTTAATCTGCTCAAGCTGCCACGCTTTTCGTTTTAAAGTATATTTTCCAAATCTCTAGCCCAAAATATTTTGCTTACTGTCGAAAATTCCAGAATTTCAAAATAAGGACAGACCCTTTATTAGACTTGTCGAAATGAGTTTTTCACGCGCAAAACCTATTCTAACCCATTCAAAACAACTCCGAAGCTATTCTAATCCTACCATACACCTTCTTAGGGTGTCATGGGTTCCTAGACATCACCAAGAGTGATAAATAACAAGGAGTAATTATAGGATGACATAAATATATATAACTCTTAAAATCAATGAAAAAGTGGTATAAACATCCATGAGACTTGCATGTTTACTCAAATATGATGAAATGAATATAACAATGAATATGAAATATAAACATGAATATGGATGCTTACTAGTAACTTGATGAGGTTTATGAGCAAAGGTTTTTCCTAATCACCCAAGGTTTTTATTGCAAAACCTTAATCAAGAGTGATACTAGAGTGAATAAATCTAGACTAGAAATTTTTTATGATGATCCTTCATGGTCCCTTGGTGTGGCCGGTTTTGTGAGGAAGAGAGGAAGAGAAGAAAATGATTTTCACCTTGAGATATTTGTGTGTATGTGTTTGTATAATAATATACATGTAATAGATATTTAGTGAATCAAATGACTCACCCCCCCCCCCTAAGTCGGCCAAGGGGGTGTTAGTCATCCTTAGATATATATTTTTTTTTAATGTATAAGTGTAATTGTATGTAAGTTAATTGAAGACATGTGGTAAATTGTATACACATTTGAGTATTTAGGGTAGCGTTAGATAAAAATAACTTTTAACGGGTCAAGATAAAATATATTGAGGTCATAAAAATTATAAAAATAAATTTCTTACATGAGTTGAGTGAAATAAATATTTATCGAGTTGCATATACGAAAACCGTCGTAATAATATAAATATAACAATTTATATACGAAATAAATTGAAAACATCGGGTAAAATAATAATATAATTTTTATAGTATTAAAATGAGTATAAAAATATATTAGGAATATTTTTGGAAGTAACGGATCAAATGTTCAAAATAATTAATTATGCGATAGCGTTTATTTAATAGGAAAATAAACGTTTAAGGTAAAATGCAAAACCATGCATGAACTAATATGATGATAATGATGCCAATGAAATGTAGACTAAACCTAGCCTATATGAAATGCCCTTGATGATATGTTCATGAATTCGCAGCTAAACCATTAAGGTTACGCGAATTTGATACTCGTAAACGTAGTTTACAATAAATGATGAAATAGTGAAACTTTTAAAGTTTGTAAAATGACCTGAAATTACGAGTTGTCACATTCGCCAACCAAAAAGGAATTCATCCCCGAATTCAGTTCGTGTTAATCTATCGAATTTTGAGTTTGTGATGAATAACGAAGAGAGAAGACATGAAGAGATGTCGTTATGGTTATCGATGATTTAAAGCGTACAAAACATCATAGTAAAGAAAATATTGGATGAATCTCCCATGAGTAACACTTTGACTTTTATGAATATGTGAAAACCCTGCTTGCACTAAGACTTATAAATAACGGCTCCCAACATAACATGATCCCTCCAGAATTAGACATAGTTAGCTTGGCTATGTATAATTAAGGAACGATATCCCTCCAGAATTAGACATAGTTAGCTAGGCTATGTATAATTAAGGAACGATAATGTGACATTCGGTTTAGTTGTTATAACTCTCGATGTTTACAGAGATCTAAACCTTGTATGTGATAACGAATCAGAAGGAAAGAAAGTACGCTTAATGAGAATATTTTACAACGAGTGTTTATCAAAAAGTAGTACATCTTAAGTCATAAGATCCGAATACGATGGAAGACATAAAATTAGTACGACATAGTACATAAGGAAAATTAAGACTGTTAGTTTCCGAACTTCTTCAGTCTTCCGCATTGTTGAGACCATGACGAGCTTCTCCTCCTTCTAACATGTATGCATTCCCAAGAGCACCTTCAACTTGTTGACCTTGGTTTTGAGGACATTGATTCCGATAGTGTCCTTGCTCCCCGCAGCTGTAACATGTAACCATGGCCTTGCCTCTACAATTCCTGGCATGGTGTCCTAGTTTTTGACACTTGTAGCACTTAACAGGCCAAAGACCCGAGTGATGATACTTAAATCGATTACATAGTGGGTAGTTTCCAAACATAACCTCTTCTATTGATGCAAAGCAACATAAACCATTGCAGTTTCTTGCCCTTTATTCTGTTGTTGATGATGATTAGTGTTACGGTTTTGGTTGTCGTTATCATAACCTTCCTGGTCATTTTCCCATTTCCTTTTGTTGTTGCTAGTTTGGTTGTTGTGGTTGTTGTTACGGTTATTGTTGATAATGTTTTCCCTTTTCACGACTTGAGCCATGAGTTTTTGAGTTATCCTGATAGTTTCTTCAATTGTTTGTGGATCGAAAGAAGTTACATCTCCTTGAATACATTGTGGAAGTCCTCCAATGAAATTTTCCGGTAGTTTCTCATTGTCCGAAACCATTGATGGACATAGTGCAACCAATTCTTGAAACCTCCTAATGTAGGTCTCGATGTCATAACCAACAGTCACTAACTCATAAAATTCCGTTTCTAATTTCTTCACCTCTGTGCGTGGACAATACTTCTTAGTTACCAGATTCTTGAATTCATCCCACGTGAGCTTGTAAGCATTTTCAATACCAATAGGTTGCATACGAGTTCCACCATGACATTGCGCCATCTAAGAGTGTACCAAAGGGCAAACTTCACCTTGTAGTCATCTGGGCAATTGCATAGAAGAAACAGGACGCATCCATCTTCTCAAACCATCGAACCATAGCAAGGGCTCCTTCTGTGCCTTAGAACTTTGTGGGATCACAGTTCTTAAAGTCCTTGTATGTACAATTTCGAACTCCAGATCCTCCTGCAGCTCCTGTAGCAATAGCAAGTCTAGCAGCTCACAGCAGCCGTGGCCTAAGCAGCAGCAGCTACCGTTGCTCGTTCTTTCCTTAGTGCCTCGGCTATACTATCCACTATATACCTTTGGATAGCAAATGGTGTCATTTCCGTGCGCTTTCTTCTAAGGTGCCATAACTCTTTAAGATAAGAGGAAAGGTGAGACGTAGCAAAGTCCTATGTTAAGAATAAGCTCTCTAAAGAGATGTGATGTGAGGTGATAAGTTTGAGGTTACTTTTCAAAATAATCGACGGGTTCCCAAAAGATGGGTTATGAGGTGTCGTAAGTGCTTCAAATGTATGATGGTCTAGTGACTTAATGCGTGAATAACGTGTAACTCGACATGTTAGTGGTGAAACAAAGGAGTGAGAGTGACTTCGCCGTACTTAAAGGTTTATCTCGGCATTCGACGTTATCGGTGATGAATCAGCTGATATTAAAATTGTAATAAGGAATGACAAAGCATTCTCCACATTGGAGTAGGAGGAAATGATAATGGGATGGGTATTTAAAGGCATCTATATGACAATCGATTTGAAATGAAAGTAAATAACTCAAAAAATGTACGTATAAACCGCATGTAAAGTGAACATGCACTTTTGATGAAATGATAAGATGCTATGATGATGTAGTTATAGTCTAGGGTCAATGATGCAACCTAGTTCTCTATAACTGAAGCTCTGATGCCAATCTGTCACACCCCCAAATTACCTGTTTTGTAGCGGAATGGAATTCATGGGGATTGACTGTCATAGCATCACAGTTACAGATATATTGAACGACCTAAAGTGTCGTTTGGAAAACACATCGTTTGATTTAATAAAACAATCAGAGTTTACAAAGTATAGGTCCCAAATGAAATTAACTTGTGCGGAAATAAGTTTGTTACAAGCCAAACGATGTTTTAAAATGAATAAATCCCATGTGTGACGCGTCGTCACCACGACTCTATGATATGTCCATATGCATGCCATGAAGTGTATGCCTTAGATACCTGAGATAAAACATGCTAAAAGTGTCAACACAAAGGTTGAGTGAGTTCATAGAGTTTGTGTTGAAATGTAAAACCTTTCCAAATCTTTTATGCAGCAAAGGCATTGCAAATCCACTCAGCCCAAGTTTCGCCCATACAAAACTTGCAACCTGTGTGTTTACAACCCATTGCCAAAATATGTATAGTTTATGTTCAAATGCATGATGTCAAATGAATTCACATAACAATACATTACTTAATCTAACAATATTCAATTGATATAACACATATGAGTGTTGTTTCAAATAATTCCAAGACCATTAGTTCATGATTATACCAAGACATTTAGTTCAATGATAATCCCAAGAAATTTAGCTCAATAATAATCCCAAGACATTTAGCTCAATTATAATCCCAAGACATTTAGCTCAATAATAATCCCAAGACATTTAGCTCAATTATAATCCCAAGACATTTAGCTCAATGATTTATGATATAGAATATGACTAAACATTCAATTCAGATAAACATATAGTTGCAAATAATCATGAATGTCATAAAATTTGATGAGCATGTATCTCCCCCAAAATTAGTATAAAAACAATTGAAAATGGGGCTATGGAAACTCACCTGTTGCAATGATTATGTTGACAAAATTGGATACACCGAAATGTAGCGTCTATCTCTAAACTTGACCTATTATGAATGATATGATATGTAATAAGTCATGATGTAATGTTACGCATGCAATTCGGATGATATCTATACCACTTATGAATTTTTGAAAATAATATTTCTCGTCGAGAAATAATCTTTTAACGTCTTGACCATTTTTAAATTACTTCACATGTATTTACATTGAAATGATATCCAACGATAATCATTTAGTGATTTATTATGAAATTATAACTTTTCGTCGTAAAATAATGTCGTTGAAATATTTATGAAAGTGACTAAACGGCCTCGAAAAGCTAGTCGTAAAATGGTGTACGTCCAGTGTTAAGAAACGAACTCAACGGTTTTGGGAAGCTTGTATCATTGTCTCAAAGTTTTAGTGTTTAAGTTTTCATCCTAGAGGTCTCGATCACGGAGAAAAATATAGGTAAAGTATGGTACTTGTGTCCCAAAATATAGTTTAAGGGTGGTTTTCGGCAAAGTTTAAGTAACCGTATTTTACTCGTTACAACTCCGCTTGACAAACGGTTGGACATTTTGAAAAATAGGCTAGGCGAACTTACTTTTACTAGAAGACATCACTTTATAAAAAGTACTTCGTCATTGTTAAAAACGACCCTCAACATGGTCCTTGGTTGACGTAAAGTTTGTCTAATAGAAATATACTAATTTTTCTTATATAATAAAGTTACGACAACTTGTTTAAAATGTGAATAACTTAGTCGTTATAAGTCCGTTTTCTACGTTCTTTATATCCACGGAATCGTGATAACATATACTAATATATTTTTGATAAGTCGACACATTTAGCAATGCTTAAGACTCATTTTTGACTCGTAAAAATTCGAGACAGCATGCTGAATTTTCTGGAATTAATAGTTTTCGTCGTCAAACTTCAAAGTAGCATAACTTTTTCGTTATAGCTCCGTTTTAATCCGTTCAAGCGGCCACGTTTTCGTTTTAAATTATATTTTCCAAATATCTAGCCCAAAATATTTTGCTTACTGTCGAAAATTCCAGAATTTCAAAACAAGGACAGACCCTTTATTAGACTTGTCGAAATGAGTTTTTCACGCGCAAAACCTATTCTAACCCATTCAAAACAACTCCGAAGCTATTCTAATCCTACCATACACCTTCTTAGGGTGTCATGGATTCCTAGACATCACCAAGAGTGATAAATAAAAAGGAGTAATTATAGGATGACATAAATATATATAACTCTTAAAATCAATGAAAAAGTGGTATAAACATCCATGAGACTTGCATGTTTACTCAAATATGATGAAATGAATATAACAATGAATATGAAATATAAACATGAATATGGATGCTTACTAGTAAACTTGATGAGGTTTATGAGCAAAGGTTTTTCCCAATCACCCAAGGTTTTTATTGCACAACCTTAATCAAGAGTGATACTAGAGTGAATAAATCTTGACTAGAAAATTTTTATGATGATCCTTCATGGTCCCTTGGTGTGGCCGGTTTTGTGAGGAAGAGAGGAAGAGAAGAAAATGATTTTCACCTTGAGATATTTGTGTGTATGTGTTTGTATAATAATATACATGTAATAGATATTTAGTGAATCAAATGACTCACCCCCCCCCCTAAGTCGGCCAAGAGGGTGTTAGTCATCCTTAGATACCTTGTTTTTTTTTTTTTTTTTTTTTTAATGTATAAGTGTAATTGTATGTAAGTTAATTGAAGACATGTGGTAAATTGTATACACATTTGAGTATTTAGGTTAGCGTTAGATAAAAATAACTTTTAACGGGTCAAGATAAAATATATTGAGGTCATAAAAATTATAAAAATACATTTCTTACATGAGTTGAGTGAAATAAATATTTATCGAGTTACATATACGAAAACCGTCGTAATAATATAAATATAACAATTTATATACGAAATAAATTGAAAACATCGGGTAAAATAATAATATAATTTTTATAGTCTTAAAATGAGTATAAAAATATATTAGGAATATTTTTGGAAGTAACGGATCAAATGTTCAAAATAATTAATTACGCGATAGCGTTTATTTAATAGGAAAATAAACGTTTAAGGTAAAATGCAAAACCATGCATGAACTAATATGATGATAATGATGCCAATGAAATGTAGACTAAACCTAGCCTATATGAAATGCCCTTGATGATATGTTCATGAATTCGCAGCTAAACCATTAAGGTTACGCGAATTTGATACTCATTAACGTAGTTTACGATAAATGATGAAATAGTGGAACTTTTAAAGTTTCTGAAATGACCTAAAATTACGAGTTGTCACATATAAAAATAAACAAATAAACAATGAATGCATAACAAATAAAAGTCATGCATATCAAATAGCCACATCCAAACGTTTTTGATAAATCCTATTAATAACCAATTCTAGATCTGTCAATATGCATATATTTAATTAAGACTTTCACCCGTTTTCATCTATGTACAAGGTGAATCGCATGCATCGATTCATCGATTGCGCAAGTCAAAATTAAATACATACCACATAGCACATAATTGATTAAATTAATAATTATTGAGGTCTTCCCCAATTTTAGATCTATCAAAAATTAGTGTATATCACTTAAATAAGAAAGACATACAATAAAAGCAGATCCATGATAAAACATGCAGATAATTATCATGGACATAAAATTACACTTAACAATTAATGCAATTAAATCAAAGTTACGCATATACACATAAAGTTGCATGCATCTTAGGGTTTCTAATCCAATTAAAACAATAATTTACAAAACCCTAATTAGGGCACCAAAATAAACGCCCCCCTCAAAATTAGGGTTTAGGTTTTGCAAACCCTAGATCTAAGCATACAAATAATAACACATTCATGTTTATTTTAATTATGTGTTTCAATAATTAATTACTTGTTATACAAGGCTCGTGATGCCACTGTTGAGTTTATGATATATAAAATACAATAAAACATAAAGACATCAAGAGTACACAACGAAAGACTTAAAGATCATAACAAATAAATTAATTAACTGAAAGTATGCGTAACGCACCTCTTGCGAATGTCAAATCCCTCGAGCAAAGCAAAACAACCCTCGAGCAAAGCAAAACAAAGAAGTACTTATTGGTGTAAGAATAATGTCTTACAACCACGTTCTTGTACACACGAATTAACCAAACGAATCAAGCGATTGCTAGATCTAACACAAGTCCTCGTTTAAGAAAAACGAAACCAAACTCCCTTACTATTGGGGTGTTCGACCGATTATAGGACAAGAGAGAGGAGAGGAGAGATCTAGGGTTAATTCAATGCACAAGTGTATGAAACCCTAGAACCTAACCCTCTTTATATACTAGTAGGTAAACTTTGGGAACAAGTTAGGTATTGGGTTGAAACCCATTACCCTTTGGCCGGCCATGTAGACAAGCCCAAAGAGAACCCATAACTTTTTTCCAAGTCTTCCATTTCTAGTCCTTCTCTTTTCATTTTAACGGTCGTTAGTCATTTTTCCGTTAAATACTTAACGATCGTTAACCGGACTTAATGTGCAATAATTAATCGTAAACATAAACATTAATTATTAACTTTAATTCTCATTCGCTAATGTGTGCAATCCCGTGGTCACGAGTTCGAATCCGGACATTCACATGTTTGTAAATATATACATTTCCAACACAATATTCCTCCGTATTTATGAATTCTGAAAGAAATAAACTTAACATAAGAAACAAAATACACAAAGAAGGGAATAAGTGAAACCTTCCTAAGATACAAATAAGTTTCCCAAAAGGAATTGAACTTACTGCTCAGGAGTCGGATTGGCTGCATGAAATGGAACTTGTGGTGCGTCTTGGGGTGCATCGTTAATGGTAATGGCAACCTGTCCACTTCTTCTCTTAGCATTACTTAAATCAGTGTCTGAAATCTCCATGCATATGATTGTGGATTCGGGCGGTCCATGAACGTTGGAAGCTACACACCTTCAAAATTCAAAACAGAAAAAACAGCTGTGACATAAATTACACATTCCGAAAGAAAACACCAAGATAGAAGAATACATGCTGGAACTTACGCACAAAGAGGCGGATTTACAGCGGGAGAGCACGTTGTTGATTGAGATATGGGAAGCTCTTCGGTGTAATTAAGATTTTTCATGGTTTGGTGTTGGATACAGGTTCGTTTTGAGTGTAAATTGTTTATATAGTTGCTAGGTGCAGTGACTGCTTCTAGTATTGTAAATCTTCAATTCATGCGCTTAAATAGTTACGGAGTATTCATCAAGTTGTAAATGGGGCAGAAAAATCACATTATGTGTCATGCAAGACGTCATCTACTCTGAGTTATTGCCAACCCTGAAGTAGTTGAAAAAAATAATTACCAATGTGTTGTTTTCCTTAAAGCATTTGCCGATACATGTTAATCACTTCAATCATTCAATCTTATTAGATTTTAATTTTATAATAAAGTAAATTCGACGACCAATCAAGACTCATGTTTCTGTTTAGTTTGTAAACATACATAAACAAACAATTTGCGGTGCCATATTAATTATGTAATAATATGCAACACACACAAAAATACGAAATCAATTTGTGCTTTATAATAGAGATTTAGGTGCTGTTTCTTTTTTTTGTCTAGTTGGATGTGGTTTTTGAGTGGACAATGTGCATCTCTGCTAAAAGACTGAGATGAATAATAGTTGTTTCTTTTTTCACTAAACTTTTGAGATCAAATGACCAATTTAACCTTCTTCCGAAAATATTGAAAACACCCATATCCATCTACATATAATCAATTTAAAATCTGACACCAAAATAAAAACATAACAAGTTCATGACCCAAAAATTACATAACAATCTTTAAGGTTTCGAAAGTTTAATTTCTCTTCGCTAGTAACAAATTGGTCCACTTAATGCTTTCTGAAACAATAAGCAACTGTGATTCGTGAATCGTGATCACAATTATACACAAAAACCAATCAATTACACCACTTTCTTTCTTAAACTGAATACAAATTCGAAAGATGTTGTATTCAGTTTCATGAAAATGTCATTCCATTCTCTTGTTCGATAACGATATTGTCTCGTGCGAGAAGGTCTTGGTCGGCGTAAGAAGGAGGTGACGACGTGGGGCTGTGATGTGGTAAAAGATTGATGTTGAGCAAACAAGGTAGTGATGAAATGATGATTTTGGAGAGTTGATACAAAATCAAGAGCAGGTTGTAAGTTGTTTGATTGTAAAAAAGGGGAGTAGGTGGTTTTGATTGGAAAGAGAGAATGAAAATAGAAGGTTATATTCGTCTAATATTAATAATATTATTATGTTGTTGTGTCTGAATCGGGAGACGCTACTTTTTTATGTCCTTCACAACTAGAGCCTAATCTAGAATAAGTCAAAAAAGAAACACACAAAATTTCCACTTGAGTTTAGATCTGTTATCAAAGGGCCCATTAAGTTAAAAGTAAACAGCACCTTAGTATAGTTTACATTCACTTTTCAATTACTGTATCAGTTTATTTAAAAGATTTAGTAGTGTATGCTTTTATTGGTGCGAGTTTATCATCAATCGATTTGGTAAGGAAGTAGATTTTGTATTTTTGTTTTCTTTGTTACTTGATTTTGTTGGATATTAGCTAACGATTAGAGCGGTTCTATTTTGCGATTTGAACTCCAGGTTATTGTGGGTTTTCCACAATTTTGTAGGAGGAAAAAAATAGCTAAATATTTTATTAAATAAATTTAGAGATACGTACTTTCTTAAATATTTTAACATGATGCTGTAAGATTTAGAAATGTTTCTTAGATCAATTCGAACCAATTCAATTCAAGTTACTTTGAAGTTTAAACTTGTTATTTTGTACTCCGTACCTTGTAATTATAAGAGCATCAGGTGTCATAACAAGGGTTAGCTTCGTCGTCGTGCCACCTCAGCGCCACATCAGCATTTCATTTTTTCACAACTAACCACAACAAACCCCCTCCTCACTCATAACAAACCTCAACCTCTTCATTTGAGGCCCACCACTACCATTTTATTTTTTTATTCAATAAAACCACACACACAAACACACACTACACACACTAGAAACACACATACAAACGCTACAAATATTTCTTGGTCCCACCTTTGTCAGGCTCAACCTCTCGTCGTCCCCACGATTTCAAACCCAACGACGAGGAACGGCGAGCCACCCCGGTGTGGCGGCGGGGGACGGCGAACTGCCATGTCACCGACGGCGAGGCACGAAGAACCCCACACCGGATGCTCTAACATCATTGCACTGATTGTAGGGCCCTGGGGCTCAATGAGCTAAAACTAACCATGCACTTTATGTAGGGCCTTGAGCTAAAACTAACCATGCACTGATTGTAGGGCCTTGAGCTAAAACTAACCATTCATTCTAGGGCATTATATCATATACGTTATCCAGCTTTCCAACTTTGTTCGCCTAAGTTACCCAACTATTTTTTTTGTTCAAACGGGGTATTGGACTACACGGAGTTGACATTCAGGTCACTGAACTTCAAAAGTGTGTTCAATCAGGTTACCATTGACGAAAATACCCTTCTTGTCATTTTTGTTAAGTACATAAATAGTCCCTCTCGTTCGCCCGGTGTTACGGATTCAGTCCAGTTTTCATGTTTGTTACGTTTTCGTAAGTTTTCATAAGTTTTCTTGTTTATACGTTTTATCCGTTTTTCCTCTTCTTGATCTGTTTTTATGCTTTTTTGTCCGTTTTTATACGTATTCGGCTGTTTTCTTCCATTTTTATACACTTTCTTACGTTTTTCCTCGTCTCGATCCATTTTTATATGTTTTGTGTGTGTTTGTTAAGTTAGTATAAATTACAAAGCACCATTTTCTTAAGTTAGTATCACGACACCATAAAGGTGTCGAGTGTGTTTGTTTTGTGTGTGAAATCTGTCCGTGAGAAACACCAATAGGGTTGTTTGGTTTGTTGCTTGGCTAACGAGACACACACGAGGGTGTGAGTGTTGTTGTGTTGCTCTCGGTTAAACAATCAACCCACATAGGGATAAAAACGTAAGAAAACGGATAAAAACGTACGAAAATGTATAAAAACGGAAGAAAACGGGTGAAAACATATAACCACGGACGAAAACTTATGAAAACTACGAAAAAGTAACAAAAATGAAAACTGGACTGAATCCATAACACCGGGCGAACTAGAGGGACCATTTATGTACTTAACAAAAATGAAAAGAAGGGTATTTTCGTCAATTTAGTCATTCAGTAACCCGATTGAACATATTTTGAAGTTCAGTAACCTGAATGTCAATCCCGTGTAGTCCAATACCCCGATTGAACAAAAAAATACTTAGGTAACTTAGGCGAATAAAGTTGAAAAGTTGGGTAACCTATATGATATAAAACCCTTCATTCTATATAATCGATTTATAAGTCGATATTTGGTGTCAAGTGGTCCTTTAAGGCTAGCTATTGAATGAATCTAAATTTTTTAATAATGAGGTTTTGTATGTAACTTTGATTTAAGATCATTTGAGGACAAAATTTTTTTTACAATTTCAGATCAATCTCCACCCTCTATTTTCACTCTATTTTTATTTGATCTAATAGATGAGATTAATCCCAACAATTTAAAAAACTCACTTTCATCATTTTTTTTCAAATATTAATATCTTTTAAATCGTTAATCGTTAAACGAAAAAAATATATATATCATTACGACGAGCATTTAATTACCTTTTTATAGATAAGCACTTTGATATAATTTCGACAAAATTTTTTTTCGCGTTTTTCACGTTTGTTTACATTTTTTTTGTTTTTTTCGATACTGAAATTTTCATGAAAAAAATCTGATTAAAAACTAATTTGAATATTAGTGTTAAATCATATAAGATATTACACTAATATCACATGTGAATATCATATGTGATTTAACACTAATATCACATGTGATATTACATATCATATGTAATTTAACACTAATATCACATATGATATTCAAATTAGTGTTTAATCACATGTGATTTTTTCATGCAAATCTCAGATTCGGAAAAAAAACCAAAAAAATGATGAAAAAACGTGAAAAAATGATTTTTTTTTCTTTTTTCGAAAGTATATCAAAGTGCCCGTCTATAGAAAGATAATTAAATGTTCGTCGCGATGGTATAATTATTTTAGCTTAACGATTAACGGTTTAAGAGAAATTTAAATTATAAAAAATATGTGAAATAATAAAATGTTTTTAATCTCAATCATTGGTTTTTTTTTAGATGGAGGGTGAAGATTTGTCTTTTGATATGTGAGAAAAGTTTGATATTTAAAATAACTTTCCTCTTTAACTTTTAAGTTCTTCAAGGCCGCCATATAAAACAGAACAAAACATTGGTTTAGGTAATTGAAAAAGAAGAAATGGATTTTGGCATAACTTTATATTAAATTAAAATAGACGTGTGCAATAGACCGGCAAATAGTTTTAGATTCACCGTAGATTAACAAATACTTTTTTCAAGTACTACTATCTAGGAAAATACTTTATGCGCGCGTGTGTTTATATAATGTCATATCTTTATAATATATTTTTCTGATGTCATATCTTTTCACAATGTCCTAACTAGAAATTGAACCAACGACCATTTGGTTAAGGGACATTCTCACACATACGGTATCATTGAGATATAAGCCTTTTGATTGTCTTTATCTTTATCTATATTTAAACGAGAATGGTGCCGGTCGGCCGCTGGCGGGTTTTTTTCCTTGTTAATAACAACCACAATATTGACAGCAAAAACAACAATGATGCTTGGGAAAGCACAATTACTTGCGAAATCCATAAATGGATTAACAATATATCAAACACGTAATTTGTACACATAAAAATTGGTATATCAATCTTGTTAAGAAAAGTGACACCGGACTGAAGCAAACCCGCAACTAAAATAAAAAATACTAATAAAAGATGACACACGGATATAACATGGAAAACCCCAATAGGGTAAAAAAACCATGGGAAATTAAAGATACGTTTCACTATGTAAACTAGGAATTACACATTCTTCCTAATTACAAGGATAAACACCAATAGTTATATCTCTTGTATTAGGAGATATTACAAACTCTCTAATTCTACTCACAAATACTAACAGGAGAAAGATCACTATGTGAAAAGAAAGAATTGAGATATGGGACGAAGAATGAAGCTGCCTTAATTGCCTTTTATAGGCATGTTTGCTTGCCCATTGACATCATGTATGACCAAACCACAAACCAAGTTGATATGCAAGTTGTAGTCCAAGTTGCAATGTGTAAGATTCTCATCATAGATTCAATGTATCTACATTTAAAAATCTCCCACTTGAAGATAAGATTGAGGCTCAATCAATCTTTACACCGTTATCCTTCCTTGCACTTTCATGTTGCTTACGTTTCTACTAGGCCGCATGAGGATCGACACCATATAAATTTGTCACATTTTATTGCTTTCGTCAAATAATCCGCCACGTTATCATTAGTATGAATTTTCTGCATATCCACGGTTCCTTCTTCCACTTTCTCACGAACGAAGTGATACTGAACTCGTATATGCTTTGTCTTTGAATGAAATGCTGGATTCCTTGCAAGATACAAGGCACTCTGGTTGTCACAAAATAGAGTAATTTTCTCTTGTTCGTGCCCGAGCTCTTCCAACAACATCTTCAACCATACTGCTTCTTTACTGGCTTGAGCAGCTGCAACATATTCTGCTTCTGTAGTTGACATAGCGACAACTGACTGCAGTTTTGAAGCCCAGCTTACTGTTCTGCTAGAAAGTGTAAACCAATACCCGGTGGTTGATTTACTTCCGTCAAGATCACCTGCATAATCAGAATCAACATACCCCTTGACAGTTAAACCCGATTCCCCATAACATAATGCAACATCTGAGGTTCCTTTAATATATCTAAGGATCTTCTTCACAGCTTCCCAATGCTCTCTACCAGGTTCCGTCGTGTACCGAATCACTACTTCCACTGCATGTGCAATGTTTGGTCTTGTACAAATCATCGCAAACATTAAACTTCCCACTGTTGATGCATATGATACTCGAGACATCTCCATCATCTCTTCTTCCTGCTAGGACTCATCTTGGAGGATAACTTGATATTAGTAGGAAACAAAGTTGATATTGGCTTACAATCTTGCATATTGAACCTTTGCAAGTTTTTCTTCACATAACTTTTCTGTGAAAGCCAAATTTTCCTACTAACTCTATCTCGGTGAATTTGCATCCCTAGAATCTTGTTTGCCGCTCCAAGGTCTTTCATCTCAAATTCCCTAGCGAGTTGTGCCTTCAGTTTACTGATACGATCTTTGTTGGGGCCTGCAACCAACATGTCGTCAACATATAACAGCAATATGACAGAATCATTGTCTCCAAACCTCTTGTAATATGCACAAGGGTCTGTGTGTAGTTTGTTATATCCAAGGCCAATGATGAAGAATCAAATCTCTTGTACCAACACCGCGGCGCCTTTACATCTTCTAAGTTACCAATGCTACACGGTATTATACTATGACTAATTGCCATTTCCTCCACAAACAACTACAACACCTCTTGAAAATTGCACCAAATTAATCCGAAAAAAAGAAACTATTCTTATGAAAATATATTAGTGCGAATTTTTAATAGCAAATGATGGAAAGTGCCGAGTGTTAAGTTTATGATATAAATACGTATAATATTAATATATTACTCTTCGTCATCTCCACATGATTTTTTTGAACATTGGAGTTTTACTTGCAGTTATAAATACTCTTTTACTTATACTTTACACATATGTGAGACAAATATAATACAAAAAATTGTTGATAATTGTAATAAGATACATAAAAGTAACTTTCGAAATGTATATATATATTTGTACTTTCCATTATTAAGATGATGCAAATACTTTTTAAAGTTCGATATGGTGAAAACATTTCAAAATAAAATATAAAATTTTGTGATTAACAAATGTAACTTGTTTGGCGTATACAACAATGTTCTGAAAGGCTCAAGGCGCACTAAGGCGCGAAGGGGACCAAAGAGCCTCGAGGCGAGGCGCATACCAAGGCGCGAGATTCACGAATACGAGGCGCACTAAATATATTAAGTTTTTTTTATAATATATGTGATCATTTATGTAGCTTAAATAACATAAAATAACAATAAATACTTAATACATGACACATATAGCCATTATAAATATTAAAATGGATCAGTTGTCACTTCTCAAACGGATCAACTCTTTGGCTCGATGAACTACATATAGATTAAAATCCATATTAGACTAAATATGCTTGTGTCCTACGACTTACATCTAACAAAGCTCACAATTTAACCCAAAATATCAAGCAAGCAACATATTAATATTCAAGGCATAACGCCACATTTTCATGATAATATGTCATAAAGAAAATACTTAATGAAACAAAGTAACTTGTTAAAAAATAAAAATCAATAAAATAAACATAAAATCAGTTCAATATTACAAATCATACAAATAGTCACTCTATGATGTGATGCTTGAAGATAAAATAAACTTATGACGTTATTTACAAATCAATAAAATAAACAATCAATAAAAATCAGTTCAAGATATAAACTTATGACGTGATAGAGATTACATATTTGTAAAATGATCAGAATCTATAGTTACCCACTTGATTATGTGCTTTAGTTCTTTTCCAAATTAGGGTTATTAGATATAACTTAAAAAGCTCATCCATATAACTTATAAGGCCCATGTATCTTATCTTAATATTTAGAAAAAAGCCCTAAAACCTGTTACATCTCCGAGGCGCAAAAAGCCCCAAGGCGCTGCGCTTTTTATGGGATTCATGCATGTCGTGAGCCTCGATCCGAAAAAATCCCTAGAGCTTGAGCCTTGAGTCGAGGCACGCCTCAGGCGCGCTTTTTAAAACTATGGTATACAATGTAATCAAGTTTATCACACAATTTATTAACTACTTGTAAAAATAAGCCGTTACCAACCACTTTAACTTTCTATCTTCATAATATTACTCACTACCAACTCTATATTGCCGCAATTCCGCACGGGTATATTATGTAGGGTATTGGTGGTCACCCGCACGGTCTGTAAAACATGCACAACGAAAAATAAATAGATAAAGACCATGAAGACCAAACCCCTAATACACAAATCTCCTAATCAAATATATAATATAAGCCTAACACGTATGAAGGGTGTTTATATAATATGTAACACCCCCATAAGTGATACAGCGCAAACAACATGTGGTGTTACTCAATTGGTATTCACAACACCAGGTAATAAAGAATGGAATACATACTCCATTAAAGTTTCATTAATATTAAAAGAGTTTTACAATAATGTCAAGTGCGGAAAATATGACCCATAAGTTTAAAGTAGTCCCATAAAAATAATTCATAGTTTGTGTGAAAACACTTCAGTTGAAAATCTATGACCAATGACATGCCATGTCCTTGCCTGCATATTAGTTACTTGAGAAACACATGCTAAAAGTCAGCAAAAACGTTAGTGAGTTCATAGGTTTATCATAAAGCAATAAAATCATAAGTTGGACTAAGTGTGGATGAGCATTACAACGAATATAATGTCATACCAAAATAGTCTATTGCGATTTCACTAAGTTCATGCAACTGAAGCTATAATAGTGGGCATGCATCTAGAAGCATGTAAATAAATAAATTGGCCTGAAAAGTGTCTATCCCAAACCACTTGAATTTTGACATGTTATACGCTCGCGTATGCCTATCCGGTCAAACTGAACGGGGATGTCACTCCCAATAGATCTATATATAACATTCGCGCTTCCCAGTAGGAATTGACGGTTCATGAAGTGGGGCACTTATGGGATACAAAAGGGCTTAGGCCAATATACGCAATAGTTTTCATAAAAGTTTAAGTTTTAGTCTGAAAACAGTTTTGCATGTTTCTCACCCCATAGTTTATATAACAGTTTAGCAGATAAAGTTAGGGCTATAAACTTACCTCGGCAAAAGCAGTCTGAAGTAACAATCAAACAGTGTTAGTGGGCGACTTCGACACGCAACCTAAATTAGTACGTCAAGTTTAGTTTTTATTTCATGTTAAGACTCAATAAAGTTTAACTAAACTTTATATGTTTTACAAGTGTGGCATGGTTTACGTTTGAAAATAGTTTTTCAAAAGTTTGTGAGTATTTCGGTTTATGGAAGTGTAGAAGTATAGAAAAATATCGAGAATGAACGAAGCTTCGGTTCAATAATAACTGAATGACGGTGTACGAAAAATTAGTATGTATATTATAAGACGTATACAGTTTTCAAGAGCGAGATATATATACATATATCAAGTGTATGTATATATATATTTTCCATATCATTTATTATTTAAAATTAATGTATCTGTTTTATAGAAACTAAGTTTTAACAGAATTTATTTGTATTAGAAAAATATAATGTAAGTTTTAATAAATACATTTCCAAGATAATGTTACAATTTATGTTTTCAAAAATATATTTCATTTGCAAATCGTAAAATAGTAAGCATGTTTATAGAAAATCAGGCATGAGCCGCGTGTATATTCTATTTATTCAAGTTGACTAATTGTCAAGAGTTTGCATCTTCTATTTCATAAAGTTTAGTAACCGGTTTAATCATCGAAAATGTATGTCTATGAGTTTATATATCGTATCATTTAAAAGTGTTAAAATCCTTTTGCTAAGTTCTAAATAATGATAGTGAACATCGATTTATTAGTTTATCTTCTAAGCTCATTTATGTTAAGTATTTGTATCGTGTCTTGTTTTATTATAGATGTAAATAATGTTTATAAGTCGTATGTCGTGTTTACAAATGGGAGTGTCTAGTGCAATGGCGAGTCGAAACGAAATGAAAAACAATTCGTAGCTGTTAATAAACCGAGTGGACCCTCAAATGAAACTGGGCTTCAGACCAGTTACAATTGCACACACTAGTTTGTTTTAAAAACTTTTGTTGGGCTTGTTGCTTACACAAACCAAATGCACCCATTAAACTGTTATGGGCCTCGTGGCCCATAAACTATTAACCCAAACTAAACTCTCTTACCCTCTAGTAAGCTTGAGCCCAACACATTACTACCCGTTTACTACTTCACAGTTTTGTTGAAATTGTGTTTTTTGGAAACCATTTTGACGCCAAGAGGAAACAACAAAATGCACACCAAATGGTTCCAAATGCTAACTCAACGGCTTTACGACTAGTGTTTCTTAGACTTCAATTTAAAAGGGCGTCTCACACACCCTCGAGGTATCTCGTTGAAACTCAAAAACAACAAGCAAATATGATTTGTCTTTTTCGTAGTAAAGATATTTTCCGAAGAAATACAAAGGTATGTATTTCCCGGGTCGTTCTCCCAGCGAGGGATGAATGGAGTTAAACAACTCACGTCGCGTTTCGGAATTCGAATGGGTAAAAAGGGAATTTGATGATTTCTAGACTACAAGGCAAGCAATAATAAAGGAAAGCAAATTAAACTACTGAATCTACGATGCAAACAAGTAAATGCGACTAAATATGCAAGTTTAAACAAAAAACGCAAATTACGTAATTATGAAAACGCAAATTACGTAATTAAGTGATTTGGGTTATACTTTGACTCTAACTAGTCAAATAGTATTAAAACGGGTTGAGAGGGTCAAATGTGTTGAAACTTTTAATTTGAAAAACTTGATTATTTTTTTGGGCAGACGTGTTTCGACTTGACCCGACCTGTACGAAATTACCCGTTTTCACATGTTTCCAACCCATCACCTTTTCACCTCTTCCTAATTGCAATAGCTGATTATGATGAATTATTTACTTGTGTTACGACAGGTGAAGCTTAAGAACATGTTATACTACACGGCTCATATAAACAGCTTAGCCTGGTCTCCTTATAACACCATGGTTGCAACTGGATCTCTGGATACATGCGTTATTCTATATGATATAAGCAAGCCAGCCTCAAGCCGTATAACCATAAAGGCAGCCAACCTGGGTGGGGTCTATGCAGTCGCCTTTGTTGATGAAAACACTGTTGTGAGTTCTGGTGAGGACGCTTGTATTCGTTTATGGCAAATTACTCCACAATAAATAAGGATCAAGAGGTACACAAGATTTCTTGAAGGTGTCATTTCTTGCCGCTATATCTTTTTCTTTTGTAAAGCTGGTTTGCAGTCGCGAGTTATGGATGTTTCATAGGCTAAGGTTTTGGTTGTAGTTAATAGTGATGTTTTCTTGTGAACCCTTATGCCAAAAGTAAGTTTTCGTGGCCAAATCTGTGGTCATGAGAAACGTACTTTGCTACGATTTTACATGGTAATCGCTCATTGGCTTGAAAGGCCACGTGGTTATCAAAGGCATGCTTGTCGGAAGCTGGGATCACACGGATATTAAAGAGATGATTGTTGTTTTGATTTTTTCGTTTTTTTCGTATGCAATAAATGTGTTTCTATGGTGTCATAACCAAGGTTGTCAAGATCGGGATCCTATCCAAAAACGTTTTCGTCTTTGCAAGATCGTGATCGTAAGATCGGATCGAGATCTTAAGATCATACTCTTATGTTATTTCTTAATAATTTATGTAATTGTATACAAATCTACAAATTCTAATACATTATAACCATAAAATACTATGAATGTTTCGTATAAATGTTGTCCTTAAATTATGATTATAAAATATTTAAAAAGATTAACATGTTATTTTTTGAATTCTACAAACAAACAACTCATAAATTTGTAGATTTTTAGTTTGTAATCCGAGAAAAGTAAGATCGGATCGGATTAGATCGTAAGATCGTATGGTCAAGATCGGGATCCTATAAGATCCTAAGCTTGCAAAGATCCTATGTAGGATCCGGATCGTTTTTGCTTTGCAGTATCGTAAAATCGTAAGATCCTAAGATCAGGATCGGGATCCTGACAACTATGGTCATAACATTTGGAGTTGAAGTTGTATCGGTAATGAATCTCTTATTGCGTTCCCAAGTTGTTATAATCTGATTTTCGTTTTCACAAACTACAGTTAAAATTGTTTATGACAATTGACAAATACAATAATTTTCTTTCGATAACATAACTATTTAACGTCTGTCTGTTAAGACCATAAATATATTGAACCACTTTATAAGCATATTTTTATTCTTATCACTCTCTTAAGAGCATTTTCAGTGTGCTACATGTTTTATGTTTTAAACATCATACTTCTAAGCTGTGGTAATTCATATTAAAAAAATATGCTAAACAAATTAATCAATTAGTTTCGACAAACGGGATACAAAATTATTGTAACGGAAATACTAGCAAACGACATTACGAGTACATTGATTACAATAAATACACAATTAACTTGAATAAAGTCGCAAGTAGTAAGCTTTAAGTCACAGAATTGAATGGTCCAACACCATCTTTACGTGAATGTAATTACAATCGTATAAAAATCAGTTTTGATGGACAAATAAGATCCAGTTTGACAATTGGTGAGACTAAATACTATTTGGTTCTTTTGAAACTTAAAATCTAGTTCAAATTCTTACCTTTTTCTTTCTATATGAATGAAATAACATTGGTACACAAATATTCAATCCTTCACGCCCAACCCCCACCCATGCTTGCCAATCCTTCACTTTCAACTCGTTGGGGGTAGTTTTAGATTACCCTCAACCCTCACACCACTTAACCTTTCACATCAGCTTTATCTCTCTTTTCACCACTATTTCACTCTTCACTCTCAACCATCTTACACCACTTCATATTATAACACATTTTTTTATTTATTAAAATACCTCACTAAATATCTCCCACACACTCACAAACTAAAAATAAAAAAACAAAAATATCCATTAGCACACAACCCGAAAAGTGAGATCTTCACCTTTTGTTGCTCCTCTTTCTTGCTTGCCAATGCTTCCAATAAGATCTTTGATGTGACACAAACTATTATTTATTTTAATTTCATTCCCTGCTATAATTTATATCAACTAACCAAGTAAAATCATATCAAATCAGGTCTTGATTTTAATCATAACTCCTTTAAGTTAGCATGAAATAGCTGAACATTGTTTGATGATGGTCTCAGGTGAATGATCAGTTGACCTCACGGTTGTAAAAAAATGAAGGAGCTTTGCACGTTATACATCAGTTTTGTTTTCGAGGGATTTAAAATTTGAACTTTGGTCCTCGTAAGAACTTGTGAGGATTTCGTGGAACCATGTATCACAATAGAAAACTTGCGAGGACTGCAAGGATGTCGTGGAGTGCGTGGTGTCGCGGATTGAGTCACATGACAGTTTTCTATTAGGATACATGGGTCCACGAAATCCTCACAAGTTGTCATGAAGATCAAAAATCCAATTTCAAAAATCTGGTCTGGAACGTGCAAAGCCAATCTATTTTAATCCTTTGCAGTAACTCTTTATATATAACTCGAGTTGTTCAAAAGGAAATCATATTATCGTAACTTTAAAAGAAACCCAAAAGAAGAAAATAAAATTTGTGATATGCTCATCAGCTCATGTAGGAGTCATCTACATACTACACTGCACTTCACGACGTCTTTGTAGTCCTTGCACACATGGCTTCACGAAGTACTCGCAAGTTCTTACGAGTACCAAAAGTCCAAATTAACATCATGCTTTTTGTTTTGGGTCTTCCAAATAATAATGTACTCGTAATCTCTTTTGCTACTATTTCTATTATAATAGTGTTGTATCCCGTTTGTTGGATGTTCAAACATAAAACATGTAGTACATTGAAAATGCTCTTAAGAGAGTGATTAATAGTTGTTGCCTTTACATGGCAATAAAATATGCTTATAAAATTGGTTTAGTATATCTATGGTCTTAACAGACAGAAGTTAAATAGTCGTGCTAACTATATTTCTATAACTTGAGGACAATGTGAAAACGAAAATCAGAATAACCCACTTGGGAAAGCAATAAGAGGTTCATTACCGATACAACTTCAACTCAAAATGTTATGACACCATAGAAAAACACATCAAAAAACGCATTTATTACATACGAAAAAACGACAAAATCAAAACAACAATCATCTCTTTAATATCCGTGTGATCCCAGCTTCCGACAAGCATGCCTTTGATAACCATGTGGCCTTTTGAGCCAATGCGCGATTACCATGTAAAATCGTAGCAAAGTACGTACGGTTCCCATGACCACATATTTGGCCACGAAAACTTGCTTTTGGTATAAGGGTTCACCAGAAAACATCACTATTAACTACAACCAAAACCTTAGCCTATGAAACATCCATAACTCGCGACTGCAAACCAGCTTTACAAAAGAAAAAGATATAGCGGCAAGAAATGACACCTTCAAGAAATCTTGTGTACCTCTTGATCCTTATTTATTGTGGAGTAATTTGCCATAAACGAATACAGGCGTCCTCACCAGAACTCACAACAGTGTTTTCATCAACAAAGGCGACTGCATAGACCCCACCCAAGTTGGCTCCCTTTATGGTTATACGGCTTGAGGCTGGCTTGCTTATATCATATACAATAACACATGTATCCAGAGATCCAGTTGCAACCATGGTGTCATCAGGAGACCAAAGCTAAGCTGTTTATACGAGCCGTGTGGTATAACATGTTTTTAAGCTTCACCTGTCGTAACATAAGTAAATAATTCATCATAATCAGCTATTGCAACTAAAAAGAGGTGAAAAGGCGATGGATTAAAAATAGGTCAAAACGGATAATGTCGTACAGGTCAGGTCAAATCGAAACACTTCAGCCCAAAGATATAGATAACTCGTCCATTTTAAAAAAAGTTTCAACCCATTTGACGCGCTCAACCAGTTTAATATTAGCCAATCACCGAGAGTTTTAACTATTTGGCTGGTTAGAGTCAAAGTATAATGCAAAGCACTTAAATGATCAGCGAATTTCGGATATCCTATAATATTAAATAGCCATGACTAAATTTTCAAGAAGCAATAAGAGTTACCTCTCTGGTGACCCGATCCCATACAACAGCTTCTCTATTGGCATCAGCCGAGGCAAACATAGAAATATCAGGAGAGTAATGTATCACGGTAATTGCACCACGATGCTTTTCAAGGACAGCTTCTTCAGTAAGAGAGTCTCCATTGACTGAATATATGTGCAGTTTACCATCTTGCCCACCCACAATGGCTTCACTTCCATCAGGTGCCATTGAACATGCAGACACAGTAAACCCAAGTTTAATAGTTGACAAGATTTGTGTACCACGGAGGAGGACAACACCTTCCTCGATTGCAATCAATGCAAGTTCATGATTATTAATAGACAAGCTCAAGTCCTTTGGTTGCGTGCCAATATCAACAATATATGCTTCTCCACATTGATCTCCAGTCAGAGGAATCCTCCAAACCTGAATAGTACAAGATCCATCAGGCTATACAAAGCTGCAAATTGTAACTAGTACGCAGATAGACACGCCAAAATAGCGTTCATAAGCAATTCTCAAGTCAAGAGATGTGTAAGAAAACCAACTGTTCAAACCATGGATATCTATCCTACCTTTTCTTTTATTATTTCTTCATCCTTTAGTTTGTTGTCATTTCTTCTAGGCATACTAAAGATTTTAAACTGATATACCATTCCAAATGAAAAAGACTAGTTCCTGGCGCAAAGATCACATAGCATATACTGATGGATAAACACAAAGTGAACACACTAATATAATGCGTCAAGAAGAGCACAGCTTTTAATGTAATCCTTATCAGTTTTTAAGCGGAAATGTATCCGGGTTTGATACCAAATACATCCAATAGTGACACGTTTTCGTGAACAAATGGAGTAAATTGTCCAATTACATAAAGTTTGAATTCCACTAAAATAGCTAAGAGTTCATTAAGAAAAGACTTTACATAGAAGGAAATCCAGAAATGACATCGTAGATGTACCCAAAACGCGTTTCCCTTTATCAATGATTCATATTTTCTCCATATATTGTTCAAATGTCTATAAAATAAGGAACCAAGAAGAATGCCCCTTTAAAGATAGAAAAGGAGAGCAATGGTTAGTCAAGCAGGGAAGCATCTACATTCCAAAATCAAATGGGCCAACTTTGAACTTTGAAACAACTTAATCTCTTTCACAATAATACCTTATTCAGGGGGTGTTCGTCTAAGCTTATTTGATGGCCTTATGAGCTTATCATCAAAGTTGATAAGCTCATAAGGCCATCAAATAAGCTTAGACGAACACCCCCTCACTTAAGTATTATCAAAATACAACGCACAAGATGCATAAGCTTATGTTGCATATATCAAAACGTAGAGTAACAAAAAGGACCTAACATTTCTAACCGCGAAGAACAACGAAACCTTACTAAAGTTGCAAATAACCTTAAATAAGCTAAAGCGGTTTTTTTACTCCATCCAAACACTCGAAACAACTTATCGCGTTTCGATAACACTATAACCCGAAAACCCACTTCAAATAAACCATCATTATCAACATTTCCATGTTTTTGAATCAAAACATTTCACAGGCATTTCATCAAACACTTGGTATGCATCACAAAAAAATTACATCAGGTCATCATACACATGTAATTTATTACCTTGTTGTAACGAGCTGAAGGTGAAACTGACAATTGGTGATTCCGGCGACTCTCCGGCGGAATATGACGGCAGCAAAGTCAGATCAGCAAGTTTTTCCGATATGATTTTTCAAAGTGGTTATTTATATAGAGTAAGTTACATGTTTGGTCCTTTATGTTATGGATCAGTTACAGATTTGGTCGATAGGTTTATATATTGATGTAGTTGCAGTTCAAATTAGGTTCATGAACCGAAAACCGGAAGAACCTAGAACTGAACCGCAGGGTCTGAATTTAGGTTCAGGTTTGTATCGGTTCAAAGGTTTAGTCCTACACTTTTATTGATCGATTGCATTCACGAAAAATCGAGGTTTTTGCCAAAAATTAACACTACGTCTCAAAACTTCACGGGCATTCCGAGACCCACCCTGATTTTGTCCCTGAATGATATCAATGTTTAGAACAAGTTTTATGACACGCATGATGTTCCAAAATTAAGATTTTAGTCGAAGAGTTATGATCGTTTGGTTAGATACATAAAAAAGTAGACTCTTGTATTTGTTTTGGAATGTACTTGGTTTACTACCTAAAAGTAACACCATCCAAGGAATGTTTGGAACTTTGGAAGCATGTTATTGAAGTGATTAATCCACCATTTAACAAACATGATTAAAACATTTCAAATGATTAAAGTTAAGTACAACAGTGTGGTTAATGGTTGTCAAAATCATATCATAACTTCTCGTTCGTCATAAATTACCATCTATGAGTATCTGGTATGAAACCATTGTAGTTGTATGGCGAGTTTTATTTTGTTCGTTACCGCTACGTAAGGCAAATGCGTCTCAATCTCATATAAGAGTAAGAAATTAAATAAGATGTATTAGTTACAACATCATAAAATTAAGAGCATAAGGTGTTTTATTATTTACAATTGTCACATTAGTTTTCTCTGTCATAACTTTTTCTTTTGATGTTTTTTTTTCCTTCACTAATCACTATTTATTTAAAATTGAAGAAGAAGAAGAAGAAAAATACACGCACACCTCTCACATACTGAAATCTCGTGCTATAAAACAGAGTATAAAGCAAACAGAAGAAAAAAAATATAAACATAAACAATATGTAAGAAAGTTACGGCGAAAGACAAAAAAGGAGGACTTCATATGTTATATACCAATTTTTGAGGAGTTTCGAATTAGGAATTTGTCCTTGTAGAAATTTGTGAGGACTCCGCAGAGCCATATGGCCCAACTAAAATTGTCACGCCATCAAATTAGGATTTGGTCCTTAGAGAAACAAACGAGAATGTCGGGAGTGTGAGGATGCCACATTGAGTCACTTAGTAGCTCGGTGTATGGCTCTGCGAAGTCCTCACAAATATTTTTCAAAAAATCCAAATCTGAAAACCACCAAAAATTGATTTATTATATAACAAAGTACAAAAGCCCTTTATTTTGTTATCTCACCTTATTTTTCTCATGACTAAAGGGGTGTTTGTTTAAGTTTATATAGCATGTTTAAAACTTATTTAATTTTGACCTTAAGCTTACATTTTGTGGTTTATTTTGGGACATTTCAGCTTTAGATAAGCTTTTAATTTTCTCATATTACAATTTTGTAGTAATTAAGAAAGAGTGGAAGACCGTATTTTAGCCCAACTTCATGTAGCCTACCTCTTTATATAAACTCCCAAGCCCACATCCCATTACTTTTAAATCCATTTTTGTTTCATAAATTCTAAGTAGTAATTGTAAAATGAAGTAAAAACAACGCTAGAATTTTAAAGCTTGCATGTTTTAATAGCGTTAAAATTTTAATGCTTGTTTAACAAGCTTTTTATCAATAACCATTAAATGTTAAACGCTAACAGCTCTAATTGATCAGCGCTAATCATACCCTTAGCATGTCACCAAAAGTTGTTATGGAACAAACAACTGTGGTCGTTTTGCCAAACATAGTGGATTTGCTTTTAAATAAACATACGTACATGTCACTTTTAGATATATCCAATAACAATACATATACACATACTTATTAATGAACATAAATTAGAACGATCGACAAGTCGAAAACCAAGAAAAACGTATACTGGTGTGTTTTCGACGAAATTGCTCATAATTACCTCTCGCAGTGACGTTTGCAATGGTATATAAGCATATATGATTAAGCTAGTAGTACTAACAATTGCTTGTTAGACTTTTATATACTGAAACATACTTATATAGATTTTAGGGCCAACACATAATCTTAACCAATTGGTAGTTTGGTACCTTTGATTATGAGACTATTTTAAGGCGTAATTTTGTCACATGTGGTGACCGTGTGTACTTCTAGAGATGACTTTGGCTAATACTTTGCGCGCAACGCCAGAGTTCATAAGAAAGATATAATTATGACCAAAATACCCCTAAGGTTTGAGAAATATGAGAATATGATTGTCATTACTTGAGACATAATTCATTAACTAGTATTATCATGCATTACTCTATTTAGTATTTGGATAAATGATGTTTTGAACAAATATTATTTAAATGAAATAAAATATTGGTTATGTTTATTTTTCATTTTCTTAATATTATATTATATATTTGCATGTTTAATCCGTGAATAATTTATGTTATTCTAAAAGTCCGTTGTTGATCAATGATGTGAGAATGTCATTGAATTAAGACAAATATGAGTTTTGGTAGAATATACTTAAGTATATTGATGCATGGGACATGACAAATTCACATGATATTCAATGAATTGGATATAAGATATATCCCAACTTAACATGATTGTGATTTATGGATCATTGTCATTAAGTAAATCATGGATATTTATCCTCAGACTTGAAATACCAGATAACTGTTATGAATGTAGTGCACTTGTGTGAAATAGTCTAACGCTATTCGTAAAAGGTGGTTATAAGGGCTATTTTCAGAAGTGTTGCAAAGTTCATGAGTTATGTCTTGTAGTCAAGAGAATTTGTTCATTTGAATTTGTTTCAAAGCATAATACTGTTTGGGCCCCTCGTAGGGTTGACAAGATGTTTGTAAGGCCTTACCCAAGATCTATCTGGAATACGTTCAGATGATTTGGTAATCTTGTTCAATCAGATACAACGAGAAACAAAATATTAACTTGTGAAATGACTTGATCCATATTCATAGTTAATGAAGTATTAGAAGCAAAAGGATAAGTATAATGATGAATCATTAAATGGTTTTTCCAGGAAACCATACTCGGTTCGATCTGGGGGCATTGGCGTGTTAAGCTAGACTAAACCAATGTCATTACTATATTAAGATATATCCAAGTGGGAGCTGAAAGGTTATGGATATAAATTAATATACGTATGACCGGATTCGAACACGAGACTTCAGGATTGCACAGATTACGTATGAGAATCAATGTTATAATAATTAATATATAAGATGTTATGTTTAATTATTTAATCACGAATAAAACACTTAACGAGAGTTAGTATTTAACGAGGTTTGGTTAACGGCCGTTAAATATTAAGTTAAAGGACTAGAGATGAAAATAGAATTCGGGAAGGTTATAGAATCCCGAATCCATAACCGGTCGTGGGTTGGGTTTGTAAATACAAATGGTTTTTAATTTATTTTTCTATCTCTTGTAACCCTAAAAAGCCAAATCTCTATTTGTTTCTCCATGTGGTGGTGTTTGACCGAAAACAACAATCCCCAACCCATTGGGATTTTTGATTTCCAAGAACACAAGGTTGTGTGTTTGATTCGTGATCAAGAACCTAGCTTTTCGCGTTGATTCGATTGTAGTACGTGAGTACAAGAACGAAGGGCAAATATGGTTGGGTAATTCTTGGTGATCGACTAGGTCTAGTCGAATTTGATAAACCCTAATTTTAGGGTTTAGGATTTCCTTTGTTCTTGACTAGTTGTATTGCTTGATTCGCAAAAGGTACGCATATACTTTTAATTCGGTTAATTAGTTTACATGTATTTAGAACCTACTTGCTTCCGCTATTTGCTTTGATGATCTTTATGTTTTATAATTGTTATGTATTCATAAAACCCAACCCGAACTCTGTCTATTACAGTATCAATAACAACTCCACTTTACGCCTTGAAGATCCTTTAGGTACCCAGATTTTGTACTAGATTGGTAAATAACAGAAACGAGGGCGTGAAGATCCCTGCTTCTACTAGAGCATTAGAGAAGATGTCAATCATTATATAAAATTGTGTTATCTCACCTTTTAAACATTTGGTGTTCTTACATTGGTTTTTTCCAATAAGCGTGTTTCCGATTAAATCCGTTAAGTTTAGAACACATGTTGTTGGATAGATCTAGCTGTAAAAGTGATTCTAATTGACATTGGGTTTCTTGCAATCTAGTATTGTGTTTGTTTCTTAATCTTTTGAAACCGAAGATATGCTGTTTGAATATCACAAATTTCAATTATACGCATTCATGTATGTCATCATCTCTTTGGTGTTGTGTTTCTTTATGCTTTTACTTAATTAACCTGCACTGTTCCTATGTTTTTAATCCACAGTAGCAGTCCAACTTTGATGGATGTATACAGTGTCTAATAAAAAGTATCATTTCAAAGGTTGCTCTTTATACTTAACCATACCCCTTGCTGAATTTGGGTGCTTACCATTTATGATCTTGTGCAGAGTTTATATAGATGGAACAATTGAATAAATTAGATTTTTATCAATTTGAAGCAAGAAATTGTGCTTACGTGCTAAAGAAAGTTTAATGAGTTCCTTTTCAGGAGCTATGCATTCAAATTGCTAGGTGTCTCTTACAGCAGGTGAGCAGATCGGCTTTGAGATCATGTATCACATGCTACACTTGGATGCATCATGATGTCTCAAAAGGCTTGACACTAGTCGAAAATTGTCATTCATGCATTCATTTTGATCCCTAAAGAGAGTCCATTGATTCACTTTTGAGCGTATACATCCGTTCTTGGAACCATTGGCCGATTTACATGCCCACGGTTCCCTTCAGAAGCTGACTGGAGGCTCTTCATCCTTTTTCTTATTGCATCTAGAGTCCCACTACCAACAACAAATAGGTATATCAATAAAAGATAAGCATGTAATGAGTATATTCACTTAATGTCAAGACTATCTATAATAAATTATGTGAACTTCATGATATGAAGTTTTATTATTAAATATATCCTGCATGAAACTGATATGGTGTGGCCGTGCAGAGAATCTGATATTTCAAATTTTCATGGGCTGAGGAAAGAATTGAACATCCGTAGTCACTCTCTGGGCTAGTGTAGTAAACGATATTAATGTTGACACTGAACTGAAACTATAGTGAAAAAGGTGAGTCTCGGAGATGAAAGGTTTAACACGGGTGGTGGGAGTTTTGGGCTTGGGCGGATGCCAAGATGGGGTTCTTGCGGCCAAAACAGTATAGAAGCCGATAATATTTTTAGATTTTGAGAAAACTCGGAAAACCTCACTTACATCATGAAGCAAAGTTGACAAAATGTGTCAACCCCAGATAAAGATTTAAAGCTTAGGTTCTCATGGTGGTTTAATGCACTTACCGAACTAAACCATGTTTTTAAAAGTTTATTCTCACTTTTTAAATTTTTTGTAAGCTGAGAATTCAAGTTTGAGGCCAAAAATCCAGATTTGTAACTGTGATGGAATTATATGAGAATCAAATGAAGAATAAATAAAAACTTTAAGGGTTACTCTGTGTATATTAAAATTTTAGATGCCGAAAATGAAAATAGTATTTTCTATCAGGTTAAAAAGTGAGGTTAGAGAAAGGGGGGCTATTTTGCACTTCCTTTAACGGGTATAATGGGATCAAACAAAGGTAAACTGAACAGATTCAAACTGAGTTGACTGGGTCGGGCTAAAATCGTCACTTTGCATATAGACTTTTAGTCAACTGATTAAAGGGAGTGGTCACCTGTCCTTTACCATTTACGTCATCTCAGCTTTTTCTCTCCTTAGTGTTCACTCCTTTTCACCTTTCACGTATTTTGGTCACCTTCCTTTCACCTTAATTAAAATACAGTTTTTATACAAACATACTCCACTAAATATCCTACACACGCTCACAAACCAAATAAAAAAAAATATTAAAACAAAAAGTGAGGCCCACAAAAATTAGTTGCTCACCATGGTGAGCTGCCCAGCACTCTCTCCTCTAACGAGTGAGCGTGTTTGTGTGTTTTGAGTGTTACTCGTGAGATGACATGACCTTTACATCCACATCATCCACTCCGTGTGGCCTTAAGAAAAACTTATTCTAAAAAAAACGTTAAACAAGGTCTTCATCCAACTCCAAACAAAATCCAACTCGAATCCTCACTACTCCATATGCCACTAGAAAAATTAGTTTAACATAAAGTCGTGAACTTTAAATCGTTTCTAGTCACTTATTCATTAAGAGCGTTTTTCTTATGTTTTCCTTTAAATGTTTATTTTGCAAATAAATGTGATAGAAATGAAAGGAGTAATTACATAGGAATTAATATCATATTTATATGACTAGACGAGTACCCGAGTCTAGCGGCAGCGATGTCTAGTTTTCTGCAAAGTTCCGATGACCCATAATTTGTAGCATTAGAGAATCGTTTTCGAATAACTACAATTCTGATGCGTAGTTGCATAGCAACATAAATATATAGTTTTTTAAAAAATTATGTGGAGTCGATAGTATATTTTCTAATAGGATTGTTTTAAGTTATTAAGATTTTTAGTAATAATAGATTCAAGCATTACAAAAGCAACGGTATTATGTAGTTGGCAATATTATATTGTAGTTTAGAGGTATAGCCAACATGTGTGACCGCTTTTCGTGTAACGTTTATCATTTAGTGTGTGGCTTTTAAAATTGTAACTTTGCAAATTGGATATCACCATATAAGATTATTTTGTACTATCAATTTGTATAGATATTTATGCATTGTTCAAAGCTTTTTGTTTGAGGTACAAATAATTATCGCTAAAGATAACAATACTATTTATTTTTGTGATTTTAATAAACTTACATAACATTATTGATACACTGGACAAAGGGCTATACAATATATATTAACTTTTAAACGACGATTCATATATGCTCCCTTAAATGCAAGTTTTTTAAAATAACATTATACAAATTACAAATTACATGTGTCAAAGCAAAATAAACCAAAAACTACAACTACTTGGTCTCTCCTTTCAAAAAATTGTCACGGGTTCCACAACTACTTCATCATTTCTCATATAATTTTGTCAAATTTGAAACCCGATTACACCCGGGTGGTTCAACTGGTTGAACCGTTCCGATAAAAAAACATGTCGATTTAAACCGAGTCAAACCGATAGGTTGGGTCGAAAAATGTCAAATTTAACCGGGGGTTTGAAGCGCCCGGTCAACCCGATCGGTTTCAATGGGTCAACCCGTATCGGTTTCAACGGGTCAACCCGTATCGGTTTCAATTGGTTATTTTAATTTGGTAGATAAGCTTTTAATTGGGTGTACAATGTGAATAAATTATTGTACTTTTAAGTAATGGGGTGTTTTAATAAGAGTATTAATTATATTATTTATTTCTCCCTCCATTGACCATGTTTTCAACATTCAACTTTCAACATTTTTCACTTTTTCCACTTTGACCATTTTTCCATTTTATATAGTATAGATAAGAATGTTGGGTAAATGTTTCAAGTTTAGTTCATGTTATCTGCAAACAATTTTGAAGTAATCACGTCAATCTTTCTACAAATAACCGGTTTGAGTTTGTACAGAGATGGCTCAAATCGTTAGGATTAGTCGGTTAAATCGTCAAAAATCATGATTAATTATAAAATATTTTGATATAAAATAAATTTGATTTCTTTTTCTTTTCAAGTTTTACGTTAAGAGGATTACCATTCAAGTTAAGCACAAGGGCATTTGTCATAAAAATTTTATCGTATATAATCAATTTTTTCATATTATTTTAAAGTCATTTTTACTTTTAAATAACTCAGAATAGAGAACAAAAATAAATAAATAAGTAAAATAAAAACATTTTTCGTGTACTTGCAAGGATTGAAAACTTATCCCGATTACAAATTACTACTTGAGACGAAGGGACTGAGGGAGTACTACTAAAAGTCAAAGTTTGGGCGTTGATGAAAAAGAAAAGAAAAGGATAGAGAGGTTCATGTTGATTTGAACCAGTTCAGTATACAACAAGACTAACAATAACGGACAAAACAGAAAAAACCCCTAATACCGTGTTATTCTTCTTCCTCATTTTTTCTCTGGAAATCTGCTGCTGCTGCTTATTCTTTGTCATCTCTTAATGGATAAAACAGATCGTTATGAAGACGAAGAAAAGGTTATTCTTGGTTTTAATTTTGGCCCCATCAATCATCATAGTTATTCTTAATTTTCTATTTTAATTTAGTCATGCTTTGAATTTATTTTGGCGTGCCGAATCGGAGATTTGTTTCTAACCTCAACTAAATTACCCCTAAAACCTAAAATATTATACTAGGTGCCCCTGCCCCTACATAGTTCCTTGATATTGTGATCCGAGTAAGTTTTAGTGGTTGTGATGTGATATGTGTATTTGTTGTATATATTTTTTTTGTAGATTATTATTGCAATTGGTCGCGAAATTGGGTGCCTCCCAAGGCTTAATCGTTTGCGAGAGATTAAAATTAAAATTGATATCAAAACAAGGTCTGGAAACACCATCTCTTTAGTAGCCAGACCCTCTGACACCATTCGAGATTTGAAATTGAAGATACCATCCGGAGAAATGCCCGATCTCGTCTACAATGGGGTGTATCTCAATGACAACCGTACACTTCGCTCCTACAACATTTTCTGGTTTTCTACTCTTGAGTGTCGGTCGGGGCCGAAGATATCCATCACGACCATGAGTGGAGAGACCATATCGTTGGAATTTGCAAGCTCCAACACCACCATTGGCAACCTGAATGCCCAGGTACAAGACAAGGTAGGCGTTACCCTGTTCCAGCAGAGACTGTTCTTTGATGGAAGGCATCTCGATAACAACTGTATCATAGCGGACTACAAGATCATGGATGGATCCACCCTTCTTCTCACGCGTAGGTCCAAGGGATGGATCCCTATATATGTCAAGACCCATGATGGAAAAACCGTTTCTCTACAAGTCAAAATTTCTGACATAATTGGGGATTTTAAATTCAAGTTAAAAGAGGTGGGTGGTATTGATCCATTCAAGCAGGTTATGTTCTTTACCGGAGACTAGTTGCTCAATGACTATCTCCCATCTTCTTTTTGCGGATATTTTGATTCTTATCATTGCTTAATGGACATCTCGGTAACTGCTGGTGATTCTGATCATCTTCCAAAGGACAAGGTAGTGTATTATTCTTTATATCTATATCTATATATTAATAGAAGTACTCATGAATTATGATTTTAATTTTCAACCGTGTGTTTTTTTCCCCGGAACGTCGAATGAAATAGGTGGCCGGGTTCTTTTTCTACGACCCTTTTGATATGCCATCAATCATCATCGTTATATGTAGTGATTTTGTTGTATATATATAATTCATCAGGAACCATAACATATTGTTTCTTAATTTTCTATTTTAGTTTAATTACCGCATACTTAAATATATTAGTGATGCTTTTGATTTGTTACTGGTTTTAATTTTAGAGCTTAACTTTTGTTTCTCGATTATTTGTTCTTCAAATTACTAGTCCTTAAGCCTAGACATTAAGCTATTCCAAACACTGCTTAACTGGATGTTGATGCTATGCATATATATGTTCTGTTTGAGATATCATAACATACATATTGATGATGAACAAATATCCACATATTATTAGTCTTAATGGAATTCGACAGATCTATTTCTTTTCATGATCGTCTCAGGAACAAGGTAGTGTATTCTTCTTTATATATACATATATTAGTAGCAGTACTGATGAATTATGGTTTTAATTTTGGCCTGTTTCAACCGCGTGTTTTTTGCCCCATCAATCATCATTGTTATTCATCAGGAAGCATAACATCTTGCTTCTTATTTTTCTATTTAAGTTTAATTACTACATGCTTAAATATATGTAGTCATGCTTTTGATTTGTTACTAGATTCATGCTTTTGAAATTTGAACTTGATTATTTTTTGCTCTAATTTCAATAATCCAAAAAACTAATCCAATCATTGCTTAATTGGATGTTGATGATGATGATATTGTGATCCAACTAAGTTTTAGTGGTTGTTTTGTTGGATTGTGGACGCCATAAAAATTGTCATATATTGTGATGTGATATGTTTCCATTTATTAGTAGCTGATTATATTTTCTTTGGATTTTTTTCTCTTTTTTTGTAACAGATGAAGGCACCCCTGCTCAGAAACCCCCTTGCCAGGTACTGGCCCGATTTTGTGCAAGTAAGTTTTAGTGGTTGTGTTGTTGGATTGTGGACACCATAAAAGTTGTCAGATATTGTAATGTGATATGTTTCTGTTTATTAGTACCTGAGTATATTTTCTTTGGATTTTTTTTCTCTTTTTTTTTGCAGGAGAAGAAGACATCGAAGACATCCCTTCGCAAGAGATGGTTATATGGTGGATAGAACTATCGGAGGATAGTTGAACCCCTTGACATTGGTGAGTATTGCCGCGCACGGACCTCCCATTATGAATATCTCGAGAAGCTTTTCAGTAAGGCTGAGAAACCTATGGAACAGGTAGTGTATTATTCGTTGTATATATATGTATATGTTAGTTCATGAATTATGGTTTTATTTTTTATCTCTTTCAACCGTCATAGAATTGTGTTTTTTGCCCCATCAATCATCATTGTTATATGTAGACATATATATTCATCAGGAACCATAACATCTTGTTTCTTAAGTTTCTATTTTAGTTTAATTACCACATAATTAAATATATGTTTTAGTGGTTGTTTTGTTGGATTGTGGACGCCATAAAAATTGTCAGATATTGTGATGTGATATGTTTCTGTTTATTAGTAGCTGAGTATAGTTTGTTTTTGATTTTTTTTCTACTTATTTTTGTAGCAGATGAAGACATCGGGTGACGTGTTAAAGAATCATGTAACTTTCATGGAATGTAAACATGCTTACAATCAATCCATTGAAGCTCTTAAACACAATCATCCTAATTTTACCAACACCACTAAAATACATAATGTTAGTTCAGCATCATCAGTGGAGGTTCAAATCCTTGCTTTTAAGGAGTCATGGGAAGTTAATGATTGGTACCATGATGATCACTTTGGACAAACTGATGTTGATCAGATTCTGTTTCCATCTCTAAGACGTATCGGAGATAATCGTCTTGCCAAAGTAAAGAATGCAATTCTTCAAAGATTTCAGGATATTTTGAACAATCCATCTGAGGTATAGTTGACTTTCAGTTTCTCAGATATTTTTCTTGAGTTTATTAACTTGGTTCTTGAAAAGTTGTTCAGTTGCATTGTTTTAGTCTGTCTATGACCATTTACTCATTTATGAGTTATTTTAGGTTTTTTTCATTTAAACAAAAATTAACTGAAATGAGGCATGTCTTGCTGGATTGTGGACGTCATAAAAATTGTCAGATATTGTGATGTGATATGTTTCCGTTTATTAGTAGCCGAGTATGAATTATTTGGATTTTTCCCCCTAGCTGAGGTTGGCATCCGTTAGCAGATACTATTGCTCTCTAATTTGCTCTCCTAAGCTAGAGATTAAAATATATATCAAAACCAGGCCTGGAAAGACCATCTCTTTTAGTAGCCATAACCTACGAAACCATTCGAGATTTGAAGGGGAAGATACCACCTAGTGAATTGATTCACAGAGGCTTGCCCGATCTCGTCTACAATGGGGAGTATCTCAATGACAACCGTACCCTTAACTCCTACAACATTTTCCCGTCTTCTACCCTTGAGTGTCAGTTGGGGCTGAAGGTATCCATCAGGACCATGAGTGGAAAGACCATCTCCGTGGAAGTTGCAAGCTCCAAAACCACCATTGGCAACTTGAAAACCCAGATCCAAGACAAGGTAGGCGTTCCCCAGTTCCAGCTGTGGCTGTTCTTTGATGGAAGGCATCTCGATAACATGCATAATATACCTACAAGATTATTCAACATTCATATAATATAAAATTTAAGTGACTTAATTGAAATACTAATAAAACTTTGTTACTATTAAAGAATGTGGATTTAGGGAAAAGACAAATTGAAATGAGTGTGTGAAACATTTTTAACCTCAGCATTTCAAATGACGAGGGAGAAAATAAGAGGATATATATGCGTACATTTTATATATGTGTATCTAAAATGTGTGGTTATAGTTCATTCTTATCACCCTTCTCATTTTAGTTTTACTTTTCGTTTGATCATAACTCTGTTTGTTTGATATTCCAAATAAGTGAAATTTATTGACACCACAACCACATAACTTGTTCGTTTGTTGTAACGTTTATATAAAAATTGAAATGAATTTTATTTTGATATATCTGGACCTTTTGCTATATTTTGATACATGTGTGTGGTTGTCAACTTGTCATCGTGTTTCTCGAATATAATTCTCTTTGTTTTACTTAGGTCAATGGAAACATATTGCCCTCTACACTCCAAGAGTTTGCTCTTAAAGTTATTGAGTTGGCCACCAGCAACTTTGCAGATCACAGGAGAACTCCTCGAAGGTGAATGAATCATATTCAGAATTGGTATCAGTGGGTTCACTGGTGAACTCCTCCAATGTAAATGATTCATAATCGGGGAGAGAATTATGAGAATGAAAAGTGGTACTGCCACTAATCTTCTCTCCCATATTATCAAAACAGAAGGCTTCCATTTCCGGAATAGAATCATCGGAAAAAATGTCACTATCCTTTATGGGGATAGGAGATGAAATGGGTTTTTCTTTGAAAGCCTCGATTTTAGAAATGAGAAGACTGACATTCAATAATGTTGCTCGAAGAGCTTCATCTTTGATTTCAGTGTCAGTAACTTCATCATTCTCTTCTTCTAAGCTAACAAGCTCAGAAGGTAATTCTTCCATATATAACTGATGTCTCCACAAGATAACGAATCGTCATCAATAGAATCGGAGTATGAATTATTTGGATTTTTCCCCCTAGCTGAGGTTGGCATCCGTTAGCAGATACTATTGCTCTCTAATTTGCTCTCCTAAGCTAGAGATTAAAATATATATCAAAACCAGGCCTGGAAAGACCATCTCTTTTAGTAGCCATAACCTACGAAACCATTCGAGATTTGAAGGGGAAGATACCACCTAGTGAATTGATTCACAGAGGCTTGCCCGATCTCGTCTACAATGGGGAGTATCTCAATGACAACCGTACCCTTAACTCCTACAACATTTTCCCGTCTTCTACCCTTGAGTGTCAGTTGGGGCTGAAGGTATCCATCAGGACCATGAGTGGAAAGACCATCTCCGTGGAAGTTGCAAGCTCCAAAACCACCATTGGCAACTTGAAAACCCAGATCCAAGACAAGGTAGGCGTTCCCCAGTTCCAGCTGTGGCTGTTCTTTGATGGAAGGCATCTCGATAACATGCATAATATACCTACAAGATTATTCAACATTCATATAATATAAAATTTAAGTGACTTAATTGAAATACTAATAAAACTTTGTTACTATTAAAGAATGTGGATTTAGGGAAAAGACAAATTGAAATGAGTGTGTGAGAAACATTTTTAACCTCAGCATTTCAAATGACGAGGGAGAAAATAAGAGGATATATATGCGTACATTTTATATATGTGTATCTAAAATGTGTGGTTATAGTTCATTCTTATCACCCTTCTCATTTTAGTTTTACTTTTCGTTTGATCATAACTCTGTTTGTTTGATATTCCAAATAAGTGAAATTTATTGACACCACAACCACATAACTTGTTCGTTTGTTGTAACGTTTATATAAAAATTGAAATGAATTTTATTTTGATATATCTGGACCTTTTGCTATATTTTGATACATGTGTGTGGTTGTCAACTTGTCATCGTGTTTCTCGAATATAATTCTCTTTGTTTTACTTAGGTCAATGGAAACATATTGCCCTCTACACTCCAAGAGTTTGCTCTTAAAGATATTGAGTTGGCCACCAGCAACTTTGCAGATCACAACATTATTGGGTGTGGTGGATTTGGGTCGGTTTACAGAGGACATCTTTACAATACAGAAGATAAACTGTTAGCATGGAAGCAAAGGCTTGATATTTGCATGGGTATATCTAAAGGTCTGCACTACCTTCACACAGGTGCCAAACACACCATTATCCACCGTGATATCAAATCAAGCAACATCCTGTTGGATAGCTACTGGGCTGCTAAACTGTCAGATTTCGGGCTATCAAAGATAGGTCCCACCATGGATCACACTCATGTAAGCACTGTTGTGAAGGGTAGTTTTGGGTATTTAGATCCTGAATACTACCGAAGGCAAAAGTTGACGGAAAAGTCAGATGTCTACTCTCTCGGGGTTCTTATCCTTGAGACCTTATCATCTTCCTGGCCAAGCTGATTGAAGGTATATATCCTCTCTTACTTTGAAGTGATTGTGGTAAATAAGTTTTATTTAACTTAAATTAATTTCTTCTTCCTAAGTTGAGAGACCCTCAATTATAAAACTTATTGAACCAAGTCTTTCTTTCTTTTTTTCTAGTGCCAAAAATGGATAGAAATTATATACAGAAACCCCCATTTAGTCATAGTGTTGTAGATCCGCAAAATATATAAAAAAAATTAAACACCCATTAGCTTATCAATTAAGATGAAGAAGATGAAGACTTAACTAAAATCAAAAGTTAAATCACTAGGTTTTTGCATTGATCCTAAGATAGTAAGATGCACAAGAGTCGGGCTAGCCACTAATAGACTATTCCTAAAAGCTCGGCCCTTGTCCATACTATATTCGCTGATGATTGATAATGGGTTTCAAACTGGCCGGCTATGTCATTTTGAAGGAACTAATTATTAGAGAATAAATTAGTAGCATTTAGTGCTACTACCAAGTATAATTGTGGGCTTAGCCCGTTCTAGTTTTCTAGTGTCTCGATCTAACTCTTCATTTGAAAGTAATAGGTGTTTTCACTGTTAGGGGTGTTTGGCTAATTTTATATGATGATGGGCTTATGAGTTTATTATTTTATATGTGTTAAATAATTTAAACTAAGTGTTTGGCTAAGCTTATATGAGTGGGCTTATGAGCTTATATAATGAGGTTTTGATAAGCCCAAACTTTGTAGCTTATTTGAGGAGGGGTGGACTTATATAAGAATATTATATTAAAAGAGTTTTATACCCTCATCTAATATTTACATCCAATTAATGTTGATGTACTTTTTTGTCACTCTACTTTTTTAATTATAATAAACTAAGCCAAACACTTAGCAAGGGATTATGATCTCATAATATATAAGCCATAAGCCGTTTATATAATATAAGCATAAGCTTAGCCAAAGACTCCCTTAGTTATTTTATTATTATCGAGCAATTTGTGTAATTAAGATTACTTGAGACCAAAGTGATTTCAAGTTAAGTTCAAATACGAGTTAGGAAGTATGGGGTACACTGTATAAACTAATTAACTCGATTTGAGATACGATGAATGAAAAAAGTTATAGTGATAAATTATCTATCCTTAAGGCATCGCAACCACTCAATAGATGTGATTGAGACCAATGGAGCGCTAGTCCAATGGTTGGAGCACTTGTACTTGAGTCAATTGACCTAGGTTCAAGTCCTAGCCTTGGCATTTGCTTCATATAGGTACCCACCTCCGCAAAACCTATGAGCACACTGACTTTGTGGAATAAGAGCTCAGGGGTCCGAGTCTTGGCTCGTGCTCACTCCAGTTGTTGCCCCACTAGGCCAGGAGAGTTGCCGGAGCTATTCCTTGTGGGGTGGACAATGGCTGGTGCCAAAAGGCACCCGGGGTCAGGGTGTTCCCGCCAATCTACACCTTTTTGTGGAATAGATGTGATTGGGTTCGGGGTGCGCATGTGTATAAACTTAGTAGCTTGATTTGGGATATGATGAATGACAAAAGTTATAGTGATGGTTTATCCGTCATTAAGGCATTGCAACCCTTCAATAGATGCGATTGCTCTCAACAGTAACATAAAAAGTAATGCTAATGTAGTGTAATTATGACTTTTCAGTTTTCATAAAATCCTGGTCTTTCATATTATAATCTCTATCTCTCTATCTCTGTCTCTACTATCTATAATGTATTTAGAACTTTTATTGTCCGAAATCTTAAAAATTTAAGTTTACATAAGTTACTTATTATAAAGATTTGCTACATAAAAAGTCATTTAAAGTCAAATCAATATACATTTAGACTTTGTAACCACTAATCGTGTAATTACATACACTAAATATTAATATTTCTACAATTGTAAGCATTTAATTTCATTAATAACTCGATTATTTTTTGCTCTAATTTCAATAATCCAAAAAACTAATCCAATCATTGCTTAACTGGATGTTGTTGTCGATGTTGATGATATTGTAATCCAAGTAAGTTTTAGTGGTTATTTTGTTGGATTGTGGATGCCATAAAAATTGTCAGATATTGTAATGTGATATGTTTCTGTTTAGTGGTTGAGTATATTTTGTTTGGATTTTTTCTTTTTCTTTTTTTCTTTTTTTAGGAGATGAAGGCATCCCGTAGCAGAAACATCTTTTCCAGGATCTGTGATTCTTTTCTTGAGTGTCGGTCGAAGGTATTCGTCAGGACCATGAGTGGAAAGACCATCTCTTTAAATTTCAGACCCTCTGACACCATTTGAGATTTGAAATTGAAGATACCGCTCAGTGAATGGATTTACAAAGACTTGCCCGATCTCTTCTACAAGGGGGAGCATCTCTAAATGCAATCGGTAACAATCTCTCCATAAATACATGACAATCATGACTTTTCATGCCAAACATCTTGCCTTTATCTACATCCGCGCACCTTGATAAATTGGAAGCATATCCATCCGGAAACTTCAAGTTTTTGACCCACTGTAAGACAACCTGCTTTTGCTCTTTATTCAAAGAGAATAGTGCTTTCGGCTTGGATACTTTACCATCGACATCAATAACCAACTCTAGCTCCCGACGCTTGCAATACTCTTTTACATCTTGTCTAGCTTTCCCATTATCTTTCGTCTTATCTTTATCATCCATTATTGTGTTAAAGATGTTGTCAAACACATTTTTCTCCACATGCATGACATCAAGATTGTGTCAAATAAGATTAGTGTGCCATGATGGTAGATCCCAAAGTATACTTCGTTTAGTCCAATTGTGATAAACTCCAAATCCCGTGAATTCTTTTCCTACTGGATAGTGTTGTTCGGTAACCTTTGGGTATTGGCTAACTCGACTCCATATTTCCTCACCGGATAACCTAGGTGGAGGTGCATCTCTCTCAACTCGTCCTTTGATAAAAGCATCTTTGTTTCTTCTAAACGAATGATTCATTGGCAAAAATTGCCGATGACAATCAAAAAATGATGTCTTCCTACCGTGTTTCAAAGTAAAAGCCTTGCTTTTTTCCATACAATATGGACAAGAAAGCTTCCCATGTGTACTCCAACCCGACAACATGCCATATGCTGGAAAATCATTGATTTTCCACATAAGTGTAGCTTTCAGTTGAAAATTTTGCTTCTTAAATGCATCATAGGTTTCTACACCATCTTCCTACAACTCAATCAACTCATCTATTAAAGGTTGTAAGAACACATCAATATTCCTTTTTGGACTATGAGGACCAGGAATGATTATTGTTAAAAACATGTACGCAATCTTCATACACATCCAAGGAGGTAGGTTATATGGTGTCACAATGACTGGCCAACAAGAATAATTGTTAGATGACATCCCAAAGGGTGAGAAACCATCGGCACAAAGTCCTAACCTAACATTCCTTGGTTCTGCCGCAAAAGACGCATGAGTTCGATCAAAATGCTTCCACGCCTCTCCATCAGATGGGTGTGACAATACCCCGGCATCTCTTCGATATTCGTGATGCCATGTCATATGTTTAGCTGTATCCTTAGACATATAAAGTCGTTGCAATCTTGGTGTTAGAGGAAGATAATGCATGTATTTGTATGATATTAAACTACCTTGCTCCGTAGGTTTATATCGAGGGTGACTGCATATGTGGCACTTGTCCTTAACCTCATTCTCCTTGTAATAAATCATACAACCATTAGGACAGACATCTATCTTTTGGTACCCTAAACCAAGTTGTGAAACGATCTTCTTAGACTCGTAATAATTAGAACACAAGGTGGAATCTGGAATAAACTCTTTTACTGCCTGCATGATACGATCATAGCAGCTTTGGCTTATGTTAAAATCTGATTTAATATTCAAAAGTCTTGACATTGCCGACAACGTAGAGTGCTTCTCACAGCCTTCATACAGCGGCTCTTCTGCTTTTGACAACAAGTCATAAAACCTTTTAGCTTTCGGATTTGGAGGTTCAGAATTTGGTGCTTGGGGAACGAAATCGTGAAACTCAAGTGGATTAAAACTCGGGCCAGCCGCATCAATGACCATATTTTGTACTAAATTTACAGCTTCAGCACGATCATGTGATACTTGTTGACAAGGTCCTTCAGTGAGATCATGTGATACTTGTTGAGAAGGTCCTTGAGAAGGTTTTTCCCCATGACTTATCCAAACATAATAATCAGGTATAAACCCACATCTACACAAATCGTACTCAACATCCTCTTTTTTTTTCCACTTTATGTTTTGGCACACCATACATGGGCATTTTATTGTGCCATCAGTGAAACCTAAAGCATGAAAATAACATGCTGCATGTTTGATGAACTCCTCAACTCCCTTATAAAACTCAGGAGTGTCCATCTTATACATCCACTCACGAGCATACCTCAAATTCATTATTACTGTGCTTAAAAAGTAAGTCATTAGAGTTAACGTAATACAACAAGTTATTAAATACACTAAAGCTACTTTGACCTGCATTAGTGACGCGTCCCTATAAAATCTTTATTAAGAAATTTATGAACAAGAACTATTTAATGGATCACAAAGGAACCAGCAACCTTAACTGAATTTATGAAAATCCAGTAGCCCAAATATAATCCTGAGACCGGCTCTACCACTAAGGCTTATATAGTACTGCTAAGGCTAATATATAATACTGATGGTCATTAAAAACAGCAGACTAAGAAGCACGCAGGGACTAAATATCAAATTAGTTCAAGTTTAATCCTAATAGAAAATTTCTACTTATAGTTTCAACTCCATAATGTAACATTGACTAGGGGGCTGTTTGTTTCCTAGTAACTTATATAACCCAAGATGGAAGATGTGGAAAGGGTTAATAAATCTTCCTTTTGTATGTTACTTATGAGTTTATCATGTGGTTAATGAAACATATGTAATATGTAGCATCTAGTGTTATTGATAGTAGCAGCTTAACAACATTTACGAATCTAATATAATATCACTATAAGACTACAACAGAGTACGTTATTAGTACACATTAACACAATACTGTATATGTGTAAATCATCGACATTGCTCTTTGAGCTTGTTGGTAGTCCATGTTAATACCAATGTTAACAAAACCATAGTGAATATAACTTATATAACCCAAGATGGAAGATGTGGAAAGGGTTAATAAATCTGTCCTGCCACAGCTGACAAACTCAAACCCAAAGGTCCATCTCGAAGGTGTATACCCAATTCCTTTTACTATTTTATGTTGTTATTGCAAAAGCAGATAAGCATGCAGCATTATGATTAGTTGTGTGCTTTCTTAAGATGGCCGCTTTAAGAATAGCTAAGCTAAGCACTCTCTTCATAAAACATTTAGCAGTGGTTCTTAGTAATAATGAAAATTTTAGAGTGAATGCAAGCGTTCTGTATTAGATCGTTAACGTTTATGATGACAGTTGACAACAGATTTAACCAACAAATTTATAACCACTAAACTTTTACTCTTATACTCTTATCTTATTCTGTCTCATGTAATATCTTTATATTTCAAGCTGTTTATCGAATCGAGTTTGTATTAGCATTTTAAACCTTGCTTATCATCAATCATCATTATATATATAAAAAAAACACACGATATGAAGCATCTTCTATGACTCCAAGTTAACCCCCCGGCTTAACCCTACGACAATAGAATAGCATTTGCCTCTTCCACTCTCATTATTTTGGTTTTCGGTTACCTTGGTCAACTTTTATGCACTTCTGTCACTTTCTTTTTTAGTTTGTCGGATGATTTTTCCATATGATTTACCTGTAGCGTGTCATCATGATTTCTTGGCCTCCTGTTTTGCTAGTTTGTACACCAGCTCTCTATACGACTATACTACTTTTGAACCATTTATGATATTATCATGTGGTTAATGAAACATATGTAATATGTAGCATCTAGTGTTATTGATAGTAGCAGCTTAACAACATTTACGAATCTAATATAATATCACTATAAGACTACAACAGAGTACCTTATTAGTACACATTAACACAATACTGTATATGTGTAAATCCACTAATATAACTCTAACTCCAATACAAATCCACTAACGCTCATATATTACCACTCCTACTATTGTATCTGAGTAAAAAAGCCATGACATTGTTATATGAAACCATTATGAATAGATGCAACTCCATTCAGTCTGCTTCATACCTATAAGTTAAAACTGCCGCTTCTAATCTCTATCGCCGACTTTTTATTCCTTACTACAACTCCATTCGGTCTGCTTCATACATATAAGTTAAAACGATCTCAGTTTCATTACAACTTATAACTAACAAAACGCATCTCACCCAATTTCACTATTCCTCTAATTGCCTAAACTAGACAAACTGATAGAACAACCTCCTACGTTTCTAGCACATACACATCTTCTATACATCAAATCAAAAAACTGATAGAACAACCTCCTAAGTACATCTCAGCGTAAATTTAACTAATCTACGAAACAACTTCCACTAAACATCATTTATCACGCATCACGACACTCATATCATCACAATCCCCAAATTATACAAAAACGTAAATGCATATACTAACACATCAAATTGACCGTGTGTTAAATTAACAGTTAAAAAGTGGTTAAACTTACAAATTGACCGTGCGCTAAATTGAATGAATGACGTGAGTCCCTCCAATTGCTTTTAAATGAGCTAAGCTGACACCTACAAAGCAAAGCACTAAATAATCGATTTGATGTATATAACGATAAATAAAAAAACACTAAATAATCGATTGGATGTTGCGGTGATGTAGCGGCGGTGTAGTGGTGGCGTGGTGTAGTGGTGGCGTAGCAGTGATGTAGCGGTGGTGTTGCGGTGGTTACCTAATATTCGATTGGAGATGTTGCGGCGGCGTAGCGATGGTGTAGCGGTGGTTATCCGATTCCGAGATCCATTTTTGGGAGTTTGTGAAAGGGAATATTCAGTATCTGAAGAAGGATATATTTATGAGTTATAAAAATATATTTTAACACAAGTTACATAATATACCCTTTCAGTATTTTCAGTTTTTCAGATAGAACAATTGTTGAAATGCTTTGTTTTTCAGATAGCAGTTTTTCAGTATTTTCAGTTTTTCAGATGATGTTGTTCCCGAACGGCAATATATATTAAAACTCTAGCAAGATACTAGAGAAAAGGACTTACAAAACAACATTACAAACGTTTTTTGGATCACAAATCCATTCAGTCCAGTTAGGATTGAATTTACTGTTAAATCAATACTAACATATCAAGTTATTAAAATACTCATTAATTACGTTATTATACCTTTGTGAAGGGAAAAAAAATCCAAAAAATCCTTTATTATATACGTCATGATGTAATTAAAAAATTATACACATTAAGTTGGCGACATAAATAGAGACTTTCAAGTACGTCGCAAAACAATTTGCGTCACAACTAGCGACTTGTTTTTCTGAAGTCGCAAATTAACGACTCATTTAGCCGCATTTATTTGGATGTCGCGAATTGGCGACTCTGTTTGCGATGTTTTCTTAAATGTCGCAAAAAATAGCGACATAATTTGCGACACGGTTTGCGATTATAAATGTTGCGACTTACTTTGCGGCACAGTTTACGACATGGACGAAGTTGGAGTCGCTAAAATGTCGCTAGCGTGTCGCCAAATAGCGACATGAGTATATATGTCGCTAAAAAATATCGCTAAAAAGCCTTTTTCTTGTAGTGACTACTCCACCATACTATCAACACCAATATTATCCCCAACCTCCACCGATATTATCCCCAAGGGACTTCGACCCGTTCACCGACTTCCGTGACGGTCCTTCGCGGCGTGAACCAAGTGTCGAACGAGAACTACCGCTATATGATGTTGAGGATGATGAAGATGATGTTGTTCCCGAAACACAACCACAAAATCCAATCGGTATAATTTTATTTGTTATAATATGATTTGTTATAACTTTATTTGTTATCATTTTATTTGTTATAATTTTATTTGTTATAATATGATTTGTTATACTATGTAGGATGCTAACAACAAAATGACGAAGATATTCAAGAAGTTCAAGAAGTTGGAAAAACAAGACAACCAAATAAAGCAGAAAAAAAAGCTTGGACGTCGGCCGAAGAGATGGCTTTGGCAAAAGCGTGGGTTCATATCTCGACATGTAAAATCATCGGGAATGAACAAACTAGAGATAGTTTTTGAAAAAGAATTCTATAGCATTTCAAGCAAAACGTGAAAGATACTACTCGAACTTATCATGGGTTGAACACAAATTGGCAAAATATGAATGCCGCCATGAGTGTGTTTAATGGGCTATTCATCTAACAAGTAATTTTTAAACTCTATACTTTTTTTACTTTATATGTATTAATTTATATTTTTTACTTTTTTAATTGTAAACTTTTATTAATTTATACTTTTTACTTTTATAATTGTAGAAGCGTCTTCGTGAGAGTGTGTGTAGCGATGTTGACATCATGAAAAATGCCTTGGTCGATTACAATAAGAAAATTGGCAAGTCTTTTACTCATATTGAAGCATGGGAGATTGTTAGGCTAGAAGCCAAATGGTTGGAACAACCAGATGTGGTTCAAGCATCTTCGTCTCATTCCGACAAACGAAGAAAGTCGTTGGAATCCGGCAACTATGAGTCGGGAAGCAATGACAACACTGTTATTCCAGATCTGAATGACGACACAAATCCTACACGGAAAGAAAAGGCAAGAAGACCGAAAGCAAGTCGTCGACAAAGTGTAGTGTTGCCGCGAGCTGCGACACCTACACGGCAAAGAAAACACAACTATTGGAGAAGGTGGTGGAGAAAAAACTTGCAAAAGGACGAACTGGCCGAAAAGTTGTTGGCGGCACAAATCCGTAGTGTAGAAGAAAAGGCTTTGTTTCGGGTGATGAAATTCGATAACCAACCGCACGATCACATAACCGATCCAAATATGCTAGCCTTCACTCTTGCCAAAAAACGTGAGCTCGCGGAGAAATATGGATGGAATTGCGATTTTTAGATGTATTTTTTTTAATTATCTTAGTTATTTATTTATTTATTTTTTAATTATGCGATTTTTAGGATGTAATTTTCTTTTAATTATTAATGAAATATTATGTTTTATTAAATTGTGTAATATAATTATGAATATAAAAAATTAAAAAATAAAATTAGGTGAGGCATGGAATAATGGTTGTCACTAAAAAAATATGGTGAGGCATGAGAGAGGCATGGGGTGAGATGACAGAATATTATTGGTGGGTGGTGACGCATGAGAGAGGCATCGAATCATGACTGCCACCACTCTTAGAAATCTTGTCATATATAGGTTATCTTGGGTAAAAATATATGTTGCTGGTGCTGATGCTGAAAAAAATTAATGTTTTTTTTCTTTTTTTTTGCAGTGATGCTGATGCTGAAAAGATTAAAATCAGTTAAAATCAGCTAAATTGTAAAAAATAATCTTCATAATCTTTTAAAAACTGGTTTTGAGAACTTATTTTTTTTAAACTTATTTTTAAAAATAGCAATCTTAAGCCTCTATAATCTTCCACAATCTCTCGTGCCAAATATGCCCATAATCTGTTTGGGCAAATAATCGCAGCTGTTTTGCTGCTAAAAATAAAATAAAATTACAATTTATATTTTTTACCCTTCAACATTTTCAACTTTATATAATTGGTCATTCTTTTTTATCCTTGCAGCGGGTAAGATCCCTGCAGCCAACAGCAACGATCATTTTCCCAATATGTTTTTCACATTATTTTTAAATCATTTTTACTTTTTAATAACTTAAAAGAGAGGAAAAAAAATCTTTGAACAAAAAACGATGTTTTGTACAAGATTGAAAAGCCTTCCCAATTACAAACTACTACTTGAGATAGGACCGAATTGCCGGATGTGATATTACTACTTCATTGTCAGGTTTGGTTGTGATATTAGAAAGGAATTAACAATGTGTTTGGTAGGGAGAGTTGAAGCTAGAGAAAAGGAAATGGGCTAGTTTCTCCTGTTTGGTTAAGCAGAGAAATAGAAAAGCGGAGAGTTGGAATTTCTCGAGAATTCGTTCCTTTGTATTTTCATTTCCATCTGATTTGCTGTTGAAATGGGATATCTCGATATGCTTTTTGTTTATGTTTGACAAATGATTAAAATAAAAGCGGTGTATAAGTAAATGAGAGCACGTGAGCCTCACACAATACACAATTCTTATCATCTCCCCTTTTTCTTGTTAATTTATCACCGGTTATTGTAACACCCTTAAATCTCGGTACAGTGGAAGACTTAATCAAGTTTTCGGGGCGTTACTATTGGATTGGTATCGCACACAAGTATAGCAAAAAGATAGTCATTTAACATTCAAAGCTAATCCCAAATTTAGTCATTTAAACATTTAATCAAAAAGAGTAAATATTAGGCCCAAAACATAGTTTAATAAAATAGGTCCCCATAGTTTATCAGAGTCAGAAATGATCCTTGAATCCCGCTTTCTTGCCAAGCTTCCACCAAATCAAGTATTCCAAACATCTCTTAAATACCTGAGAAATTATGCTAAAAGGTCACTACTGGTGAGTTCATAGGTTTAAGTTCAACAAAATCATAGTGGACTCAGAAGAGTTGATTTGCTATGCAAGACCTAAGATAGATAAATACCGTTTCACACACGATCCTACCCGGATCTCCAATCATATCCCGCATCCAGGGATTACTCGGGCCCCGCGACTCTAGTCCAGCACTGTAGTGGCAAAATATAGAACAATTGCCAACCCCTGACTAGGTCGAGGTAGAAGTCTATTCTTAGTTAGGCACGGTTAAACCTAGACTAAGGCAACAACTACCGCACATCTATCTAAACAGTCAAGCATATAAGCAAATCCAAATAGTTTTAACGGTCCAAAAACAGTAGCATGATTCTCACCCCAATATAGTTAAAACGAGATAAAAGTGGGGCTATGAAACTCACCTCAAGCAATCAACGCACAATTTAACACTAGCAGAAGATAACAGTAATCACGGCACAGCAACTATCGACTCAGCACAACCTATTAATGTAGACCAACTTTAATATATATATTCCTCAAAATCAACGTTATCTACCCCAATGTATTCCACTTCTTTATTTCCAAAAACGTCTCGTTTCACCATTTAATCCTAGTGTTTGGTATCCTCATGTGGGTGTATCGACTCAATATGATGCTATGAATGCACTCAAACAACCCATATGTTACGCTTCGCAACACAATATGCAACTCCATTCAACACAATATGTGACTCAATGCGACACAATGAGACGTCTAAGCGATAGCTCCATAGTCCAATAAGTTTCGGAATAAACAGTAGACCTTATCGAATTCGTCAACTCGATAAACTCAATTATTCATTCATATCGCTTATTATTCCATAAACCGGTCGCATCCTAACGAGTCATAAGGATAATTCACCCATTAATAGGGTTACCCAACGTACCTAGCGGGCTCTTATTAGATTCGTCAACCTAATAAGTCCGCTACCCACGTGGATCAACACTATTAATGCTAGGTTATCCGTAACCCATGCACACAACGTAAGCAAATAAATAATTAAATAGTATTAAATGTCCACAATTGACATTTATTGATAAACGTGTACTCGAAACATTAATTACTTATTTATTACAAAACATTTCTAATTTAGTCGTTAGTTTCCATTTAAAAATAGTAAATAACAAAATAAAACTTGTTATCAACATTTTTTGTACAAAAGCCCATTTATTATTCATATTTCTTAGTTTATTAGCATTTTCATATATATGTATATATATATATATATATATATATATATATATATATATATATATATATATATATATATATATATATATATATATATTTCGTCAAATTCCAATATTAATCTCATATCGTCATTCGTTTCGAGTCCACAAGCACGAGTCATAACTTATCGGCTTTTAATCAATCAATAGTCCAAATTATACTAAAGTTCATGTTACGGCTTTGTCGGAGTCAACTATTGACTAAAAAGTCAAAGTAACGCCGACGTAGCTCAAAGTCAACAATATATATATCAAGTCCAAATTTAATGTCATAATATCGCAATTCAATCCCAAACCAACTCAAAACAATCTCGCCAACCAATCAATCAACCAAATATACTCGAAACCAAATGTTATGACCCTAATGGTCATGACACAGTCGCAGCTTTTCGGCTCCACGCGTCTCATCCAAACCTCAACTACATCAACCAACAAGCTACCAAATCGACCCGACCCGGACCCGTGGCCCAAGTGGGTCACGTACGCAAGCCAAGGGCCACGTACATGCCCTATGTGGCTCGTACAACATGCTAACCCAATCAAACATCACCCAAATCCATTCCACAACATCCAAATCCAATCATTCAAGCTCCAATCTCTAACCAAACACAAAACCCCTCATCTATCTTAACCAAAAAAATGAAACTAAACCTAAAATGCATAAACCCATCAAATTGATACACCACACACTTACCAAACACTAATTACTTGTTTATTTAGACTCTAATTAGACTTAATTTCATGTTCCACCCAAAAGCCCAAAATTTCATCATAGGGTCGAAACCCTAGATTGCAATTCGTGGCTTATTATTGCCCAAACAAGTTCTAATCTTGTTCCATTTACCTTATTCAAGCATCAATTGCAAAACCCACTTGAAACTCTAAAAGTACGAATCTTGATTCGAAGATTTGAAGGTGTTTTGGAGGTCCAAATAGAGCGTGTAATATATGGTTGGAAAGAGGAGAAAGAGAGCTTCAAGATGGTGGTGGAGGTGTGTGCTCACTCGCCGGAATTCAGCCGGAGGTGGCCGGAATAGGGCGGCGGCGGTGGTGGTTTAATTTAGGGTTAGGGTTTATTTGGGGAGAGAGAGAGAGTAGAGAGAGAAAGTGAGTATGTGTGTGTTTTTAGTGAGAGAAATGAAAGTAGTGAATGAGGTAGTGGGTGGGTATATATACTAGGAGATAGGGACTAAAATAAAAATGAGATGGGGAGGGAGGGTGGCCGGCCTAAGGGAAAAAGGAGGGGCCGTGGTCGCCATTTTTCGTAAACTATCTTGTTTACCCATTCCCGAGCTCATATATTGTCCCACGAGTGTCCCACAACGTTCATTCGACTTTCTAACATCGTTATTTACGTTTTTCCACGAGTTTTGATTATTTATTTGTCAATTTTCGAGTTACGATCTAAAAGTTACAATAATTCTCGTTTTAGGCTTTTCTAGTGCCGAATCGAATAGTGTCTACCAAATAGAGTTAAAACTCATACGATAACTCATTTAATAATGAAATAATCCGTAAAAACCATTAGACGATATAAAATCAAGTCATGGTTTATAAAAATAGTGATAAAGGCAAAGCTCGGTTTAGTTTAACGTAATGCGGTTACCTAAAACAGACTCCCTAAATTTGCCAGTTGTCACAGCTATTCCACCTGCCGGTTATCCGGTTGTCTTCACCCTATGGTTGCCTTCGACGTCTCCTTGATTTCTTTGCTTCACATCAATGTTTTTAGTCGAATCATCAACAATCAATCCATTATTAGGATTGTTAAGATCTGCAACTTTAATCTTATTCAGATGAAGATCTCAAATTTCTGTTTTTGTTTATGAGTTTCAATTTTTTTTTATGTGATGGTGCAGTATTAATTGAGAGTCATTTAATTGTTTGATCTTTATAATTGGTTTTGTTAGTTCCTGGTGATGGAGCATTTGTTGATTTACAATCACATTTAATAGATCAATCTTTTTGAAAAGGGAACACGTACTGTTATGGTTGTTCTTTGGTGTGAAGAAGAAATTCAATCAACAGTTGAATTTTTAGGTCTTAATTACAGAGACCAATCTGTCACTCTGCAAATTCTTGTTTTTTGAAATGAAATTATATGTTGATCTTCTTGATTGAATAAGGTTACGGTGTTTCATAAATGTTTGGATTGCTAATTTTCAATATAAGGCTTATATATCATCAAACGAGGTTATGGTGGATTGATAGTTCATAAGTAGTTTTTGCATTTTTTCTGTTATGATTTTCTTATCAAAGAAAATATTGTCAAACAAAATAATCATCAACTGGAAAAAAAAATATCGATTATTTCTTGGGTTAAGTCTCTATTGTTACCAAACACTAAAATTCATCTAAATTCTTTACAGATTTCTATTTTCTAGATTCCTAATCTTTACTCCATTTCATTTCTCTAAATTTCTCTCTACCAAACATGCTCTTTCTTAAATTGTTTGGTACGTCACAATGAAGGTTGAAATGAACAAAATTAATAAAAAATCAAAAAATACTTTCTATATTGGAATGAAAATAAAAAAGGTAAAGGGTGGCATATAAGGTGGTAAATAGCAGTTACAAACCTAATAGAATGAAAACGGTAATAAATCATTAACTCAAACAAATGACAAAATTTTATTTTATTGTACCAACTAGTATCACGACTTTAATTCTGTAACACCCCAACCCGACAAGGGCAAAGATGTCACAAATACAGCTTCATATCAGAAACTTAAAATACTATACAATAGCGGAAGCCTTTACAAAACTTACAAAAGAAAATGTAATAACTTAATAATCAAAATAAATCTAAGATCCCTATTTCAAATCTTGCTCTCAGCTCTACTCTCAACCCAGATCAGTTATCCCATAAGCTCATCTTGAATGCTAATACCTGCAGAAAAGAAAGCGGGCCGAGCTTACAAAGCCCAGGAATGCAGATATAACAAAACAAAAGCTAAACAAAAACAAAGATACGGATAACAAAATCACAACGGAATGAGAATAATGAATCATTGAAGATTCTGCGGAAAACACAAATACACAAAAATCCGGAAGAAACACATAACAAATAAGAACAAACACATAGCATATTGATGACACAGACGGAAACACATCAAATAACCAAGCACATAATAAATCAGCAAGTAGAGTGCATATAAGCCAAACGAAAAGTCTAAAGGCTAACGGAAAACAATTTCTAGAAAGTAAACATGGCATTCATACAAGTCAATTAATCTACATTTACCACACTTAATCCAATATTGTAGCAAATGAAATAGCAACAAATCATGTCAGTCACATATACAAATAGAAAACATAGTAGGAAAACTATAACTAAATAAGCAAAAGACATAGTATAGCAATTAGCAAATTATCAAAACAGATATCATAATTAAACCATTTTCCGTGATCAAACCTTAATATAAGCAAGGTCTAAACATAGCGGATCAATCATAAGCGCAGATAACTAACGGATAGGCAAAGTTTACAAATTTAACTGAACAATCATACATACTAAACTTTCAGGATACTCAACTTCACACTAGCACATTCATCTCACAAATCCACGAATTCACGTAACGATAAACTAACATAACATCAGATGATAACATGCGAATCATATTTAAACATATTAATCGTATCCTAGCATAGTAGACGGTAGTCACTTAAACATACAAAAGCATAACCACATATAATAACATATAATAAGCCTAGCACATAATTATAAAAACTTGAACATACCGAATCAAAATCAGAATACTTAATACGTAGTAACAGATAAAGATTTAGTTAACTACCACGAGCCCGTAACATATCATATCGAAAATATCTTTCTTATTCAGAAGGTAACCTCATAACCAATTGGAGTAGCTAGCTCCCAGAGTTTTGTGAAGACGCGTATTGCACACCGACATCATTCACCGTAAACATATCGATAACAGATCGGATCTAGGATGCATCCATACCCCAACAGACGTGATAGTGGCCATACAATATATAGCGAGCTCATAATCGATAACAGAAAGGGACGTGGCGAACATCACTCTACGCCCTAGAGTCATGTCGAGGTGCATCATCGACACGGACATGGAACACCCATGACTAGTGAAATATTTGGCTCGGGTGTCAAACTAACTTAGGTCAAACAGATTGTCATAAATGACACAGATCATAATCAAACACAAAGTTCAACAGATAACATATCAGATAATTCATATCATAAGGTTCATGTTCAAAAGTTCGAAGTCGAGTTAATGTCGTAGTCACATATCATACTTTCATAATCAGACTTTCATAACCAAATGTTCACAATTCAGAAGTTCATAATCAAATATAGCAAGGTTCAACAAATGTGCATATCAAAGTCTTTCTAACATAACGTTCAAATCAGATATTGCATGATTCAATAAAACAGGTGTTTCAAACAAGCAACAGATCAAACAATCAGAAAGGGTTCATAGCAATGGCATCGGAAACCCTAATAATTGAAATAGAAAAGCTGACAAAAAGAAAATGTCATAAGGAACCTTTACTGAAAAGGTCAGAATATCTGTACCTTAATGCAAATGAGAGGAAAGCAAACGAATGAGTGAATCACGAAGACATAACGTCGCGTCTCCTTCAACGAATCTACACGGATTATGATTTATTTAATACTTGTTAGCATCATTACGTTATAACGGATTTATCGCATTCACACTCTTAGAGTTGTAAGTATATTCTTATTCTTAGTGACGGACGGAATTACGACATTTTAGAGTCTTAATCATTTAATTAGCCAAACTTTTGTGTTACAAATAATAAATGGTAAACTTAAGGGTTTAATATGATAAATATCTTATTTTTATCTCCTTTTTACTCATTTAACCCCTCTAGTCATTATATATGTAAATTAAGTCTTAAATCTCCATAATATAATAATAGTACGTATTTCGTATAAGTATACATATAACAAGTGTAAGCCTTGTTTTAACGTAGATTAGCATAAGGTTATAAAAGTTAACATATTCAAGTATTTTAGGTTGAGATCAATAAAACATTATGTGACAAAGTCACCGACACCTTAATTCCATCTTCGAATATCTTGTACGTTGTTTACCTTATTATCATGTTAATTATGATATACATAAGCCCGTATATGACCCTTACCTTAACACAACAAAACTCTTAACTCCAAAACAGATTCATACACCTTTTAAAACCCTTATAAACAGCCCTTAAAAGTTACTCCAACGATACACCTTAATACCAATTTATTACACCACTTATAAGGCCCGTTTGTACGCGTTTTAAGGACTCGAAACAAAGACATATAAAGCGTTTTACTTAACGTATTTTAGGACCAGCTTTATACATGTATTTAGTCACATAATTAAGGTCGATAGACTAATCTTTAAGTGTTTACATAACTCGTTTTAATAGCCTTCGGTTTATCCTTCCATTTGTATGCGTTTATAGGTCCCATATGACACGTTATTAGAGCGTTAAACACATGACTAGATTAAGCATACAAGACCAGATTTTTAAGACCCCAAAACGCAGGTTTATCAAGGTACTTAAGATGCCAAACATAGGTTTTAATAATGCTTATATGGTCCCATTATTTCAGGTTACAAACCCCCTTGATATAACACATATATGACATGGTTAATAGGCTTAAAAGTGCACAAAAGGCTATCAATCCCCACGACCAGAAGGACCAGAATTGTATTACTTATTAACATGTATAATAAGGTTTTAGGTCATGACTTTTATGTGATAATTACCAAGTAACATCTTAGCTTTAGGTTACCATTATATGGGACATGTTATTAGGTCTTTACATGGCGTGCGTAGGGGTTCCAAACACACGACCAGAAGCTAACCACAAATCAGATTTTACAAAGTTCCAAACGACATACACATGGCTCTTAATCAGGTTGTATGACTTAGGTTAATTACATGTTGTATCATAAGCCTTAGAAGTCCAAAAACAAGCGTATAAAGGCTGGAAAAACACACGACCAGAATAAAGGATAAACGGGTTTTGAGGTTACCTTAGTGTAGTGTAAACAAGAGATGAGAACAAGACCAAGATAACCAAACCAAGATCTTTCTTGAGCCCTAAGACTCACGACCAAGCAGTGACCTACCACCACCGAATTCAACCAAGTGATGCTCCGTTTTAATGCGAAAGTAACTCGGCGGCAAGCCTCGAATGCCCTCCTAGGATCAGCTTCAAGTCGACACAAAGAGAAGAGGGTGGAGAAAAGGGTTTCGGTTCTTTTTGTTTCCTGGAAGCCGAATATTGTGAGGAGATTTCTTAGGGTTTTTTTTTTCTCTTGTGATATATGGAGTAGGTAGTTATGATTATAAAGGGATAAAATCACTTAAGTTAGGCAAAGATTTGGAATTATCATTTAGGCGTGGGGAGGGGTCTTATGGCCGAAATTTTTGGTACCAAGATTTATACTTTCGATATACTTTAATTTATATACTTTATTTTGTAATTAGATTGGATGTATTTACATTTTAATTATGTTACTTCTATTAATAAGTTAAATGAAAGAATTAAAGTTTAATAGTTCAATGAAATTTTATTATTACGAGTATTCGTAGAGTTTGATAATTGTACATATTCATCGTATTTAGGGGCAATATGGTCATTTCACAGTTTAACGTTTTTAGGGTTTTACAACTCTCCCCTTCTAAAAAGAAAATTTCGTCCTCGAAATTGAACAAGACGGAATAGAACAACAAACGAATCGGATTTCAGAATTTCAAGGAAAAATAAAGCAAACGCGAATCTTATCTCAGAACAAACGGATTCTTATCAGAATCTTCAAACTCATACTTTTCGTAAATCAAATCAATAATCAAATACTCATAACGGATAACCATGCACTTATCAAGGTAATGACAGAAAAGCGATGAGATGCGAAAAGTCAAACAACACGGTCTAACTCATTCAGATATCTAATGATGAGAACAACCATATGCATAGACAGAACGAATCCTAACGGTCTTACTAGTCGCATATAACCAAACTAAAAGGATCTAATGTTCCTCAAAACTTCCCGAAATATCCTATGACCACAATAAGGGTACACGGAGACGTACACATTTAGAGCAAACATAGCAATCCATAGTTCACACAAATCATAACAATTTGGATTCCAAGCGTACAAAAACTTATACGTAATGGATATCGGCGAAAATCTCACAATTAGGTGCAATTTCAAACGAACATGAAGAGTGCCAAATAACGGATACAAGTCATATTCTTTTCACGTATCAACCACGGGCATTTCCCATACGTCATATAATTTCAATAAGTTCAAATTATATGATCTCGGTATTATCACGTTGATCAGCCGTCATAATACTTGCATCACATAACAAGTCCTCATTATCATCATATTCTGTCTCGGGTCATGACAAAACCACATAACTAATATCAGAACAAAACGGATAACATATAGGTAACAAGTAACATACCAAAACAGACCAGATACACATTCATGCAGCATATAACACATCAGACAACTTACCATATTACCAAACAAACGAGGCCACCAACTGGGCTAAGCATAGCTTCAATTATATTTCCCTACATTTAATACATAACCCTTTCTAAAATTTAAGAGCCCAATTGTTCAATTTAGTTTTTGGTCAATTAATTTACGGAGTTATATGGACTGTAAAAAAATAAATAAATATACCGTCGGACTCGTTTTTTCGTGCTCTTTCCAATGGTATGCTCGGAGAATTTTTTCGACTTCGTTTGAACCTCGAAAAATGCGAAAATCATCGTTTTTTCTTTGTTTTCGCATTTTTCGAGGTCCCAACCAAGTCGAAAAAATTCCCCGAGCATACCTTCGGGCTCATTTTTTCGTGCTCTTTCCAATGGTATGCTCGGGGAACTTTTTCAACTTCGTTTGAACCTCGAAAAATGCGAAAATCATCGTTTTTTCTTTGTTTTCGCATTTTTCGAGGTTCGTTTGAAATCGAAAAAATTCCCCGAGCATACCATTGGAAAGAGCACAAAAAAACGAGCCCGAAGGTAATCTCGGGGAATTTTTTCGACTTGGTTGGGACCTCGAAAAATGCGAAAACAAAGAAAAAACGATGATTTTCGCTTTTTTCAAGGTTCAAACGAAGTCGAAAAAATTCCCCGAGCATACCATTGGAAAGAGCACGAAAAACGAGTTCGAAGGAATTTTTCGACTTGGTTGGGACCTCGAAAAATGCAAAAACAAAGAAAAAATTGTGATTTTCTCATTTTTCGAGGTTCAAACGAAGTTGAAAAAATTCCCCGAGCATACCATTGGAAAGGGCACAAAAAAACGAGCCCGAAGGTATGCTCGGGGAATTTTTTCGACTTGGTTGGGACCTCGAAAAATGCGAAAACAAAGAAAAAACGATGATTTTTGCATTTTTCGAGGTTCAAACGAAGTCGAAAAAATTCCCCGAGCATACCATTGGAAAGAGCACGAAAAAACGAGTCCGACGGTATATTTATTTATTTTTTTACAGTCCATATAACTCCGTAAATTAATAGAGCAAAAACTAAATCAACAATCGGCTATTAAATTTTAGAAAAGTTATGTATTAAATGTTAGGGAAATATAATTGAAGCTAAGCTTAAAAAGCCTTGCTTCTCACCCAAATGACCTGGGTTCAAATCCAGGGGTGACAAATTGGTGATATATATTACCAATGCCACGTGGCACCACCTCATTGGTCCACGTGGCAACCCGACCCGTTTACCGACCCGACCCGACCCCGATGACACGTGGCACTACTCGGTGGTGACACGCGGCACTGACCGCCTAACCACAAGGACCATTTATGCAAATAATTTTAACTTTAAATAGGGACTTTGGTTGCAATTTGTTCCTTGCCACAAGGACGATTTACGTAAATATCTCTTAACGAATGTGAGATAACGGTGACATATTTGCACCGTTAGTCCTCAGTAACTGATTTTACTAACGGAGGGATGTATTTGTGCCAACTTTACTAACGGATGGATGTATCTGTTGAAACTTTTGCGAGAGGGATGTATGGTGCGAAACGAGGTAAACCACAGGGATGTATTTTGGAGTTTACTCTTTTTGAAATACACAATAAAGATGATAACCGACTAGGTTGTCAAGGTTGATGAGGGTCGCCTTTGTTGTGGCTTGAAGGTTGTTGAAGGTCGTCGGTCATGATTTTGGGTATGAGGGTCGTCCAGATAACCTAGGTCGTGTGGTTGTTTGTGTGTGTATGTTTTAATAAATAAAGTATATTTTAATAGGGTATGTATTTTATGGTGTAGGTAGTCTTACTGTGTCTAAAAGGTTGTTATTGTGGGTAGCCTCATTTTTAAATAATGATGGTTGGAATATGGAGTACCGAGTATTAGAAAAAGAAATTGATTTGCACACTTTCTCTTTTTATTAGAACACTCCAAGTATCGCATCAGACAGTTGTATCATATTTACATTCTGTTTTAATAACTTGTAGTGTGAGTGTGCAAATAAAAATTCAACTCCTAAAAGTCAAAGTTTGGACGTTGATGAAAAGAAAAGGAAAGAGAGGTTCATGTTCAGTATACAACAAGACTAACAATAACGGACAAAACAGAAAAACCCCTAATACCGTGTTATTTTCTTCCTCATTTTTTCTCTGGACATCTGCTGCTGATTATTTTCATCTCTTAATGGACACCGCCCGATCTGTTAATCGTTTTGAAGACGACGAAAAGGTAGTGTATTATTCTTTAATGAATTATGGTATTAATTTTGGCCTCTTTCAACCGTGTGATTTTTGCCCCATCAATCATCATCGTTATTCTTAATTTTCTATTTTACTTTAATATATGCTTTTGATTGGTTACTGGATTTATGCTTTTGAAATTTGAACTCGATTACTTTTTCTTCTAATTTCAATTATCCAAAAAAAAAAACTAATCCAATCATTGCTCAATCGGCTATCCAAATTATGGACTTGTTTTTGAAGATGGGAAAGCATAGTCTCATAACATCTGTAATCTGTTCTTGGTCTTCCTCCATCTAAAGCTAATTATATACCACTTCTCCAGAAACCACCAGTGGAAGCACAAATAATTTATAATTGGATTGTGGCTAAGAAGTTGGACATAGATGACATGAAGATGCTCCTGATCGATGATGTAGATCGTGTGTTGGCTGAGCCTGGTTTTAAAGACAATGTTCTGGGGATAATGAAGGACATCAGTAAGATGAGTCCCCAATGCCAGGTCTGTTGTCACTATATTGATTGATAATTATGTTAACTTAGTTACATTATAATGTCTGGGTTTATGTCATAAATAGCAACTTACTTTTTTCAATGGCTAGTTTTGCCGATTATGCTATTCTTTGCCCTACATTGGTCATTTAGGTAGGGGGTTACCAGCCAAACACGTTAAACTTATAGTGGTTTCGTTTTCTTATTATATTATTTGCTGATTTGGATTTAAAGTGCTTATGTGGATTTAGCTTTTTCCTTTCTGTTTTACGTCTTTTTTTTTTCAAAGACACCCAATTAGCATAATTAAATTTGTTATCTATGGCAAAATATGATGATCTGGTAAACAGTAAACTTAATTGGATGTTGATGATGATGATATTGTGATCCAAGTAAGTTTTAGTGGTTGTTTTGTTGGATTGTGGACGCCATAAAAATTGTCACCCTTCTCATTTTAGTTTTACTTTTCGTTTGATCCTAACTCTGTTCGTTTGATATTCCAAATAAGTTAAATTTATTGACACCACAGCCACATAACTTGTTCATTCATTGTAATGTTTATATAAAAATTGAAATGAATTTTATTTGGATATATCTAGACCTTTTGCTATATTTTGATACATGCGTGTGGTTGTCAACTTGTCATCGTGTTTCTCGAATATAATTATCTTTGTTTTACTTAGGTCAATGGAAACATATTGCCCTCTTCACTCCAAGAGTCTGATCCTCGAATAATCTCATTTGAAGAAATTAAGTCGGCCACCAGTAACTTTGACGAAGTTATTGGGCGTGGTGGATTCGGGAAGGTTTACAGCGGAGAACTATTGCATTCAGGGCAATCATCCAATGTAGCTATAAAGAGGTTAAATGATATTTCAAGACATGGAGATGATCAGTTTTGGAAGGAGCCGTCAATTCTTTCTAGTGCGAAGCATGAGAATATGTGCTCTCTTCTCGGATTTTGTGACGAGGGTGGTGAGATTATCATCGTTTACGAGCATGCAGCTCGTGGAACCCTCGACCAATATTTGAGTCATCCACCTCTCACATGGGTTCAAAGGCTAAAAATATGTGTCGATATTGCGCGTGGATTGGAGCACATCCATGGTGATGTCACAGATCGTGCCATCATTAGGTCTAAGGTATCAATAGATAAAGAGCTGGAAGCAAAGGTATATGATTTCGGACTATCCACCAAATATCCTGAAAGTTGTGATGTCAGACATTGTGACATCATTAGCTCTAAGGTATTAATAGATAAAGACATTGAGTTGGCCACCAGAAACTTTGCAGATCACAATTTTATTGGGTGTGGTGGATTTGGAGCGGTTTACAGTGGAAAACTATTGCGTTCAGGGCAATCAATCGATAAACTAAAAGAACATCTTTACGATACAAAAAATAAACCGTTATCATGGGAGCAAAGGCTTAAAATTTGCCTAGATGCAGCTAAAGGTCTGCAACACATTCACACAGGTGCCGAACACACCCGCATTATCCACCGTGATATCAAATCAAGCAACATCCTCTTGGATGAAAATTTTGTTGCTAGGGTGTCAGATTTCGGGCTATCCAAGATAGTTCCCACCATGGATCACACTCATGTAAGCACTGTTGTGAAGGGTAGTTTTGGGTATTTAGATCCTGAATACTTCGGAAGGCAAAAGTTGACGGAAAAGTCAGATGTCTACTCTTTCGGGGCTGTACTCTTTGAGATCTTATCTTCCCCGCCAAGCCGATTGAAGGTATATATCCTCTCTTACTTTAAAGTGATTGTGGTAAATGAGTTTTATTTAACTTTCAGTATTGAACCAAGTCTTTCTTTCTTTTTTTCCAGTGGCAAAGATGGATAGAAATTATATACAGAAACCCCCATTTAGTCATAGTGTTTTAGATCCGCAAAATATAAAAAAATTTAAACACCCATTAGGTTATCAATTAAGATGAAGATGAAGACTTAACTAAAATTAAAAGTTAAATCACTAGGTTTTTGCATTGATCCTAAGATAGTAAGATACACAAGAGCCGGGCTAGCCACTAATAGACTATTCCTAAAAGCTCGGCCCTTGTCCATACTATATTGGCTGATGATTGATAATGGGTTTCAAACTGGCCGGCTATGTCATTTTGATGGAACTGATTAATAGAGAATAAATTAGTAGCATTTAGTGCTACTGCCAAGTATAATTGTGAGCTTAGCCCGTTCTGGTTTTCTAGTGTCTCAATCTAACTCTTCATTTGGAAGTAATAGGTGTTTTCACTGTTAGGGGTGTTTGGCTAATCTTATATGATGATGGGCTTATGAGTTTATTATTTTATGTGTTAAATAATCTAAACTAAGTGTTTGGCTAAGCTTATATGAGTGGGCTTATGAGCTTATATAATGAGGTTTTGATAAGCCCAAACTTTGTAGCTTATTTGAGGAGGGGTGGATTTATATAAGAATATTATATAAAAAGAGTTTTATACCCTCATCTAATATTTACATCCAATTAATGTTGATGTACTTTTTTGTCACTCTACTTTATTAACTATAATAAACTAAGCCAAACACTTAGCAAGGGCTTTTGATCTCATGATATATAAGCCATAAGCCATTTATATAATATAAGCATAAGCTTAGCCAAAGACTCCCTTAGTTATTTTATTATTATCGAACATTTTGTGTAATTAAGATTACTTGTGACCAAAGTGATTTCAAGTTAAGTTCAAATACGAGTTAGGAAGTATGGGGTACACAGTTGTATAAACTAATTAACTTGATTTGAGATACGATGAATGACAAAAGTTATAGTGATAAATTATCCATCCTTAAGGCATCACAACCACTCAATAGATGTGATTGGGTTCGGGGTGCACATGTGTATAAACTTAGTAGCTTGATTTGGGATATGATGAATGACAAAAGTTATAGTGACGGTTTATCCGTCATTAAGGCATTGCAACCCTTCAATAGATGTGATTGCTCTCAACAGTAACATAAAAAGTGATGCTAATGAAGTGTCGTCAGAATCTATAATATAAATTATGACTCCAGTTTTCATAAAAAGGTGTAACCATTTATGGCCATGGGGGTGTGATTTTTCACCCAAATCACTTTGTTATAATCCTGGTCTTTCATATTATAATCTCTACTATCTATTATGTATTTAGAACTTTTATTTTCCGAAATCTTAAAAATTTAAGTTAACATAAGTTACTTATCATAAAGATTTGCTACATAAAGAGTCATTTAAAGTCAGATCAATATACATTTAGACTTTGTAACCACTAATCGTGTAATTACATTCACTAAATATTAATATTTCTACAATTGTAAGCATTTAATTTCATTAATAACTCGATTATTTTTTGCTCTAATTTCAATAATCCAAAAAACTAATCCAATCATTGCTTAACTGGATGTTGTTGTCGATGTTGATGATGATATTGTAATCCAAGTAAGTTTTAGTGGTTGTTTTGTTGGATTGTGGACGCCATAAAAATTGTCAGATATTGTAATGTGATATGTTTCTGTTTAGTAGCTGAGTATATTTTGTTTGGATTTTTTTTTTTCTTTTTCTTTTTTTATTTTTATTTTTTTAATTTTTAGGAGATGAAGGCATCCCGTGGCAGAAACGTCCTTTCCAGGTTCTGGGATTCTATCCTTGAGTGTCGGTCGAAGGTATCCATCAGGACCATGAGTGGAAAGACCATCTCTTTAAATGTCAGACCCTCCGACACCATTCGAGATTTGAAATTGAAGATACCTCTCAGTGAATGGATTTACAGCGACTTGCCCAATCTCTTCTACAAGGGGGAACATCTTAATGACAACCGTACCCTTGACTCCTACAACATTTCCTGGCTTTCTACCCTTGAGTGTCGGCTGGGGCTGAACATATCCATCAGGGCCATGAGTGGAAAGACCGTCTCCGTGAAAGTTGCAAGCTCCAACACCACCATTAGCAACTTAAAAGCCAAGTTCCAAGACAAGGAAGGCGTTCCCCAGTTCCAGCAGAAGCTGTTCTTTAATGGAAGGCAACTCGAGAACAAATGTACCCTAGCGGACTACAAGATTGAGGATGGATCCACCCTTCTTCTCGTGTGTAGGTCGAAGGGATGGATCCCTATATATGTCAAGACCCATACTGGAAAAATCATATATCGAGAAGTCAAAAGTTCTTACACAATTGGGGATGTGAAAGTCAATATAGCAGATATGGTCGGTGTTCCCCCATACAACCAGACTTTGTTCTTTGCTGGAGAAGAGTTGCTTGATAATGACCGTACCCTTTATGACTACCACATCCATTCAGAGTCCACTCTCTCTCTTGTGCCTGTATGTAGAGGGCGGATGAAGATATATGCGGAGACCATTGATGGAAATACCATCCCTCTGAATGTTATTAGCCGAAATACCATTGGAGAAGTGAAATCCTTGATTCAGGTCAAGGAAGGTATTCCGACACACACGCAGACACTGGTTTATGCGGGACAGGAGCTTGATGACAGCCGTACCCTTGTCTACTACCTCATCCAGAATGAGACAACCCTCCGTCTAGCTGATAATACATTGATGAGGAGGGAACCAATGCAGATACATGTCGAGATTGTTGCTACTGGAAGGACCATCCCTCTACAAGTACAAACCTTCGATACCATCAACAGTGTGAAATCCAAGATTCAAAGCCAGGAAAATATTCCCTATGAACAACAGAGGCTGTTCTTACCTCAAATTCAGCTCAAAGACAACTGTACTCTTGCGGACTACTATATACAGAATGAATCCACACTCCATCTTGTTGTTACATTGATCAAGATAGCCGTCAAGACTCCAGCCGGAAAGATAATTACTCTCGATGTTGATAGCTCTGACACCATTTGGAACGTGAAAGCCAAGATCCAGGATGTGGAAGAAATTCCCCGTGACCATCAGAAATTGTTTCTGGCCGAAGAGCGAGAGCAGCTTCAGAACAGTTTAACCCTTGCCAAATGCTGTGTTAAGACTGAATCCACCCTTTATCTTTTGGTTACATCGGATAAGAAGGGTGTTTAACATCATCAGCAGAGATGTCAAAGCCAGGATGCAGGCCATTCCACCAACGATGTGCCCTTGCTTGTTTTATAGTTGCTGTGTTGTTTTGATATCAGATTGATTTGTGAAAACATAAATAAGAGACCATTGAAGACCTATATTTTCAGGACTACCCGTCATTTGTATTATAATATTTGTACTTGATGATTGTATTTGGCTGTTTGTGTACTGCACTTGATGATTGTATTTGGCTGTTTGTGTACTGTACTTCGTTTAATTTTTCATTTGTGTGCATGGCTACTGGAATGTTATGCTACTGATACTACAATATGATTTTTCATTACTCTGTTGTATCAAGAATGTTGTGTAGCCTTTTTGATTTTTCATGTTATATGTTCATGGAATATGCTTACCGTCAAAAGTGGTGTTTGGTTCCCGACATACTGCTGCAGCAAGGGGCATTTAGTTGCTGCAGCAGGGGCGTTTGGTACTGAGTTTAGTGCTGCATATTTCAGGAATGTATAAGTAGGTGTTTGGCTTCATTGTTTGATGTAATCTTTGGCGTGTTTGGTTGCTGCAGCAGGGGAGTTTAAGTGTGAATGTTTATATATGAATTACACATTGACAGGTAACTTATATTAGTTTCAACATTCCAGTCAATATCTAGACATTTTAAAAATGATGCAGCCATTCCTGGAATAAAAAATATAATATTTTGTGATGAATCGTCAAGGAAAGAAATGGCATGTATCACCATGTCAAGAGGATAATTAGTTCATTTCAGTACTAAAGTTCTGTACTATGTTGATTCACTGGGATTCACTCAAGTGTAATTCGTTACTTAAAATGAAAAGTTTCTTGAGTTTTATAGGCTTGATAATTAGTTTGAATTCCAAATTTTTAGTTATTTACCTCTGATAATTGCATCTTGTTAAAAGCAGAGATTATTGACCCCACTTGAGTATACAACTTGGCCGGTGAGTATTTATGAAGCCAATTGTTAGGCTTTGAGCAATGGTTGGTTGGGTATACTCGGTCGACTGAGTAAATGGTCGGTTGTTGTTGGAAAATTTAGTGCACTTGTGGGATTAGTTCACACCTTGTAATGGGTTAAGAGGTACGGAGTGTACACCCATAAGGTCCATGAACACCCTGACTCTAATAGTGGTTTGTATTGGTAGTGCTAGTGGAAAGTACTGATTGTGGTTTCCATCGATATGCGATGTTTCCATGACAAGATACCCACTGCTAGTGCTATGAAAGTACTGATGAAAGTACTGCTTGTAACGGGCTTCGACCTATTCAAGTGGCAGTTACAATTGCATTATGACCACGTTTAATTGGTCATGTAACCACTAACGGCTATAATGGGGATAATTATGAGGCTATTAATGGGCCGATTAATACTCATAATTCCATTTAACTAGCTAAGAGTAGTTTCCTATAAATAGGAGATCTGATTATGCATGATAAATACACAGAAAACGATTAACACTTATAAGCGCAAGGGTTATTGAATTGTGCCTAATTCTATAACTACATTTGGTCTTATCCCAAGTAGATATTCGTGTAACCCAGGCATTATGGTCGAATAGTTTACTTTAAAAAGTGATCACACGATTCCAAGTGATATCCGGTAACCACTTAGTGGTATTTGTTTCTGCTGAATTGATACTTGTTTCTGCTGACATTGATTATCTAACCCTGTTCTGGGACCTAAACCCCAACAATCAAAGTAAACTATTTTGTGATAATCAATGGCAACTGCTGCAATGAAACACATGGCTTCAAACTTTGCCAAGCTTGATAAGTTTGAAGGGGTGGACTTTAGGAGATGGTAGAAGAAGATGCACTTCTTGTTGTCAAGCATGAGTGTGGTCTATGTTTTGACTACACCTATTCACGATGATGGGGATGATGCTCTTGTGGAGCGGTCGAGGAGGAGGAGTAAATGGGAGAATGATGATTACATATGCAGAGGTCTAATTCTCAATGGTATGTCTGATTCTCTATTTGATATCTATCAGAACATTGAATCTTCCAAAGAACCGTGGGACTCCTTAGATGCCAAATATATGGCTGAGGATGCATCAAGTAAGAAGTTCCTTGTTAGTAACTTCACAAATTACAAAATGACTGATTCAAGACCAGTTATGGGACAATACAATTAACTTCTTGGTATACTTGGAAGGTTTACAGTTTTACACAACATAATATGCACATGGATGAGTCTATTTCAGTCTCTTGTGTCATTGACAAACTCCCTCCTTCTTGGAAAGATTTCAAGCATACCTTGAAACATAAGAAAGAGGAGTTAACTCTGGTTGAGTTGGCAAGTCATCTGCATTGAGGAATCTCTCAAGGTGCAGGATAATGACAAGCCAAAGAGTAGCAATGCTACTTGTGCATCTGTTGTCAATATGGTAGAGCATAACAACTCCACCAGGTACAATGACAACAAAGGCAAACGCAAATATCATGATAACACAAGGGCGGATCCAAACAAGAAGGCAACACCTACTTGTTGGAAATGTGGCAAAACATGTCACATTAAAAGGGACTGCAAGGGTGTTAAAGTTGGTGGTAAAGCCAATGGATTAGGCACTAATGGTTCAGGGAGTGGTGGTTCTACCAACTCACTGAAAGGTCAGAATATGTTTAATAAGTCTTTTCAGATTTATTATGTTACATATGTATCTGAATCTAATTATGTACAGGATGATGATGTTGCGTGGTGGGTTGACTCTGGTGCAACAGTTCATGTGTGCAAAGATAGAAGCTGGTTCAAGACTTATAAGTCACTGAATGATGGTTCTATTCTTCACATGGGAAATGAGTCAATAGCCTTGGTGCATGGTCATGGTTGTGTAGATCTTAAGTTTAGTTCTGGAAAGATTGTAACTTTGTTTAATGTTATTCATGTTCTTGATATAAGGAAGAACTTGGTTTCAAGTAGTGTTTTGAATAATCATGGATATAAACAAGTTATTGAATCAGATAAATTTGTTCTTTCTAAATGTGGTGTTTTTATTGGTTTTGGTTATTTATGTAAACAAATGTTCAGGCTTAATATTTCCACTGATAGTGTATATATTACCACTGATAGTGTTAATTCAGCCTTTGTGACCACCACTGACCTGACTGACTCTACCCTTTGGCATGCTAGACTTGGCCATGTACACTATAAGAGAATGCAAGATATGTCTAAGGATGGGTTAATCCCAACATTTGGCATGGACACTGAAAAGTGTAAAACTTGCATGTTGACCAAGATAACCAAGAAACCTTTTCAGGGTGTTAGTCGTGAGACTAAGCTCTTGGAGCTTATACACAGTGACCTGTGTTATTTGCATGCCACTCCATCTTTGGGGAATAAGAAGTACTTTGTGACATTTATTGATGATGCTTCTAGGTTTTGTTATGTCTATCTTTTACATACTAAGGATGAAGCATTAGATAAATTCAAAGTGTTTAAAACTGAAGTTGAATTACAACTTGGGTCTTTGATCAAAAGATTAAGGATTGATAGGGGAGGTGAGTACATGGATACTCTGTATTTTCAGTCTGTTGGAATAATCCATGCAACGACTGCCCCTTATACTCCTCAGCAAAATGGCATTTCTGAAAGGAAAAACAGGGTGTTGAAGAAGATGGTTAATTTCATGTTGTCCTATTCATGACTAAGTCAAGGGTTTTGGGGTGAAGTTATTGATGAGTGCTTATTCACTCATCGTTTTTACCCGCCTAAGACCTTAAAAATAACTAAAAACACCCAAATACGCTCAAAATATGTTAAAAATATCCTCGGAGTGTGTTTTATGTCTTTCAGGTACAAAAGGATTGAAAACAGAGCGAAAACGAGAAAAATCGAGCTGAATCTAAAAAAGTGCAGTCAAGACGTAGTCGGGAAGCAATTTTCTACATTTCGAAGCCGAGACGAGTTTTGAGAGTGATCAGGGGAAAAACAACCTAAAACCTATCCCGAACCCAAAAATCCCATTTCAACCTATCCCGATACCGACAAATTTCCAAAACATCTTCACAAAAATAAAACAACAATTTTACTTAAAACCAATTTTTACAAAAATAAAACAATACATCTAATCCTATTTTTGACCCACCTTTCCCCCATCTCATTTTGAACCCCCCAACTTCACGACCCTTTTCCTTTTTTAAAACCCCCTAACCCATTCTATCCTTTCTCCTTCCTCCCACATACCCAAAACCAGAAACACAACTAAAACCCACTCCCACCCAAATACCTTTGCCCGCCAAAAAAATCCTCCTCAGAGCCTCGTCACTTCCCACTATCCCCTTGTCACTCTCAAGCTTAGAAACTTGCACAAGCAACAAGCCAAAACCCTTCACATGGAGCATTCCACTTTGGCAATCCTAGAAGACCCCATTGGAGCTCAAGATTCATAGTGGGATTTGATGGTTGTGATCATGTAGCTGACTTCTCCAAGGCTTATGGATGGCTGGGATTTTCTCAAGAAAACACAAGTGCCCATTTCCCCTTTTTCCCTCATTGAAGAAACACACAACCAAGAGGATCGAAGACCCTAGATGTAGTATAAATAGGAACGTGTAGCCATTGTTATGAGGCACCCTTAATTTAGTTTTAAAATCAGTTTTTATTTTGTTTTCAAGTTCTATTGTATTGACTTGTTTTTAATCTATGAAAAGCATTCTTTTTTTTACTTAAGCTGTTACATTTTTCAAGTGCTTATTTAGTGAATTAAGATTTTTAAATAAGAATTAGTGAGTACGTTTTAGCTTTTACTTCTAAGTTCTAAAACAGTTTCAAGAATTTTGTTCCAAGTAAGGGTGTTTGGGTCAGGTTCCTAATGGTTTGAAATCACATTTTTACCCATTTGGCTTATCAAGTCAAAGTTCTTTTATCAAGTATAGGTTAGTGTAGGAGGGTGGGCAATGATTTCAAAAGATTTGTACAAGTTTAGATAAAATGAAATCTGTTTTCTGTCTTTTGGTGTTGCACAGGACAGCAGCACAAGTTGCTGTTCTTGGAGATTTTTCTTGTGCCTTTTTCTTAGTGTAATTGGTGGTCAAATTGTGTAAAGATTGTTTTTATCAAATCCTTGTTCACCCAACCCACTCTAGTTCCACTTGTGTGCATTTAAAATACCCATAGCTTAGTTTAATTTAAAGATAAAAAGTGACTTTTGACTCTTTTTTTTGTGTTTTGTCTCAGTTGCAAAAGTTCCCAAAACCAGCTGATCTAAGCTTATTTTTCAAGCTGTTATCAGTTTCTTTTGACACCATAACTGAGTTACTTTACATTTGTTATGCTAACCTTGAATTCTGTAGCTTCTTCTTGAATTTGAAGCCATCTTTCTAGCTTATGATAAGCTCGAAAAGCCTCTACTGAAGCTGTTTTGAACCTGCAGCCATCACCCTCACAAGTCACCCTTTTGTTTTTTTTTTCTTATCAGTCTTTGTAGTTAGCTTATTTTAGGACTCCCTAGACTAATGTTATTTAGTAATCCTTAGATAGCTTAATTTCATTTTAGGATTCCCTAGACTAGTGTCACAACTGAACTGCTTATTTCCCTTTTTAGACTAATATAATTTTTGTTCCTATAATTGGTTTAGCTTAGTGCTAATTAGTCTAGTTATTATATTGTTTAAGTACTCAATGCATAAGGATGTTAGGTAATCTTTTTTTTTTATGTTTTCAAGCTAAGAGTGTGTTTGGTTAAGGCTGTCCAACTCAGTGGACATAAAGCTGTTCCAACAGCTTATTAGTTGGGTTTCTCAAAAAAAAAGTTTTCAAAAAAAAAAAAAAAAAAAAAAAGATAGAGGCCAAGATTCGAACCTGTGACCTCCACCCATCTCAGCACCTCAACACACACACACCTAAAGCCATCTGCCCTTGGGACTTCTTTCAAACAAATCTTGCAAAATCAAATCTTTAAGGGGGATTGGCCAGTTTTTGCTTTAAGCTCATTTTCGCTTATTTGGTAGCTTATTTGCTTAAAAAGGCACTGTTTTCTCATTTTTCATAGATTAAGCATAACTCAAGGTACTTTTTGTGATTTTTCCAGATTTTTCTTAAAATGTTTAGTATTTTTAATTAATTAATTAGATTAAATTAGATTTTAATTCATAGTAATTATTTCAAAAGTCGAAAAAATTCCCGGCTTCTTTCTAAAATTATTTTTAGTCGAATAGAACGTAGGAAAATTGATTTCACACCCGTCGCCTTTAAATTTCAAAACTTTTACGTTTATGGCTCGGGGTGGTTGCGGTTTTACGTTCTTTAGTTTTAGCACCCTAGGACTTAGTGTAGTTTAGTTTTATCATTCCTTAGGCTTAGTAATAGCTAATTTGTAGTTTATTAGGTTTCCCTTGCCTTAATTGCCTTCCCGTTAATTAATTCATAGATAACGTAATTCAAATCAACATATCTTTGAAATCAATTCAAGTTATAAATCACGAAACTCAACGAATCCTTCCATTCACACCTCGTTGGGACACGACCCGGGAAATCACTTTTCCGGTATCACTTTTATCACACCCGTAAGGATTGGTACGTTAACCCTTTTCCTAAAAGGTTAATTTGTCGAATTTTACGGTTAATTTGATATATATTGATATTGTGTTTATTTCACCACACTCACTTTACACCGAATCAAATTTTGGCGCCGCTGCCGGGGAGGTGTGTTGCGACAATATCGTGATTTTTGCGATTAGTGACTTGAAGAACCTTCCTCGTGAAGTTATTGTTTTTTGAAAAATACAAAAATACAAAAATATTTTTCTTTTCTTTGTATATATATGTAAAAGATTAAAAATACAAAAAGATTTTTGTTTGTTGTTTTAAATAATATAGAAGACACAATCAATATAACATTCTCAACTGAGGTGTTATCATTATAAGTTCCCGAACAAAAGATTTAAAACTTGCCTTTGTGTCGCTCGTGTTTTGGTTTATTTCTATCGGATAAACAAACTGTGTGAGGGGTATAAGGACGGCCTGATATTAAATTGCGGCTGAAAAGAAGCGGGTTTTTAAGAAGCTTCGCGCTGACCTACGGCTTCTCCGCTCCTTTGTGCGTTTATCTTATAGAAGTGATCAATTCACTTGGGATTATTGGTTTAAGTTCACTGTGTTTTGCCTCGGTCTTGTTTTAATTGAAAGTGTTGTTTTTGGAAGTGCATGCGCACTCGCTCGCAAGCTTGTAGACGTAACCGTAACCAAACAAACTTGATCACAATGACACATAACCAAGGGAACGGACCTCAAGTCCCAGTACCTGGTCCACAAGATCAAGCTCCCGATCTCCGAACGATGGAGGAGCTTTGCCAACCCACGATGGATGGACGGGGTGGTCCAATTGCCCCGCTTAACATCGAAGCCACGGACTTTGGACTTAAGCATCACATGATCCAACAAGTCCAAAGCTTTTGCCAATTTCACGGCAGGCCGGGTGACGATGCCAACAAGCATCTCGACAAATTTCTCACCGTCACCCAAAGCATGAAGCAAAATGGGGTCACCGATGACGCCCTTCGCTTATACCTCTTTCCTTATTCTTTGACGCTTCATGCCACCGCATGGTTTGATCGTCTTCCCAAGAACTCAATCCATAGTTTCGACGAAATGATCTCCAAATTCTTGGCGAAATACTTTCCACCGTCGATGGTGACGAAACTACGGAATGAAATCAGTAATTTTCGGCAGCAACCCGATGAGTCCTTATTTGAGGCATGGGAACGCTATAAGCTTTCGATTGATCGATGTCCGAACCACAATATGTTGCTTGTCACCCAAATAGATACATTCTATAACGGGTTAACATTGAGACATCGTGACACAATCAATGTTGCTGCCGGTGGTACCTTTATGAAAAGGCGACCAGAAGAGTGCTATGATCTCATCGAAAACATGACTGCCCACCACAATTATTGGGATTCCTCAGCCGAGAGGAGTGAATCAATGAGATCTACCACTCTTCCATCTTCGGAATACACGACTCTCACCAAAAAGATCGAAGAGATATCCACTGCTGTGCTTAAAATGAGTCTAAATAATAACAATCAACAAGTGCATGTCGTGAACAAAAGTTGTGAAACTTGTGGTGGTCCACACCCTTATTTCGAGTGTCCAGCCTCCGGTGGCTTCACTCAAGAGAGCGTATATGCTGCTTCGGGATCCTACAATTCGGGAGGTAATTCTTACCAACCGCAAGGAGACCGTAACCTTCTAAGCTATCGTTCTAACAATTACCTTGGACCACCCGGGTTTAATCAAAATCAGAACAATCAAAATGTGCAAAATAGAAATAATCAGTTTAATCAGAATCAGAATCGGAATTTTCAAAATCAAGGTTCTCAAAATCAAGGAAATTATAATCAAAACCGATTCCAAGCTCCGCAACAAAATGTTCAAGCTCCACCTCCTCAAGCTTCCATTGACATTGCTAATTACATCAAAAGCAATGAAGCTAAGATGGTGTCCATGCAAAATCAAATTACCACTTTGAAGAATGATTTCACTTCTGAGCTTAGAGCTACTAGCAACAAAATTGATCAATCTCATAGCAAGATTGAAAGCATGATTGCTAGTCTCATGAGTCAAAAGAATCAAGCTTCAACTTCAGGAGCTCTTCCGAGTAATACCATTCCCAACCCAAAGGGAGAGTTGAATGCTATTGCTACTCGTAGTGGTAAATCTTATGAGGGACCCTCGATGCCTACTCCTTCTCCGGTGAGGGATGTGGAACGAGAAACCGAGGAGCCAAAGGACAAGGTGCATATCTCAAGCCCACGAAGTACCGCACAAGTCCAACCTCCGGTTGTCCTACCTCCAATTCCGGAACCCGTTGTTCCGATGAACACTCCTAAACCTTCACTTCCTTATCCTTCAAGGCTTAATGACCAAAAGCTCCGTGATAAGACTAGTCAACAAATGGAGAAGCTTATCCAAATCTTTCAAGATTTGCACTTCGAGATTAGTTTCGCGGACGCTCTTCTTCTTATGCCCAAGTTCGGTCCGACAATCAAGAATTTGTTGAATAACAAAGAAAAGATTTCTGAAATGGCCAAAACTTCATTGAACGAGAATTGTTCGGCGGTTATCCTCAAAAAGCTTCCCGAAAAGCTAGGAGACCCCGGAAAATTCCTAATCCCGTGTGATTTTCAAGGAATAGTTCAATGCTCCGCTTTGGCCGATCTTGGTGCTAGCATTAACTTAATGCCACATTCCATGTGGAAAAAGCTTTCATTACCTCCGCTTACACCTACGTGTATGATCCTCGAGCTTGCGGACCGCACAAATTCTCGTCCGTTGGGAATAGCCGAGGATGTATTTGTGAAAGTGGGCAAGTTTCATTTCCCCGCCGACTTTGTTGTGGTCGAATTTGATGCCGATCCCCGAGTACCCCTCATCCTTGGGAGGTGCTTCTTAAAAACGGGTCGTGCATTGATCGACGTTGATAAAGGGGAAATTACTTTGAGGTCAAACAAGGAAGCCGTTACTTTCAACCTCGATCAAGTTACGAGATACTCCCCCAATTATGAAGACACTTCCGTCAACATGATTGATGTCATGGACATTGTTTCGGAGGAGTATTCTCAAGAACTTCTTGGATTCTCGAGTGGCAATCCCACTTCGGTTGATCCCATCGTTGCTCTCTCTTCCCCTCCCCTCACTCCGTTTGAGGGAAGTGACTTTATCTTGGAAGAGATTGAAGCTTACTTATCGAGTGACTCGGTTTCATGGGAAATTGATCACGCTCCCATCGACATCGAGGGAGACATTCTCCTCATCGAGAAAATGCTCAATGAAGATCCTTCCCCACTCCCTCCTCAAGAACTTCATAAAGAGGAAATTAAAACAATTGAAAAATCTAATGATCCTCCCGAGGTCGAGCTTAAGGACTTACCACCTCATCTCGAGTACGCATTTTTGGAGGGTGACAATAAATTGCCCGTCATTATTGCTAAAGACTTGAGTGAGGATGAAAAAGCCGCTCTCATAAAGGTTTTGAAGTCACACAAGCGAGCCATCGCTTGGAAACTTTCCGACATCAAGGGTATTAACCCGGAATTTTGTACACACAAGATTCTTATGGAGGATGACTTCAAACCGGCGGTCCAACAACAAAGAAGGGTGAATCCTAAAATTCATGAGGTTATCAAACAAGAAGTCATAAAACTTCTCGATGCCGGATTGATTTACCCTATCTCGGATAGTCCTTGGGTGAGCCCCGTTCATTGTGTGCCCAAAAGGGTGGCATAACCGTTGTTGAAAATGATGAAAACGAGTTGATTCCTACTCGATTGGTTACGGGATGGCGTGTTTGTATTGACTATCGAAAGTTAAATGAAGCCACCCGTAAAGACCACTTTCCCTTACCCTTCATGGACCAAATGCTTGAGAGATTAGCGGGAAACGAATACTATTGTTTTCTCGATGGTTTCTCGGGTTACTTCCAAATACCCATTGACCCACAAGATCAAGAAAAGACCACATTCACGTGTCCTTATGGAACATTTGCTTACCGACGCATGCCTTTTGGCTTGTGCAATGCTCCCGGTACGTTCCAAAGGTGTATGATGGCCATTTTTCATGACATGATCGAAAAGACTATGGAAGTCTTTATGGATGATTTTTCGGTCTTTGGGGATTCTTTCCCAACATGTCTCTCCCATTTGGACAAGATGCTTGAACGTTGTGAAAACACGAATCTTTGTCTAAATTGGGAGAAATGTCACTTTATGGTCAAAGAGGGAATTGTCCTCGGCCATAAAATTTCTAAGCACGGGATTGAGGTTGACAAAGCTAAAGTTGATGTCATTGCAAAATTACCTCCTCCCACAACCGTCAAAGGAGTTAGAAGTTTTCTTGGTCATGCCGGATTTTATCGTCGTTTCATTCAAGACTTTTCAAAAATATCCCGGCCTATGACCCGACTTCTTGAAAAAAATACTCCTTTCATCTTCTCTAGTGAGTGCATTGAAGCTTTTCAAACTCTTAAAAAGAAGCTCACGGAAGCACCGATCCTAGTTGCCCCCGATTGGGAATCACCATTTGAACTTATGTGCGACGCAAGTGATTTCGCCATAGGTGCCATCTTGGGGAAACGAAAATCAAAACATTTCCAGCCTATACATTATGCTAGCAAAACTTTGACCGAAGCTCAAGCACATTACACTACGACAGAGAAAGAATTACTAGCCGTGGTGTATGCTTTCGAGAAGTTTCGGCCATACTTGATCTTGTCAAAAAGCATAGTGTATACGGATCACTCGGCTCTCAAATATCTCTTTGCTAAGCAAGATGCAAAGCCGAGGTTACTCCGATGGATTCTCCTCCTACAAGAATTTGATATCATCATCCGTGATAAAAAAGGAGCTGAGAACCTAGCGGCTGATCATCTTTCTCGTCTTGAAAATCCTCATCAAGGTGTGCTCGAGAAAAAGGAAATCAATGAAACGTTTCCTCTCGAGACACTTAATGTGGTATCTCATCGTAGAGATTCGAGTACCTCATGGTTTGCCGACTTTGCAAACTATCATGCGGGTAACTTTGTTGTGAAAGGGATGTCATCCCAACAAAAGAACAAGTTTTTCAAAGATGTTAAGCATTATTTCTGGGACGAACCCTACTTGTTCAAAATTTGTGCGGATCAAGTCATCCGACGGTGTGTTCACGGCCAAGAAGCCGCTGAAATTCTCAAGGCTTGTCATAATGGACCCACGGGGGGACATCATGGCCCGAACTACACCGCCAAAAAGGTGTTTGACTCCGGTTTCTATTGGCCTACAATCTACAAAGATGCCCACGACTTAGTCCAATCTTGCGACGCTTGTCAACGTCATAGCAACATCTCGAAAAGAGATGAAATGCCTCAAAATGCCATTCAAGTGTGCGAGATCTTTGACGTGTGGGGCATCGACTTTGTGGGGCCGTTCCCGTCTTCTCGAGGGAACAAGTATATACTCGTGGCGGTAGATTATTTGTCCAAGTGGGTAGAGGCGAAAGCGCTACCCACCAACGACGCCCGAGTAGTTGTGAAATTCTTAAAGTCTCTCTTTGCCCGTTTCGGAACTCCCCGTGCCATCATTAGTGATCGCGGTACGCACTTTTGCAACGATCAATTTGCAAAAGTGATGCTTAAGTACGGTGTCACTCACCGTCTCTCTACCGCGTATCACCCCCAAACTAGTGGGCAAGTGGAAGTTTCGAATCGTGGTTTGAAAAGAATCTTGGAGAGGACCATAGGTGAAAACCGTGCCTCTTGGTCGGACAAACTTGAAGATGCACTTTGGGCCTTCCGTACCGCTTACAAAACACCCATCGGGTGTACTCCTTACAAGCTTGTGTACGGAAAGGCGTGTCATCTTCTGATCGAGCTCGAGCACAAAGCCTATTGGGCCTTGAAGCATGTAAATTTTGACCTTAAGTCCGCGGGTGATCACCGAAAAGTTCAACTCAATGAATTAAATGAACTCCGTGATCAAGCCTACGAGAACTCGTTGATTTACAAGGAAAAGACAAAGAAGATCCATGACTCAAAGATCAAGAACCGTGTTTTCAACGTCGGTGACCGAGTCCTTCTTTTCAATTCTAGATTGAAAATCTTCTCGGGGAAGCTTAAGACCCGTTGGACTGGTCCATTCACCGTTGCCAAAGTTTTTCTATATGGCACCGTCGAGTTATCTCAAACTGACGGGCCAAACTTCAAGGTGAATGGACATAGGTTGAAGCACTATTTTGGAGGGGACATACCATCCATGGTTGTCCCGGATCTCCAAACCTTCCCCACGAACCAATGAATTCGGGGTCGAGTCAAGCTAGCGACTCGGTTAACAAAAACAGTAGCATTCCATGGGTTTTCACCCATGTTTCTGACTTCTCTCTATTTTCTAACAACTAAGTGTGGGGGGAAACCTCCACAGTGTTTGCTTCTTGTGTGTTTGCTCATGTTTTCAGGAATCCCCTTTGATCGTGATGATTGATGCGCCTGTTTTCAATCTAGCCGCCCAATATCCGATCATTTTGCTAACGTTCATCTGGGGATATGTTTTCAAAAAATCCTTTTTGTGTTAAAATAACAGATTTCGTCCACACACTTGGCTAGTGGTATTACCTTTTTCCGTTCGATAGTATCGGCTTCGGCCGGGACTTTGAATATTGAGGGCAATATTCAATTCTAAGTGTGGGGGGGAATTCTGTCAAATTTTGTCACATTTGTACCCTTTAGTCCCTAGTACCCCCGTTTTGACCCAAATTTAAAATTTTTGCATAAAAATAAAGTGTTAACACTTCGGTGTTGATAAAAGTTTTGTCTTGATTAGGTTAGAACAAAGGGAATCCCGACTCTGCTAGAGTGTTGATCTAGCTGCTTCCTTAACGATGAGGCTAAGTTTTTACGAGTTGTGCAAATGAAAATGCTAAGCGTGGAGTAGTTGGTTCTCTTTAGAGCTTATATAAGTAATCTATGGCTTTTTCTCCCAGTAGCTCTTAATTGAACCTAATATAGTGTCGTTTTCAAACCTTTGAACATAAAAAATCGTTTTGTTATGCAATAAAACTTTTAAGCGATTTTGATAAAGAGTTAGAGTTCAACTTTTTGTTTAAATTTTTGGGAAAGCATACTTTCTTAAAATCTAAATAAAATTGCAAAATGAAAGTATCGTAAAAGTGCTTGAATGATGCAAAAGTAAAATTGCAAGTCAAAAGTCAAAAAAAAAAAAAAAAAGTGAATGAAAAATGAAAAAAATGTTGGCGAAATAAAAATTTATGAATAAATGTGCGAAACTTGCTTTTTCTTAAATTTAAATCGGGAGTTGAACTCGGATTCGTCAATTTTATCTTAAAAAGCAACGGGAATTTAGAGATTATTAATTCCAAAGGTCTAGAAAGCTTCGGTAGTATTCTCTGTGGGGTGTCAAAAGCCTGGTCACTTAAAACTTATGTTTTGGGATGTGCCGAGAAGAAAGCCGTTACATGGAGTGATTTGGCCCTTGAGTTTTCAACCTCTAAATAATCGGTGGTTGTTGTCCATTCAAGTCTTAATATTAACTTAGCGGAAGTTTCTAAACCTTTGGAATCGAAATCCAGCTGATTCCGGTACTATTCTCTGTGGGGTGTCAAAAGCCTGGTCACCTAAAGCCGACTGGTTTGGGATGTGCCGAGAAGAAAGCCGCTACATGGAAAAGGCCCTTTTCGAACCTTAAGTTTTTAGATTTCCGGTGAATTAATATCAAATTTGAATAGATAACAACCGTGATGAGTGTCGATTTTTATGATCAAAGTTTTGAAAACAACACACACACCTAACTTATAGTAATTGCGGGAGTAAAAAAGTTAAGTCTCGACATACATAGATTACTTGTATAAGTAGTATTAGCATTTTACAAAAACATTTGCACAATAACTCTAGACTTAGTTTGGGAGTATAAAAAAGAGGATGACGATTATAATTCCCTGGAGTCACCCATTTTGTGTGAACCCCGTTCCATGATACCGCTTATTTTTTGATAATCAAGCATGTTGTTTACGTTTCAGTTTAAGTTTCTCACATCGAATAAAAAGTCGAAACGGGGTAGTCTTGGTAATCTTAAGTCTTTCATTACTTCACATGATTGATTGCTAGGGACTAGCAATTGCCTAGTGTGGGGGAATTTGATGAGTGCTTATTCACTCATCGTTTTTACCCGCCTAAGACCTTAAAAATAACTAAAAACACCCAAATACGCTCAAAATATGTTAAAAATATCCTCGGAGTGTGTTTTATGTCTTTCAGGTACAAAAGGATTGAAAACAGAGCGAAAACGAGAAAAATCGAGCTGAATCTAAAAAAGTGCAGTCAAGACGTAGCCGGGAAGCAATTTTCTACATTTCTGAAGCCCGAGACGAGTTTTGAGAGTGATCAGGGGAAAAACAACCTAAAACCTATCCCGAACCCAAAAATCCCATTTCAACCTATCCCGATACCGACAAATTTCCAAAACATCTTCACAAAAATAAAACAACAATTTTACTTAAAACCAATTTTTACAAAAATAAAACAATACATCTAATCCTATTTTTGACCCACCTTTCCCCCATCTCATTTTGAACCCCCCAACTTCACGACCCTTTTCCTTTTTTAAAACCCCCTAACCCATTCTATCCTTTCTCCTTCCTCCCACATACCCAAAACCAGAAACACAACTAAAACCCACTCCCACCCAAATACCTTTGCCCGCCAAAAAAATCCTCCTCAGAGCCTCGTCACTTCCCACTATCCCCTTGTCACTCTCAAGCTTAGAAACTTGCACAAGCAACAAGCCAAAACCCTTCACATGGAGCATTCCACTTTGGCAATCCTAGAAGACCCCATTGGAGCTCAAGATTCATAGTGGGATTTGATGGTTGTGATCATGTAGCTGACTTCTCCAAGGCTTATGGATGGCTGGGATTTTCTCAAGAAAACACAAGTGCCCATTTCCCCTTTTTCCCTCACTGAAGAAACACACAACCAAGAGGATCGAAGACCCTAGATGTAGTATAAATAGGAACGTGTAGCCATTGTTATGAGGCACCCTTAATTTAGTTTTAAAATCAGTTTTTATTTTGTTTTCAAGTTCTATTGTATTGACTTGTTTTTAATCTATGAAAAGCATTCTTTTTTTTTTACTTAACTGTTACATTTTTCAAGTGCTTATTTAGTGAATTAAGATTTTTAAATAAGAGTTAGTGAGTACGTTTTAGCTTTTACTTCTAAGTTCTAAAACAGTTTCAAGAATTTTGTTCCAAGTAAGGGTGTTTGGGTCAGGTTCCTAATGGTTTGAAATCACATTTTTACCCATTTGGCTTATCAAGTCAAAGTTCTTTTATCAAGTATAGGTTAGTGTAGGAGGGTGGGCAATGATTTCAAAAGATTTGTACAAGTTTAGATAAAATGAAATCTGTTTTCTGTCTTTTGGTGTTGCACAGGACAGCAGCACAAGTTGCTGTTCTTGGAGATTTTTCTTGTGCCTTTTTCTTAGTGTAATTGGTGGTCAAATTGTGTAAAGATTGTTTTTATCAAATCCTTGTTCACCCAACCCACTCTAGTTCCAGTTGTGTGCATTTAAAATACCCATAGCTTAGTTTAATTTAAAGATAAAAAGTGACTTTTGACTCTTTTTTTTGTGTTTTGTCTCAGTTGCAAGTTCCCAAAGCCAGCTGATCTAAGCTTATTTTTCAAGTTGTTATAAGTTTCTTTTGACACCATAACTGAGTTACTTTACATTTGTTATGCTAACCTTGAATTCTGTAGCTTCTTCTTGAATTTGAAGCCATCTTTCTAGCTTATGATAAGCTCGAAAAGCCTCTACTGAAGCTGTTTTGAACCTGCAGCCATCACCCTCACAGGTCACCCTTTTGTTTTTTTTTTCTTATCAGTGCTGTAGTTAGCTTATTTTAGGACTCCCTAGACTAATGTTATTTAGTAATCCTTAGATAGCTTAATTTCATTTTAGGATTCCCTAGACTAGTGTCACAACTGAACTGCTTATTTCCCTTTTTAGACTAATATAATTTTTGTTCCTATAATTGGTTTAGCTTAGTGCTAATTAGTCTAGTTATTATATTGTTTAAGTACTCAATGCATAAGGATGTTAGGTAATCTTTTTTTTTATGTTTTCAAGCTAAGAGTGTGTTTGGTTAAGGCTGTCCAACTCAGTGGACATAAAGCTGTTCCAACAGCTTATTAGTTGGGTTTCTCAAAAAAAAAGTTTTCAAAAAAAAAAAGATAGAGGCCAAGATTCGAACCTGTGACCTCCACCCATCTCAGCACCTCAACACACACACCTAAAGCCATCTGCCCTTGGGACTTCTTTCAAACAAATCTTGCAAAATCAAATCTTTAAGGGGGATTGGCCAGTTTTTACTTTAAGCTCATTTTCGCTTATTTGGTAGCTTATTTGCTTAACAAGGCACTGTTTTCTCATTTTTCATAGATTAAGCATAACTCAAGGTACTTTTTGTGATTTTTCCAGATTTTTCTTAAAATGTTTAGTATTTTTAATTAATTAATTAGATTAAATTAGATTTTAATTCATAGTAATTATTTCAAAAGTCGAAAAAATTCCCGGCTTCTTTCTAAAATTATTTTTAGTCGAATAGAACGTAGGAAAATTGATTTCACACACGTCGCCTTTAAATTTCAAAACTTTTACGTTTATGGCTCGGGGTGGTTGCCGGTTTTTACGTTCTTTAGTTTTAGCACCCTAGGACTTAGTGTAGTTTAGTTTTATCATTCCTTAGGCTTAGTAATAGCTAATTTGTAGTTTATTAGGTTTCCCTTGCCTTAATTGCCTTCCCGTTAATTAATTCATAGATAACGTAATTCAAATCAACATATCTTTGAAATCAATTCAAGTTATAAATCACGAAACTCAACGAATCCTTCCATTCACACCTCGTTGGGACACGACCCGGGAAATCACTTTTCCGGTATCACTTTTATCACACCCGTAAGGATTGGTACGTTAACCCTTTTCCTAAAAGGTTAATTTGTCGAATTTTACGGTTAATTTGATATATATTGATATTGTGTTTATTTCACCACACTCACTTTACACCGAATCAGTTATGTTAACAGCTTGCTATTTATTAAATAGGGTTCCCAACAAAAGGAACAAGGTTACCCCTTATGAACTCTGGACTAAAAGGAAACCCAACCTGAACTATCTCAAGGTTTGGGATTGTAGGGCTGTTGTAAGACTCCCTGATCCAAAGTTGAAAACTTTGGGTGAAAGAGGCATTGATTGCATCTTTGTTGGATATGCTGAGCATTCCAAGGCTTTTAGGTTCTATGTTATTGAACCTAATGAATATGTTTCAGTTAACTCAATAATTGAATCAAGGGATGCAAACTTTGATGAGAATAGATTCTCATCATTCCCTAGACCAAGTATGAGGATTCCTAATGGAACTCATAACACTGGTGTATCAGAGGTCCCTGATGATAAACCATCAGTGGTCCCTGATGAGGTTGTGGTTCAACAACCTGAACCTATGCTTAGAAAGAGCATTAGGGTCAGGACTCCAAAGTCATTTGGACCTGAGTTTCAACTATATTTAGTTGAAGGAACAAGGGATGAGGTCTCTGACCAATGCTCCTATTGCTTCATTGTTGAGGATGATCTCAAGACATTTGAATAAGTAATGAAGTCCCAGGATATTGCTTTCTGGAAAGAAGCAATCAATGATGAGATGGATTCCATCATGGGCAACAACACTTGGGTGTTGGTTGATCTACCACCTGGTTGCAAACCTTTGGGTTGCAAATGGATTTTCAAAAAGAAAATGAAGGTAGATGGAACTATTGAAAAGTTCAAGGCTAGATTAGTCATTCAGGGCTTTAAACAAAAGTCAAGGATAGACTATTTTGATACTTATGCCCCTGTGGCTCGTATCAGTACCATAAGACTGTTGATTGCTTTGGCATCTATTTACAATCTGATTATTCATCAGATGGATGTGAAAACAACTTTCTTGAATGGTGAATTGGATGAGGAGGTTTATATGAACCAACCTCAGGGCTTCATCATGCCTGGCAATGAAAACAAGGTGTGTAAACTGATTAAGTCTCTTTATGGACTTAAGCAGGCACCTAAGCAATGGCATCAAAATTTTGATGAAGTGGTTTTGTCTAGTGGTTATGTTCTTAACCAACCTGACAAATGTGTATATAGCAAATTTGATGAATCTGGTAAAGGAGTCATCATTTGTCTATATGTTGATGACATGTTGATCTTTGGCACTGACCAAAATCAGGTTGACTTGACAAAGGAATTTTTGTCATCAAGGTTCTCCATGAAGGACATGGGGGAGGTTGATGTTATCCTTGGTATAAGGATTAAACATGAAAGTAAAAGAATTTCTATCTCTCGGTCTCATTATATTGAGAAGGTGTTGAGGAAATTCAATTACTTTGATTGTACTCCGGTGAGTACACCTATGGATACTTGTGAGAAGTTGATGCCTAATAATGGCAAAGCTGTATCTCAACTTGAGTATTCTAGGGTAATTGGTTGCTTGATGTATGCCATGACTTGTACAAGACCCGATATTGGTTTTGCAGTGGGAAAATTGAGCAGGTATACTAGTAATCCTAGTACTCATCACCGGCAAGCGTTCAAAGGATACTGAAGTATTTGAAGAGAACTATGGATTATAGTCTCTCATATACTGGTTATCCATCGGTGTTGGAAGGATACACTGATGCAAGTTGGATCAGTAACACTGAAGACAATTCGTCTACCAGTGGCTGGGTATTCTTACTTGGTGGAGGTGCAATTTCTTGGGCATCCAAGAAGCAAACTTGCATCACCAGTTCAACAATGGAATGTGAATTTGTGGCTTTGGCAGCTGCTGGTAAAGAAGCTGAATGGTTGAAAAACTTGCTTCTTGAGATTCCACTGTGGCCTAAACCTATAGCACCTATTTCGATCCGTTGTGATAGTGCAGCTACATTGGCTAAGGCTTATAGCCAAATGTACAATGGTGAGTCTAGACACTTAGGTGTCAGGCATAGCATAATTCGTGAGCTTATCATGAATGGGGTGGTATCTATAGAGTTTGTTAGATCTCAGCAGAACTTAGTTGATCACTTGACGAAGGGATTAGCTAGAGACTTGGTTATAAAGTCTGCTAAAGGGATGGGTTTAAGTCCAACTTAGTCACTGAATGCTAGGACACCCAACTCCCTCCTAAGGAAACTTGGGAGCTGAGTTCAATGTGGAAAGCTGAACATTCAGTGGACTGGAGCACATGTTTTATTTACATCCCAAGATTGTGCTCAGAACCTGCTGAAAGGAGGATGAAGTCTTTACTTCTTAATGGTTAATTTTCTTTGAAAAAGTGCTTGGCAGGAGCATGAATAAAGAGGAACCACCTATGTAAATGTTGAAGTTTTGCCGCTTCAGGGAGCTTTTGGACTTTTAGCTTTTACAACATTTATGAATTTGGATATGGACACATGGCTTGTATAGTGTCAGGAGCTGATAAGTGTTTGAAAAATTGTGTGTATTTTATCTTCAGGTATTCAAATGGGTTGAAGGGTTCAATTCTTAGAACACCCTGATTCTCGAATATTTGAACGTGTAATTTACTAAGATGAAAATTCAATCCTCAGGACATTTTCGTTTATGCACATGTTTTGATTTATGTTTGTTTTCATGCAAAGGAAGTGAACTAAATTTGAGGAGGATTGTTGGAAAATTTAGTGCACTTGTGGGATTAGTTCACACCTTGTAATGGGTTAAGAGGTACGGAGTGTACACCCATAAGGTCCATGAACACCCTGACTCTAATAGTGGTTTGTATTGGTAGTGCTAGTGGAAAGTACTGATTGTGGTTTCCACTGATATACAATGTTTCCACTGAAGCAGTGTACCCACTGCTAGTGCTATGAAAGTACTGATGAAAGTACTGCTTGTAACGGGCTTGGACCTATTCAAGTGGCAGTTACAACTGCATTATGACAACGTTTAATTGGTCATGTAACCACTAACGGCTATAATGGGGATAATTATGAGGCTATTAATGGGCCGATTAATACTCATAATTCCATTTGACTAGCTAAAAGTATTTTCCTATAAATAGGAGATCTGATTATGCATGATAAATACACAGAAAACGATTAACACTTATAAGCGCAAGGGTTATTGAATTGTGCCTAATTCAATAACTACATTTGGTCTTATCCTAAGTAGATATTCGTGTAACCCAGACATTAGGGTCGAATAGTTTACTTTGGAAAGTGATCACACGATTCCAAGTGATATCCGGTAACCACTTAGTGGTATTTGTTTCTGCTGAATTGATACTTGTTTCTGCTGACATTGATTATCTAACCCTGTTCTGGGACCTAAACCCTAACAGTTGTGACCATTGTGGGAGCAAGGTTGGCTTCGGTTGGGTGAGGAGGAAATGCCGAACTAGTTCGGCTTGGCAATCGAGTTTAACACACACACATAAAAAAAATGTTTTAACTTTAAAAAAAAAAAAACTTTTTTTTTAAACTATACCACTGTTACAGCTAGGTCGTCGTCAGATTGTCGAAGAGAGAAAGCCGATGTGGCAGAGGTGACCGAGGTCACCACTATGCATAGCCTTATGAAAGGGAACCTTAGATGTTTAATAGGTAAGCTAGAAGATTAGCATTTTTTAAGGGCCCGTTTGGTTCGTTAAGGGTTTAGGATTTGGACTTGATGTATGAAAGAGAAAATATAATATAAAATAAATAAGTTATTAAAATAATAGTATATAATTAAAAGAGTTAATTGCATTTTTGGTCTTTGTGATATGACCAAATTGCAGGTTTGGTCCCTAAAACTTTGAAAGTGCAATAATAGTTCTCATTTTGAAGTTTGAATTGCATTTATGGTCCCTGGTCGGTGTGAAATGACCAAATTACCCTTGTCTTCTATAAATAAGACAAAGGGTATTTTAGTCATTTTATTTTATCCAGGGACCAAAAATGCAATCCAAACTTCAAAATGAGGACTATCCTTGCACTTTTAAAGTTTTAGGGACCAAACCTGCAATTTGGCCATACCACAGGGACCAAAAATGCAATTAAGTCTAATTAAAAATTAAAAAGAATTCTTGAAACAATAATAAGAAATTAAATGAGTGACACATGATACATGACAGGCCCCAAAAAAATAAAATGTCAGTGAATTTTTGTTAACCCCGGTGATGCATGCTACTTTATAGCATGCCCCACTTTGTGGGTTTAGATGTCAATCTTAACACTACACATATGCAACCAAACAATAAAATACTACTTTAAGTCTGATCCATGAACCTAACCCCTCATACCAAACGGGCCTTAAATGTTTTAGCTTACCTTTTTGATTCACTAGGCGCTAGCTAAGCGGTTAGGTAGTGCCTAGCAATTAATTGAAGATTAATTGGATTGAATTTTTTATATATAAAATTATAACTTTTTGAAATTATATATAAGATAAACGAAATGCTTCGAAATACTTTAAGGTTCACAGTTCAAATAGTTCAATCAATATTCATAAATCAATTGTTGAATTCAATTAGTGTCACTAACATTTATTTAGAAATAAGAAAAACGAGCATACCATCACATTTTGTGTGAAATCACTCCTTGAGATGCGTTTGAATGGTTTTGCCGACTAATTTTGTGAAAACGGGAGGTATATTAAAATAAAAACCTCAATTTTAATTTTTGGACAAATTTGACCCCAGTTGGCTGATTTATCCGACTTTTGTCTGATTTGACCGATTTTTAATCCAATTAATCGGTATGTTAACCGATTTTTTACCAACCCGATCCATAAGGTCGATTAGTGTAAATCAGGACGGTTAATCTCCGCCTAGACCGACTTTACAACACTAAATGATCCCTGTTGTTGCTGCAGCGTACTGTTATGTGTATTTTATATTTATCGATTAACTTTGACCGTGAAAATATATTCAAACTAATAGCCCAATTATTTCTCAACGGCCGTAAATTCATGTTTTATCAAAATTTCTTCTAAGATATATGATTTACTCATAAATGACTGTTTTTGTGTGTGTGTGTATATATATATATATATATATATATATATAGGGTAAAGTTAAAATAAAAAGACAAATATCCGTAAAAAGAATAAAAAGATTTTTTTTTTTTAATTCTTCAAAAATTCCAAAAAAATTCCTCAAGATCGGTTATGTTGGTGCATAAAACTTTTGTGAAAACATTTTTTATAATGTTGAGTTTTGATACGCTTTTTTTAATGCACAAAAAACGAATTTTGATGCGCAAAAAAATTTTGATGCACAAAATTTTTAACTTGTTTTAGTTAGATGCGCAAAGTTATTTTGATTAAAAAGTTCAAAAGAAGTTGGGTGCAAAAACCAATTTTTGATGCATAAAAAAAGGATTTAATGGGCTAACGTATTTTTTCATAATTTTTTTTCGGAAAAAATATCCACTTTTAGAAAAAAGTTTTTCACAACCTTTTCATGCACCATCATACCCGATCTTGTGGAATTTTTTGGAAATTTTTCGAGAACTTTTTTTGAAAAAAAAATATATTTTTATCTTTTTACGGATATTTGTCTTTTTATTTGATCTTTATCCTATATATATATATATATATATATATATATATATATATATATATATATATATATATATATATATATAGAATCTAGATCAAATAAGATCAAACTTAAAGTTATTAAAATGAGATCAATCTAAAATTTGACAAGTGACACTCTCCTTATAACAAAAATAATTTTTTTATTAGCTACAACTAAAAATGTTAAAGTTTTGATAGATTTCTTTTTAAAATTTACGAAACCTAGGTGATACACTTTGATTAGAAGTGTAATGTGTATCAGGTTTTTGTATGTGTATCAGATTTTGAAATATTTATTAGTGTAATGTGTATCAAGTGTATCACTAATTCAAACTCATGTATCATTTGGTTATTAGTTTCTAAAATGTTAATTTGTATTAAAATATTATATTTTTGTGTATTATTGCTAAAATTGTTATTTATAAACGTTTTAGTGGTTTTTTAGAATTGATCTTATTTTTACAACTTTAAGTTTGATCTCACATTAACCCTCCCCTATATATATATATATATATATATATATATAGAGAGAGAGAGAGAGAGAGTTATGATCAAATAAGAAGATTACTTAAAATAAGAAGGAATAATAAGAACTATAACTGCGAATTCGAGATGCACCGACCTAAATTAGATGCATCCCTATAGTCTTATATGCATTATAACGCACCATAGTGTGTTTTTTAGCTTTTAATCGGATGCATATACGTATATTAGATGCATTTCATGATATCTCTTGTTTTTTGTTCCTCTGTACATGCCGAAATCATGAAAATCAATTTGCATCATCTATACATTAAATTAAATTTCGAAAGTCAAGATGTTGCATCTATACGAACAAAAATATCCCTTATGAATTCGATCGTGATTAGCGGCACAAATCACGGTCGGCTCACCCTCAAACCCACACAAAAATAAACCCATCAAAAAATTAACGGGTTACGAACAACCGCCTCCACCGAAAAAACAAATACTGGTCACGAACTCGGTGAATGCATCACTGTATAAAAAACGCAACCGTCGCTGAAAGTTTGTATGAAAATTGATTTGGGTTTTTATTTATAATATATTACTAATTTGTTTTGGTTTCTTTTAGAACTGTTTGTATGTTGTTGTGTACAATAATTTAAAATCTCTTAAAAAAAACAAAACAGTGATCTCGCAACCGTCCGTTCTACTCGTCTTTTGCCATTGATTGGTTTATTGTGTAGATAAGGATGTTTGCTTTGTTATTTTTGTGTATAACAGAAATTAAAAAAAATATGTATTATTGTTTATTATATTTATTTAATTCTGGTTTTTAGTATCGGCAACTGATAATCTTGTCATATCAATGTTTGCATCAATAATTTAAAATGTGACTTCAAACATATCAATAAATTAAATGTGTCATTTAAAAAATATCATAAAATTAAGTGTGTCAAAAAAACTTAAGGTCTCACATTGATCAATAAACAAAATGTGTCACCTGAAATGCATAATGAAATTAATTGTGTCAAGATAGTTTGTCACTTGAAATGTATTAAGAAACTATGTGTGTCAAAAATTATATGATGTTAATAAAATGTGTCAACAAAAATTAATGTATCAACTTAAGTGTGTCACTAAATATGTATAAAAAAGTGATGTGGCACTAGAAATGCATCACACAATAAAGTATCAATAAACATAATGGGTCATTAGAAATGTAATATGAAACTACGTATCATTAAAAATGTGTCAATAAAAATGTATTATAAATATTAAATGTGTCACTATAAATGTGCTAAAAAAATGTGTCAAAAATATTAGTGTGCCAATTGAATGTAAATTTGTGTATTAAAAGTAACATGTATAAATTATTGTACCTTTTTGAATGCTTGGTGAGTTAGTAAATTAACAATCATGCTTCGTTAAAAAAAAATGCGGGATTGACGTATAAAAAAAAAACGGCAGCTTTATGGGTTCAACACTTAAAATTGGTTTTATTAAAATGACATCATATTCAACTTATTTACAATGATACCCTTTATCTAATTAGAATTAAATCCCATATGATATGGTACATCCAACGGTCTATATTGGTTCCTATTGTTTTTATTTTAAGAATGGTTACCACAAGAACGCCACCCTATATATATATATATATATATATATATATATATATATATATATATATATATATATATATATATATATATATATATATATATATATATATATATTGCAAAAATAAAGGTTGCAGCAGAGAAATTTCGTGTTGTTTGCAGCGGGGATCATATGCCCAAAACAGTTACAGGGGTAAATAAATATTACATGCTTATCTTGTAAAGTTTTACTTACATTTTGCGAGTCTTATAAAAAGCTGATTGCGTTACAATAAAATATATTACACACATGTAATGGTAACATCACACCTAGGGGTGTTATTCGGGTTGACCCGGTCGGGTTCGGGTCAACTCGGTTCGGGGTCAACTCGGGTCAAGCCTTAAAAAAACATACCCGAACCCGACCTTGTTTAGAACTCGGGTCAATTCGGGTTGACCCGAATATAATTTTAAACCCGATTGACCCGACCCGACCCGAACACTAACACCCATAGTTCACCAGAAAAAGTCCAAATTTAACTTTTTAGAGTGCAGTGTCAAGCGTATTTTCTCAAAAATTCATTACAGTAGTTGCTATGTTATAATGGAATGAAACAAATGGAAAAGGACCAGAATACCAGAGCTTATATAAATAGTATATTTGTACTAATAAGAACATAAAATTTCTATTTGAATTTTGACAGTACTTAATGTGGATTATGATGCTAAATGAAGAATCAAAGCCATTGATGAAAGTGTAGCGAAAAGCTCAAGATTTACGCTTAAAGTAAGAGATTTGATCGTACCAAAATATGCTAAAAATCTGCCCATGATTGCGAATTTTCAGAACCGACAAATTACTTAAATCGGCCAAAAAGCCAGTCAGTTCAGCCCACTTGAAAATCTGACGACAAACGAATTTGTGCCCCAAATTTAGATGCAAGTATGAGTGCAGGTTCGCAATCTCGAAAGGTTAATGTCTTGCTTTGTGAATAAGTTCAACTCAAATCATTCACCTCAGAATTAGTAGTAATAAAAAAGGTAAGCTAAAAGATTTAGCATTTTTGAAAACTGGGTTTAATTTTGCCTAAGGCTATGCACAATGGAGGTCGAGGGAATCGGTCGACGATCGGTCGAGGTCAGTCGCCGAGGGAAAAAACGCAACCCTCAATTTTATTATTATTGATATTATTATTATTATTATTATTGATATTATTATTATTATTATTTTAAATTTTACCACTTTTACAACATTATAAATACCAACCTCAAACACACTTCTAAACACACAATTCAAACAACTTCTTATCAATATTCATTATGTCAAGCAAAAAACTCCCAGATCAAAAACTCCCAAATCAATATTCATCATGTTGGTTAGAAGGATATTGAGATGCCTTATTTCTACAATAACAGAATGGGTCGGAAGAAATCCAAGGCTTCGGAAACCACCTTGAGGTCAACAAAAGATGTTTTGAATTTGCACAACGTGGATAATTGTGAGGCACTTGCACCAATTGGTCATGACCAATCCAAGAAGAAATCATCCGCCTCCTCTCGTGAGCCACTTCCATCATTTGTTAGTTCGTTAGCCGAGAAGTACTTCAACTTCAAGTCGACAAAATGGGTAAAAAGGAAGGATATCACAGAGGACTACATAAAGTTGAGGAAACAAGAGATGGAGATGGAAGAGGCAAGAAGTCGACGACAAGAGGAGTTGGAAATGCAGAAAATTGAGCTCCAACATCAGCAAATTGAATTGATAGGAAAAAACATAACGAGGCTAAGACATAATTTTCTACAATTCAACAATCAACCCAAATTTGCCCCCACGACAACAGTCATTAAACTATTTCATTAAAAGTAATCACATCTATTCTCTCTTCTATTCTTTCTCTCTCCCTATATCTTTCACCATCTAATTTCACAGCATCTATAATCAAATTAATTGCACCATCATCATCACCTTTACACACTGATCATCATCATCTCTTCCGGTCGTCGACCTGCACTGCCACGCGCCGGCGACTGTCACCGGATTATTTTTCCGGCGAGATTTTCCAATTAAACACCTTCACCGGTCAATTAACCCTTCTCCGACTATAACCCCTCATTTTTTCAGACCAGGCACCTAGCCAACGCGTATCCACGCGCCGAAGGTATTGTGTGCATATATTTTTTGTGTTTTGTCTTAGCAGGTAAGAGGGTGTGTTTTTTGGTTACCACCTCCGGCGAGCGGAGCCTCTCCGCGACTGTCTGAAGCCGACCCAAGCCGCTGTTGAAGTCACTGCCATCTGCCGCCACCTGCCGCCGTCGGCCGCCTTCACTGCTGTCCGGAATTTGGGTTCCCGGCAGCAGCAGAGTATATCTTTATTACCTCTTTCCCTTTTATTCTATTGCTTTGGTCACGTTTGTGTTGTTTGGCTTTAGTGCACCTCTTTTGTTGTTTCCTGATTTTCTGGTTCGGGTTTGTGGTGTGCGCGTGCTTGTTTTCCTCTGCTTCCCTTTTGTTGTTGCTTGTTGTAGCGTGTTGGGGTTAGGATAGACGCCTTGGTATGTGATGGTAACCTGAGGTCATGTCTTGCCGGTGAGGGAGGGTTAGGCGGGGTAGGTAGGGTAGATGGGGTAGGCGCGGCGGGGGGAGTAGATGGGAATAGGGTGGGTAGGAGTCTTTCTAGGGTAGGGCCTTTTCGTAGGATTAGGGTGGGTAGTTGGAATGTGGGGACGCTGACCGGGAAGTTCTTTGAGCTGGAGGATGCGTTGAGGAGACATAAGGTAGACATAGCGTGCTTCCAAGAGACCAAATGGAAGGGTTCCAGCACGAGGGAGGGAAACGGATACAAACTTTGGTACTCGGGCTCTAGATCAGCGAGAAACGGAGTTGGAGTTATCTTGAAGGCGGGGCTCAAGGATAATGTGGTGCAGGTAATCCGGAGGAGCGATAGGATCATGGCGATCACGTTGGTTATTGATGGAAAGACTGTTAACGTAATCAGCGCATACGCACCACAGGTGGGTCGGAGTGAAGCAGAGAAGAAGAGTTTCTGGGACTCCCTCGACGAGCTAGTGAGGGAGTGCCAGCCGGACCAATGTTTGTTTATAGGAGGGGACTTGAACGGCCATATAGGAGCAGCATCAGATGGATACGCAGGGGTTCACGGAGGTTTTGGCTTTGGAGTTAGGAATGACGAAGGCCGATCGATTTTAGAGTTCGCTACGGCTCACGACTTGGTAGTAGCAAACTCCTTTTTCAAGAAAAGGGATCTCCACTTGATCACCTTCCAGAGTGGGGGTAACAACACACAGATTGACTATCTGTTGGTGCGAAGAAGGGATTTTAGAGCATGTAGGGACTGCAGGGTTTTCCCAGGCGAGGCATGCTCATCCCAACACAAATTGCTAGCACTGGATGTTTTTTTCGAGAAGCAACTTCAAAGGAGAGCATCGACAGGATTACCGAGGATTCTTTGGAAGAACCTAAACGGTCAGGCGGCAGAGTCGTTTAGAGTGAAGGTCACAGAGGGACTGGCCTCTCGGTTGGAGGACATGACTGCATCAGACGCGGACCAGATGTGGAACACACTTGCCGGCATCATCAAAGACGCGGCAAAGGACTCACTTGGTGTGACTTGCGGGGCTGCGAGGTCCCTGAAACACAGAAGAGAATCTTGGTGGTTTAGTGAGGAGGTGCAAGCCAAAGTAGCAGCGAAACAATCTAGTTTCAGAGAACTTCTTTTGTGCCGAGAGGACAACCAAGCTGACATTACCGCCGCAGTTACGAGGTATAAAATAGCTAAAAGAGAGGCGAAGAAGGTGGTAGCTCAGGCTAAAGACAAGGCGTACGAAGATTTGTACAAGAAGTTGGATTCCAAAGAGGGGGCTCAAGATATATTCAGGATTGCGAAAGCACGGGAGCGAAGAAGGAGGGATTTAGGAAGCGTTAAATATATCAAGGACGAAGGTGGGCAGACCATGGTGAATTAAGAGGATATTAAGAGAAGACGGGGAGAGTATTTTTCCGCTCTTTTCAACGTAGGGAATTCGGTAGGAAGCAGGGAAGAAGAAAACCCTAGCCAGCGACCAGAGTGCTTCTACTCGAGGATTAGACAACCTGAAGTGAAGTTTGCACTACAGAAGATGGGAAGAAACAAAGCAGTAGGGCCGGACCAAATCCCCATTGAAGCATGGAGGTGTCTGGGAGATGAGGGACTCGACTGGCTGACTTGCCTATTCAACAAGATCTTCTCCGGTGCTAAGATGCCAGACGAATGGAGACTCAGTGAAGTCATCCCCATCTACAAGAACAAAGGAGATGTGCAAGTGTGTAGCAATTATAGGGGCATTAAGCTCCTTAGCCACACCATGAAGCTTTGGGAGAGAGTTATTGAGAGAAGGTTAAGAAGGGAGACAAGGGTGTCTGAGAATCAATTTGGTTTTATGCCAGGAAGGTCATCGATCGAGGCTATCCACCTCCTCAGAAGCCTCATGGAGAAGTACCGTGAAAGACAGAGGAACCTGCATATGGCGTTCCTTGACCTAGAAAAGGCATATGACAGTGTCCCACGTGAGCTGATCTGGAGATCTCTTATTGATAAGGGAACACCAAGGAGATACGTGAGAGTCATTAAGGATATGTACGAAGGGGCTAAGACCCGCGTACGGTCGACAGTGGGGATCTCAGAGTTCTTTCCTGTGGAAGTTGGGCTCCACCAAGGATCTGCCATTAGTCCTTACCTATTCGCTGTGATCTTGGATGAGTTATCTAGAGGGATTCAAGAGGGCATCCCGTGGAGCATGATCTTCGCTGACGACATTGTTCTGGTGGCAGACTCGGCGGAAGGGTTAAACATCAGACTGGAGCAATGGAGGGAGGCCCTTGAAGATAAGGGTCTTCAGGTCAGCAGAGAGAAGACTGAATATCTGAGATGTGAGTTTGGGAGGATCGATTCAGAGCACCAGGAAGATTTGGATATCCGCATCGGTGACCAAATCCTACCACCTAAAGAGTCTTTTAGATATCTAGGATCGATGATCCACAGATCAAGGAGAATAGACGAGGACGTGACCCATCGGATTCGAGCTGGATGGGCAAGATGGAGGGCGGCGTCAGGAGTCCTTTGTGATAGGAACGTCCCTTGTAAGTTAAAGGGAAATTTTTACAAGGTGGCGATTAGACCGGCGATGCTGTATGGGTCCGAGTGTTGGCCCATCTCCAAGGCGCATGCTAATAGAGTAGAGGTGGCGGAATTGAGAATGTTAAGATGGACTTGTGGGAAAACCTTGCTTGACATGATCCCGAACGGTGTTTTCAGAGCAAAACTTGAGGTCGGGAATATTATCGAGAAGATGAGAGAGGGAAGGCTGAGGTGGTTCGGCCATGTCAGGAGGAGGCCACAATCAGCGCCTGTAAGAAGAGTCGAAGCGCTAGTAGTTGATGGTGTGAGAAGGAGGGGTAGACCCAATCTCAGGTGGGATGATAGACTTAAGCTCGACATGAAGGAGCTGCTCTTGTCCGAGGACATGACCTCAGATAGGAATTTGTGGAGAGATAGAATTAGGATTTGCGGGTAGTTCAGGATAGGTGTTAGGTGCTTTTTTTTTTTTTTAATGCCCCTGCCTTAGTTTAGGCCCCTTGCGTGTTTGCTTTTGCCCTTTGTTGCCCCCTTAGGTTGCCTTTTTGCCTTCGCTTTAGGTATCGTCTTCCTTTGTTTTGCTCCCTTAGGTTTTCCTGCCTTTGCTTTGCTTTTGGTTTACCCGTAGGTTGCCTTGTGCCCTTAGGGTTGGTTTTTGTTTCTGGTTTGCTGTGTGCTTTTGTTTGGCGTTTGTGCGTGTTTGGTCCGCCATTTTCGCCGCTTTTGTTTGCTGCCTTTTTCCCCTTTTGTTCTATCTTCTCCTCTTTATCACCCGCACACGTGCACTAGCCGGAGGTCTCATTGGAAGCAGTCTCCTTACCCCCGGGTTTATCCCTGAGGTAGGGGTAGGCACCGTCTACATTCTACCTCCCCCATACCCTGCCTCGGCGGGATTGGGTATGTTGTTGTTGTTGTTGTAATCAAGCAATTTCATAACTTAGATTATTAGTTTACGTTTTTAGATGTCTTTATAATGGTCTTATTACTATTTCAAGTATTGTAATCTTTAAGTTTTATTATTAATGAAGTTTAAATTTGTTGTTTAAAAAAATTTAATTAATAATAATAATAATAATAAGATCGCTGCTGTGGATACTTGGTCGTCTAAAGATGGCCGGAGAGAGAAAGTTAATGTGGCAGGCAAAATCAAGGTCGTGCGTGGTCACTATTGTGCATAGCCTAACAAATATTTTTACTGCACACAAATTTGATCAAAGCATTCCATGCAATCCAGCCCGGGCATTTTGGGACGGTAGTAACCTGCTCGACACATCATTTTACCTACTACGTCCCACATATAAGAACATTCCAGATCCAAGAGGAAAAACATATATATGATTTCTTAGTCATACAAGTATCATACATTACAAAGATTCGCAACTATACCAGTTTAATCACCAACAAAACTGGTTCCCCAAGCACCAAGAAGTTATAGCAGTTTCATACATTCAAAGTTCAACCAAGTTTATATCACTTCTCGACTTTATAAAAAACATGTACATGATATTCGGAAGCCAGCTTTTTCAAATCGTCCTCAAACATCTCTGTTCACCTAACAAATGCACAAAAGATACAAATGATTATTAAGTATTTGTTAAAACACATTTAGATAAAAAGTGCACAATCTTTCTTTGATGTGTGCAAATACCAACTCAGCTTGAACTCTAAGCCAGACTTGTAAGACTTTGTTATGAAGTAACGGCTGACTTTTGCCACCGTACTATTAATTGTGCTTACCCATTCACTAAACTTTTAAAAATGAGATGCAACAAGGAGCAGTTCAAAATGTGACATAGATACTTTTACACTAATGTGTGTAAAAATGTTACTAGTTTATCGAATTGTATGGTGTGATTACGTCTTATTTCTATGTTCGCTTCGGGTTTTGGTGGGGTTTCGATTTGGGTAGGGTTTGTATATGAGGTTGTTGACAATGGGGTAAGAAAGTGGGTAAAGCATAAAAGGCTGTCAACTTGTCATCAGGTAATAATAATGCTCATAAAGATACAGGGTGTCTAAAAAAAAGGTCGACCACAAAAGAAAAAAGTTAAAATTTTATGCCAAAATCCCTTCTGTTTTTATCATAACCTCGTAAATGACTGAACAGTTTCTCATTTTACCATTAAGGCATTAACATAACATAACTGGAGCAAATTTACAGAAATAAAGCTTTACATGCATACATGTTTCATGGAAACTTCTGAGGAATGATGTAAAGCGACAAGAACATCAGGGGGCAAAGATATAAATTAGAAACATGGTAAAGAGGCCATAAAATAATTACCTTATTAACATTCTTGAGCGTCATAATCTTTTCCATAATCTTTTTGTCCATATCACCACACATCAAGTTAACTACAACTCCTGTTACATTGTAAAAAGTTCGTAAAGATAGCATCCACCGAGTCAATAGTCTTGATATAATTATTAAAATAAAATAAAAAAAACACGTAATAAGTAAGAACACAATGTCCTAACATAAAATTGACATTGACTAAGGTATTCATGTTTGGGGTACCTTTTCTAGTTAGAATTCACTTATTTTACTAGTATTTTCTAACATGTCAAGCCCATGCACCTAACACGGATGATTCTTACTATGCTTTCTAGGCAACAAAGTAGAACCTTTAGAAAAAATGAAATAAATATCGAATAGACCACGTGGTAACCACCACCAAATGGCGTAGCGGTAAGGTCCTTGACTTTCAAACAAAAAGTCGAGGGTTCAAACCTCACTAGGTGTGTACATTTGGGGGTGGCCAGGAAGGGCCGGGAAACAGTCAGGGATTAACCCGGTGAGGCCGCGTACATCTGAGTCAAAAAGGCTCGCCCTCCTAAACCACATCCGTTTACCCGTTTTATAGACCACTCACCACGTGGTGTTTGCCTTGCACCAAGTATTACAAAGAATGGTAAGGTTGATAGTAGAGGTGGCAAAACGGGCGGGCACGGGCTTAAATGGGCACGGGCCAAACGGGCCCATGTTATACGAATCGCTTTAGAAAAGACCTAAAACGACAAAAAAATTCTTCAAACATAACACCTCATTTATATTTGAGTAACTAAATATACTATATCTATAAGTTTTCATTAAAAACAATATAGTGTTCGAGAAAAACATGTGCTCATTATGCTAATTTAACTTTTTAATGGGCAATACACGCCCATTTCAAAAAAAGGAAGAGGGCTAAATGTGCCCAAATCTTTTAAAAAGTTGCCCATTCAGCCCATTTTTTATTTTGGGCACAAATTGCCACTTCTAGTTGATAGTGATTGATGTAATCACAAGAAGGGGAAATCCATCAACAAATAAAAATTACCCTTACGGTCAAACTGACTTGCTCTCCCAATGCAGTGCGAGTATTGTTCAAGGTCAGGCTCCGAAGAAGAGTCCAATAAAATCGAGAGACCATAGAAAACCACCAAACAAACCTGATAGGAAGTGAAAAACATGATCAGATATTAAAAAATAATAATAATAATAATAAAATACTAAAGAAATAAAAATAAACATAAAAACGAAAAGGTAACAAAAGAAAAGGGTGTAAAACCTGTGATGGATCGAACCCCCGATCAAGAGTTTTGGTTGATATCAGAACTTGAAACTGCTTCTGCTGAAACTCCTCAAGAGTTTTATCTATCTGCTCTTTAGTATAAGCACCATAATCAAGAGTTTTAGACTTATACCTATTGCGTTCAAGTCTCTCACTCAACATACGAGCGATGTCTATTGTCTGGACAAATATAATTGCCTGTCCATTCTCAACATCCAATAGGTCGTCAAGAATCATAACCTTTGAAGCCTCATTAGGTACATTCACATTGTACAGCTTCACATTATCCAAAAATTCAGTGAATGAAATGTATTCATTTTCATTTGGAAATTGCTTAGTTTTTAATATGAATGCCTCCACAGCGTCACTAGGTGTAGTAGAACACATTATCACCTATATATTGTTCATGTATAATGTCAGAGATAGAAACTCTTCTACATTCAAAATAATTGTGGTGGAATTCAAAAGTGACATTTGAAAAACAAAAGCCAACAATACCATATATTATTATATTAAACTTATAAGCAAAGCATACAGGGCTAATATCTATCTATACAATATATAAAGGGTGAATCCCTTTTATTGAATTCTGAATTCTTGAAAACTTAAAATTTTAATGCAACTTATATAGGGAAGTATTATATATCTTTACTACATAACAATCACTAGACGAAATTATGACAAATGATAAACAATATTAATAACTTAATACAACTTGATCTACTATCTATACTATACTACATTGGTCATTTAGGTAGGGGGTTACCAGCCAAACACGTTAAACTTAGAGTGGTTTCGTTTTCTTATTATATTATTTGCTGATTTGGATTTAAAGTGCTTATGTGGATTTAGCTTTTTCCTTTCTGTTTTACGTCTTTTTTTTTTTTCAAAGACACCCAATTAGCATAATTAAATTTGTTATCTATGTGGCAAAATATGATGATGTGTAAACAGTAAACTATGTGGATGCCACATCATGAAGTTTTTTAACTTGTTCAACCGGTTATAGTTTACAAACATCGCCCATCACATATCAGTATTATTACCAAATACCAATTACCAATTACCAAGTCAAGCAAGAAAAAGCTTAATTATGTTGACTCTTGCAACATTTACGAGTTCAATTTGTAGTCATTGCGAGAAAATAGTTTATGGATTATAAACGAAAAATGATATTATAGGGTTTGCACATGACTTAAATTTAAGAACTTTAAGTTTAAGAAAAATTTATGATTGCATTCTAAGAAGTAATGTATGCATGCATAATAAGTAGTAATTATTACTACTTATAATGCATGCATACATTTTTGTTAAACTTAAAGTTCTTAAATTTAAGTCATGTTCAAACCCTATAATATCATTTTTCATTTATAACCCATAAACTATTATCTCGCAATGACTTCAAATTGAACTCGTAAATGTTGCAAGAGTCAACATAATTATTTGCCGCTATACATCGTCGCTTTGCGCGGGTATTCGTCTATCATAAAAAATGGCAACTTACTTTTCTCAATGGCTCTAAACTTTTTAGGGAGGAGCATTTGGACCCGAATCCCGGTACCGTACCGAAACGGTACCGAATCCGGATACACGGTACGGACCAGTACCATGAATCGAGCAAAAAAAAAATCAGGGACCACTAATACGGTACCGGTACCAAAGCAGGATAGTACCGAAAAAATTCCTGAAATTTGAATAGTCATGTTTTTTAATTAAACAACCCATTGGGCATGTTCTATGCCAAACAATAGTCATGTAAAACATAAAGAAAGAAACCAAATGCCTCAAAAACCTACTAAGACAACTATAGATCCTTTATAATCCCTCCAAAATATTAAACCCCAACTTATTATTAAAAAGAGAATTGCCAAGCAAAACGCTTAAGAAAATGGGATTTCAATTACACAAGATTGATTGTTTTTTGTTGAAAATGGTTTAATTTGTTTATTTTGAATGATTTTATTTGATTTATGTGATGTTTTATAAGTTTAGGAACGTTTGTAAGTTACGACTGTCTTGGTGATGTGTGTATATAATTGTTGGTTGCGCGTTTTGACACGTGGTTCAAAATCACTCTAAAATGCACGTTTTGTTCTGCTTTTTGTTGTTTTAAAGAATGCTACTAGCATAAAATATGAAAAAAATTTGGGTTAACAAAAAACGGGAAGAACCGGATTGGTACCGATTTCCCACTCGGTACTGGAATCCCGTTCGGTACGGTACCGGTACCCCTTTCAGGCTCCGGAAAAAAAACGGTACCACCAATTCGGTACGGGTTCAGTACCAATGTGGTACCATGCTCATCCCTAAGGGCAACCAACACAAAGAATACATACCAAATTGAGCCAAAGAATAGTATAATTGCCAGATAGCATTGGAAAAAGTAAGTTGCCATTTATGACATAAACCCAGACATTATAATATACTAAGTTAGCATAATTATCAATCAATATAGTGACAATAGACCTGGCATTGGGGACGCCTCTTACTGATGTCCTTCATTATCCTCAGGACATAGTCTTTAAAACCAGGCTACACAAAAATAAACCAGATGAGTAACCACACCAGCTATAACAAAAGGCCAGAAGCCAGATTTTACTAAAGAAAAAGGTCGAACTCAATAACCAATAGCAAAAAAAATATATTAAAAAAATGAAACTCTACACTGAGACAAAGTAATAGAAATAAATGCTGTAAATTTTATTTTCCAGTCATAGATCCCGAGTACTTGGCGTATCCTGGGACTCTTAGTAAATTATCCTATAACTGTTAATACCTCAAGTAATCCAATCTAAAATAAGGTAATCGGAAGACCTTTCCTCAAGATGGTAACATCACATGTAACTTGTAATTTTGCAAGATAATTAAGATCCGCCACAATATGTCAACTCTTAACCTGAACTGATCTTTCAAATTTCTCGGACTTCTCTAAGGTAACCTAACCTAACCAACATAGAAACAATTGCAAGATCCATGATAGATGCATCACAAATTTACTCCAGTTGTGTCTCCAAATATGTGTCTAGAATACGTATAACATGATCTATGCCGACAAAAATTTAAGGGCTAATAACCTTTTAAAGCACTATACATGTCAAGAATGGCAGTTTTGCGTAGCGAACTAAAAATAACTCTTTTAGACATTAAAGTTGACATTTTTGTCTTTCTTTAAGACTTATGACCATTTTACCCTTCGAAAAAAAAATTCAAAAAAAAAAAAAAAAAAAAAAAAAAAAAAATCGAAAATAATTTTCAGAAATTTCAAAAAAAAGTGTTTCGAAAAAAAAATTAAAAAAATATATTTTGGAAAAAAAAATTCGAAAAAAAAAAAGTATCTCGAAAATAATTTAGAAAGGGTAAAATGGTCATAATATGGTCATAATACTTAAAGAAAGACAAAAATGTCAACTTTAATGTCTAAAAGAGTTATTTTTTTAGTTCGCTACGCAGAACTGCTATTCTTGACAAGTATAGTGCTTTAAAAGGTTATTAACCCAAAATTTAATTATCAACTAGTGATTAGTAGTTCACAAGCTAACAAAACAAGCACTTAATATTAAAGTTAGTTTGTGTGAACAACAAAGGTAATGTGTATCAATCACAGTGTTGTAAAAACCGGCCTAGGCGGCCGCCCGCCTACGCGCTAGTCGGTCACTTACAGTGGCGATTTGAAGCAAGTCGGTCGAACTAGACGTTCTGGTCAAAAGGCGGTCAACACCCGGCTAGGCGGGTCAAGTCGTTCAAATCGGGCTAAGCGGGTCAACAAATCGGCCGATTTTTGGTGTTTGATTTTCTTGATTGTGTTTTAATTTGAGAAAGAGGGGTTGTTTTCAGGTGGTTTCTTGATTTTTTTTTTGGTGAAGGGGAGAGTGGAGAAGCCGAGAAGGTGAAGGTGGGAAAGTTGAAGAAGGTGAAGTGCTGATATTAAAGTTATGTAAACCTAATACCTTAACATATTTATTGGCCCACTAAAAAAACTTATAGAAAAAACTTATACAATGGACTCAACAAATAACTAAATGGACTTTAATAAAAATAGACTAAAACTTAATCAAAACGACACATAATGTAAATTTTGCAACATATACAAAAAATCTATAATTAAAAATAATAAAAACATTAATAAAATTATTAAAAATATATAAATTATGCAGATTTTATATCACATACATATAATTATAAATTTTTTATATAGAAAAGTTCAATCCGCCTGGGCGGTAGGCAGTGGTCAATCGCCCGACTAGCGCCTAGCACTTTTTGCAACCTTGATCAAAATATTGCATCAATATTATAATCGAATAGTCATCATCAAATACAGAGGAGGTAAATGAAATACTATCAAAAATAGTGAAAATCCTAAATGCAGGACTTGAACAAAACCAGAACATCATTTAGAAGATGTTGAACAAAATATTCTAATAATTACATGATATCTAGTAAAATGTTGGTCTTCTTTCTTGAATTTATAAAAAGAACAGCCGCCAAACCAATTAGCCTATAGGGCAGAAAAGGTAAACATAAGACATATAGCTTGACTTAGGAACTGATACAAACAATTCCCCACTGCTAAAGAGTCATACCACCATGCTTGTACGAAACCATTGTGTTACCCGATTAGGTACACTCTACAATGAGAAATGACATGCATCTAACATGAACAAAAAATAAAATAAAATACAATGACCTCATTATTACCTCAGCCAACACACGATCTACATCATCGATCAGGAACATCTTTATGCTATCTATGTCCAACTTCTTAGCCACAATCCAATTATAAATTGTAACAGGTGTCCCGATGATTATTTGTGCTTCCACCGGTGGCATCTTGGCAAGTGGTTTATAATCAGCTTTAGATAGAGGAAGACCAAGAACAGATGTTATGAGAATATGCTTTCCCACATTCAAAAGCAAGTCCATATTCTGCACCATTATAAAAGATACAGCGAAATCACAACTAAAACTGAATGATACCAATATTAGTGCAACTTGTAACTTCAAATAGACTTGTTTAGTTCTGATTATGGGAGAACTTCAATCATTTTGTTAGTCGTACTTATGATTTTAGTCAGACTATGTAAATTTGTATTTGTCATAATAAATCAAAGTTATCCAGACACTAACTGAGAAATGCTTAATAGCTAATTGAAGAGCAAAAAAATATTATACAGGGCTTTTTGCTGAAGCCAAAAATGAAAACATGTTGACAGTTGCAAAAAAGAAAAACTTTCTAAACCAAATACTTGAGTTTATCAGCTTATTAAACATAGGGGGTGTTTGGCTAAGCTTATATATTGGGCTTATGCGTGTGTTATATAAGCGGCTTATGACTTATATATCATAAGCTTATAAGTCTTTGCTAAGTGTTTGGCTTAGCTTATCATCATTATTAATAAGGTAAAATGACAAAAAATAATAATAATAATAATAATAATAATAATAATAATAATAATAAATAAAAAATACATCAACATTAAATGGGTGTAACTATTTAATGAGGGTATATAATATCCTTATATAAGCCCACCCCTCCTCAAATAAGCCACAAAGTTTTCATCTGTATGGTTTATACAAGATTGAAATGTGAAAGGAAATGCAGTCGCGAGGCTATGGTTCGTTGAATATAGAGGTGAATCTCAAGTGCTTGGTTTGGATAGTTCAATGTTAGCATCTTTGAATTTGTACTGTTTTAGCTGCTACGCAATTTCTGTATCTCAAATGGATCGGGACATGTCCAATTCCATCTTGTTATTTGTTGTAAGTTTGTTGGTATTAATAATAGAATTTTGCTAGACCCACATAAAAGTATCCACAAAAACAATCCACTCGTTGAGTTGTCAGCGGGTGATTAGTTTTTTGTGGATCCCACAAAAAACACAAAAAACTAATCACCCACTGACAACTCAGCGAGTGGATTGTTTTTGTGGATAGTTTTATGTGGATGTATCATTGCTCTTAACAATATTCACCCTTTTCAAAAAATAAACCCTCATAAGCCCACTCATACAAGTACTTAGTTTAGGCTTATTTAACATATATATAAGCTCATAAGCCCATCATATAAGCTAATCAAAACTATGCTGCTTAATTATTATGCACAACCTTAACAACACAAAATTACAATACAAAAAAAGATGAAAGGATAACCTGGATAGCCGATTCTTTGTCCGGAACAATACAAATTGCTTGCGGATTTTTTAGTTCCGGATCAACACCTTGTACCATAGCAGTAACAACACCAGTTGACTTTCCACTACCGGACGATGATTGAGCAATAATGTTTTTGCAAGGTGTACTACTCATAATCACTGAGTAGATCTTACTTGTATACTTATCTTCAGGGTCCTAAAATAAAATTTTGATAAAACCCATAAATAATCATTTCCGATGAGGGAAATAGAAAGGACGCACTTACAGTTTTCGGAGCGGGTGCAAAAGATTCCTTGTCCGATCTTACGTCTCCGATGATTTCGGTCATGGCTGTGTAATGGTCGGTCATGCTGGCGCAGAATAAGCCGTTTTTTTTTTTTTTTTTTGGCCAACTTGTAGGTGTTTTTGGACAGAGGAATTTTTATATGATTTAAAATTTCCTTTACTCCGAACTGAATTTCCAAGTAATGTCCATTTTATCTATTTGATTCCCTTTTACCCGATTTTAAACAGATTCTTTTTCACCTTTGTAGCCACTTTGTCTTCTCCGTCACAACCCTTGAGGCCGGGCACACTAGTGACGAACGACTAGGGCTGAGCAACCACCCGAACTGATGAAATCGGACCGTACGGGATCAACCACATTCGGTCCGGTCTTCGATCTCAGCTTTTGGGCTAATTCGGTCTCGGTCTTGGTCATTCCGGTCCGGTCTAATCTGGTTCAGTTCACAAACCGACTATTTTGCCTTGTTAGACCGGACCAGACCGACCATATTCGGTCCGGTCCTTGGTCTCGGCTTTTGGGCTAATTCGGTCTCAGTCTTGGTCGATCCGGTCCGGTCCACGACCGATGCTCAGCCCTACCAACGACAATCATTTTACCCGTCACATCAGCTTTCTCTCTCTGACGATCTACAAACGACTTTTTGCTACAGTAAATGCGACCTTCATACTTTTTTCAAAAAAAACCCTATCTTTTTTTTTATTTTCAAAACAAACCCTATCTTTTTTCCCTATATATATTCATTACATTTAACAAAAAAACACATCTCACACACAACTTCTCTCAACTTCATCATTTTATACAAAAATATCTCAAGAAAACACTTCCGGAAACAATCTCCCGACACCCGAAAAAACGTTTATTCTTGGAAATACTCCCCTCTCAAACCCCGACTACGGTTCATCATCACAACAACATACACACCAATCCATGTCAACTGATTCTTCATTTCCAACGATAGAGGAATCAATTGATGAGCATGAGATATGTGATGAATATGAAACTGAAAGTTATGAAAATGCCAATGAATTTTTTACTAAGGAACAAGAAAGAGCAACTTATTCTGGATGAAGAGGCATTAAGAGAAACATTAGAAGAACAAGCACGGCCTCAAAAAGAGTGGGAGGAGAGAATTAAGGCTGAATAAGCTCATGATGAATTATTCAGGTTGAAATTTGAGGAGTATCTGTATTATGATTATGTATTCGGGGAGTATCCAGATTGATCTAAAAGCTGAATAATTCTTCTGGCTGAAGAACTTATGTGTTTTATTTTATGTATCGTAGTTTGTATTTTCATTTCAATGTCGTATTCTTCTCTGCTGGTGTAATGAATAAAAGTTTGTATTCCACTTCGGTTCTTCGTACTCAAAAATAAATTCCATTCATTTAAATAAAAATAAACATTACAATATGAAATTTAAAAAACAATACAAACAAACAATACTCCTATTTATTTTTTATATGCATCCAAACAAATTTAAAATTCGCTTGTTCTAATTTTCCCGCCTTTAAAACAAAGCATTATGCATCTCGTAATCGAAATTAGATGTTTGATTCAATTAAGCATCGATCAAAGCACGTTTCTCTTGTGGAATATCACTGCATTCAGTATATGCGTTCCTCAGATCATCTTTAGCAATGCTTGCATTCTCAAATTCTGCGGCTAAGTTCATAAGGACTTGTTGAGGAGCTTTATCCTCGTCGATTTGTTTCCGAACCATAGCTTTAATTTCATCGACGGTGTGTGGAAGCGAATAAACCATTTAAAAAGTTGATGAAAGTGCATATAAATTGTGTATAAAATGATAAGATAAATGAGGTTTGAATTGTGGTTTGAGTGAGGTATTTAAATTGTAAAATGAAAGTGTTTAAACTAAATATAAAAATTATAAATGAATCAAACGGTAATAAAATGGAATGGCCACTTTTCTTTATTCCTTTGTTTCAGTCGGTCGACCAGAGGACTTAAAAAAATGACCGATTGACGATCGAGTGCCACAGTAGGGCGATCGACAATCAAATCGGTTGACCAATCGGTCGAGACCATCTATTGCGCCCAACCTTATAAACATCAAAATCAATATATTATCAAATCCAAATATATCATCGTCAGAGGGAAGTGTCGGATTCATTAAAGGGGTTGACTATTAGTCTCGACTTAAGCTCAAATAGGTTTCAGAGGGAAGTGTCGGATTCATTAAAGAGGTTGACTAAGGTGTCGTTTAGTTAAGATGTTCTATGTCTAAATCTTATTATCATTAGTTAGGGGCTAATAAATCTGAATTTGAATCACATTACACTGTTTGTTTGTTTTTTTTTAATGTTTGAATGACTTTTTTTCACACACCTATACCACTTATACAACAATATAACCTAAAAAATATATCTAACGAGACTTGAACTTAAATACTTTTGATTTGTTGGCATACTCACGTACCAAGGGCCAAACCCAAAAGCATTAGACGTTTAAATGATTTAAACTGTAAGATCATGGCAACGTAATAAATAATCAACTAAAATCTGATATAATTCTCTACAACTACAATTACAAACTCAAAAGTACATTTTCTCAAGAAGTTTCCCGCGCAATGTTCAGAGATTAAGTTGTTCTTCAGAGATAAGTCTTCAGAGTCAAAGAGATATTTGTCAGATTTCATTGACCCTAGTGTTGTTTGTAGCTCCTTGTACTTTACTAACTGACATCGCATCAACTAGAGGTGGCAAAATGTGACCAAAAGCAAAAAGATTGGCTAAATGGGCAAATTTTTAAAAGATTTGGGAACATTTAGCCCCCTATTTTTTTTTTTGAAATGGGCACATATAGCCCATTGAAAACTTAAATGGGCACTAATTGGCACATTTTTTTCCCTCAATTGTAGAACATTACGATCGTTTTAAAGAAATATTTTTTTTATATAATACGAGACTTCCCTCAACCCGTGCGATGCACGGTCTAGTGGTTGAGGGGTGATGTTTTTATCCGTAATGTTGTATATGATGGTATTTAGATACCTATTAGAGAAGTGGGATTGTATTTATTATTTAGATGACTAATAATGTTATTGTTACTTTAGTTTATATTATTTTAGTGTAATCTATATTTAGATGCCTAACAATGGTATAATTACTTTTGTATTTATATTATTTTATTTTCATTAAAAGTTTTTAATAACATAGTCTTTTCATATGTAGTATTTTAATTTGAGTAAGTTACATAAGTGTTTTGTTGCTTATTTATTTGTGACTTTTGTTATTTAGAATTATATAAATATTTGTACTATTCAATGGCAAATTTTGAGTTGTTAGAGAATTTGATGAATATTTCAGGATCATCTAAATTGCATGATTGTATGCGTTTGTGGTTTGTGCAACAGGCATGTGAAGATGATGCATTATCAAAGTTGCTTTTTGATTGTTGTCATCATTTGAGGCGTGTAATGGCAAAAAACAACACGATGATTTTGAACATGGAAGCGTTAGGTCATCGTGGCGTAGCTTTAGATTCGATTGATGCTTTGAGAAAGACTCAAGAGAGGCATCGTGTATTGCTTGAAAAGTTAGTTAATTTGTTTAAGCAAGCTAAAGACGGTGTTCGTGAGGAAGAGTCAAATGCTAAAAAAATGAATGAGTTTAATTAGTAACTTTGATTTAAATATCTTTGATGGTATTTAAATTTTAAGTGTTTTGCTTGTTTTTATGATTATGAAATTTTTAATAAACGAAGCTTTATAAATTATAAGCATGTCTTTTAAGCTTAGGATGTTAATTGTAATGCATTGTGCTTGTAGGGTTTGTTTTATATCAAATGTATAATTGAGGGTGTTATATTGCATTGTGCATGTAGGGTTTGTTTTATATCAAATGCATATGTTGTACCGTACATGATTTTGTGCACAAACCCACTTGCACATTAAATTAAGGGGTTCACCTATTAAGTAGGGTACCCGCCGCCGCAACGCGCGGGTAACACTTGCAACGATAAAGACAAATTATAACCCACTTTTGAGTAAAAAATTTACCCTATTTCACTTATTACTTACATCCACTTTTACAACTCTGAACTTTTACAACCATTGATCATCCACTTTTGGGCCCAAAATTTCTTTAAGACATATGAACTATTAGGAGTTCATCATTCTACACTTGCATCTCTCTATACTTGCACTATAGTTACATCTCGACATTCATATCTTTTGAGAAAAAATGGTTCGAAATTTGAATGGATATTCAGTTACTATACTAATATTAAAAATTATGTATATGATCTCTTAGTAAAGTAAGACAAAATTAATATAGCTGTTTATGATCTATTAGTATAGCAAGTTAAGAATTAGCTCTTTAAGTACCACGTGTATGCGGTCCAAAGCTCAAATATTGTCTAGAGTATCAATTATGTAAAATACTCGAGTCTGACAAAAGAGCTCAAGTTATAAAGACCAATTCCATATAATTTATGTAACTAAAAAGCACCATGTTAATTATCACCAATAACTTTTGAATCACTCAATATTAGAAAACTATTTTCCATACTACTATAGTAGTGTCAATAGGTATCTATCTTACCGATTGACAATTGATTCTTGCAATGCGTCAATCCTTTGTAACACATCTTCTACATGCAAGTATTACTGTAAAGTACAAAACAATATAAAAACTTTTTTGATCATTACTATAACCGGCCAACAATGACATATACTAACTCTTTGGGTTGGACTACTTTAGACCTGTTACCAAACCCAATTGTGTAACCCGGGCGATCTTGTTATCTATAACGAAGACATCTATTCTACACCCGGAAACTGACCGGGCCCATTAACAAAGGAATAATATGAGTTGAGTATCACCCATAATAATCTTTTTGACCTTTGTTATCTCAGCCTTCAGTTTTGACAGATTTATATAATCAATAATGATCCTTTTGACCTCTTTTTTTCTGCCTAGCAAAGAAGCATAAACGTAAAATATAAACCAATTCTTGTGATAATTTCCTAGAAATATCACAACACTTACCATCGACCATCAAGCACTGATCCACTTTGATATCTAGACTTAGTTCCAGTTTTACAACATAAATTCCTTGAATCTTCTAAGTGCTTTTACTTAATTCTCCTGCAAATATAACATTGGTCGTGATCTTAATAGTATGTTTTTTCTGCAGCAGTGCAACATCACTTAATATCTTACCCACATTCTTATTAAACACAAAAGATACTCCAGGTTCTTGTACACACCCAAAATTATTTTTGATCCTACTTCCATTACAGTTTCCTTACAATTCAATATCATACATCTAAGCCTATTATCTTTTTATACAATATAAGCCTATCAATATAAAGTTGTCTTTAAAGCTAATTAGCTATAATGGAAGAACATTTTTTATTTCATGAGACTAAAATGTTATCTCATTCCGATGTAGAAAATTTTATTTTACAATTCATGTCTTTCAATGCGTACAATATACAAACCTATCTTTGACCTCGGTGTCTAAAACACGTAATATAAAACAAACCAAAAATCCATATGCGCAGACTATATTGCTAACTTTAAACATAAAAAACATGTAACCAATAGCTAGATAATGTATCCCATATCATGACAAAAGCAATCACCCCTAGCCACAACGTTACACCTAATAACTTATGAAACTGAGTATCAACAGATGACGTAACAACAGTTGCAACCCCAAATATTCATTTACCTAAAAATACAATATTAATAAGCCCAAATCTAACTAATCAAACCGGAAATATATAATACAAATACCTAGGGTGCGTTTGTTTTCTCACTTTTACTTTGGGGTTTGGGGATAAAAGTCAAAAAAGTAGTTTGTTTCATTTACTAATCCGAATAATCATGTCTTATGGTTAAATATCATGCATTCTACAAAAGATATGAGAATGGTGGGTTTTAGTATTATTTTGTGAGCCATCCAAATTTTAGACTTGTCCTTTCCATTCTTTTATAGTTAAAAAATAATTTTAATCTTTATTTTAACTTAAAAAAATATTTTATTTTACATCAACTAATCATTTATCTATTTTATAATATATTTTCTCTCTCTTACATTAAATTCAAATCCTAATCTTAAACCTAAATTCAAATCCAAATCCTAATCCTAAACCCATCTACAAACCAAACGGGCCCCTAAAGTTGTTATTTCATAACTTAATTTACACACACATCAAACATAACGCCTCCATCTTCATTTTGTTCAGATCTAGAAATCGAATAGCACATCTCTACATACATTTTCTTCCTAAAACCTTAATGCAACAAACTCCGCAACACATCGCAACTTATGAACACCGGTACAAATCACGAATATTTTGCGCAAATTCAACCCACAACTATAAAAAAATTTCATGTTCAATTTGTTCGTTTTTTTCAGTAACCCACGACGAACACAACAGAACCTACATGTTATCATCTTCAAGATCTTGAAAAAAAGGTCTCGGGTAGGTATCCTTTTGGTTTTCTCTTACAGATCGATGATGAGTTGACTTTCAGTTTGTAAAGATCTGTAAAGATCTTTATATCTCTTCAGGGATGTATAAGAAAGCAACACTGAGATCTTTTGTGTTTTTGTTGCTGTTTCGGAAAGTGTAGATGTTTGGTGATGGGGTTGTCGTTTTTGTGGTTTGCTTAGAGATGGGATTTAGGATAGTGATATAGTTGATTGTTGTGGGGTTATTTTGTTTGACTGTTTGTGTGCAAAAACAAATGGATCAGTATATATAGATGTTAAACACGACTTTTGGAATGAATCAACAATTCAATGCTTTGTATTTTTTGGGGTTGTAAATCTGCAACCCTTCTACATTCCTGTAACCACCAATAGGTTTGTTGAGCTTCTGCATTCATGGCCTTGTTGCTTTGTATCCTTTGAACTTAATATTTTGGGAACTTTTCGTCTTATTTCGGTATGCATAGACATGTATGTACCGTACTTTTGGTTGTGCACAACCCCCCTTGCACATTAAATTAAGGGGATAAGCTTTATGTATTATAGATATTTAAGTTTTTTTTAATATAAATAAGATATTACGTTTAAGAAATTTATTTCTTCGTTTTAGGTATTTTATTAAGCGATTTGTATAACATGTGCCCGTTTTGCCCGTGTCTGTTTAGCCCGTGCCCGTTTAAGCCTGTGCTCATTCTAGCCCGTGCCCGCCCGGCCCGCCTGTTTTGCCTCCTCTAGCGTCAATTTATAAAGTGTTTTTTCAGTTGGTCGTCGACGTCGCTAAAGCTTGTCTATTGATTGAGCTTTATACAACACTCACTGATTTCTTTTGTTAATGAGTTACACCATCTGAAAACCATCAGTGACTTACATCCTCTGATAATAATCAAGGAGTGAGTTACACCCTCTGATAGCCATCAGTGAGTGACTTACTCTCTGATTCTTATCAAAGGACAAAATGCTCATTGATCTTCAGTGGATGAATTAGGCCATTTTATGTTTAAATACTTGTCAGAGTCATTTGGGTCGAAATCAGACCCAACCATCTCCCCCTATTTGAATATGCAAATAGCCTAATTTTGATCAGTAGTAAGTGAGCATAACGGTTTCTTCTTACATAATGAATTACAACAAAGAATAAAATAATATGAAAGATAATGTTGATTCTTTGATGTCACTAAAAAAATATACTTTAAGACCTTGAACTTTCAGGGTTAGTAAACCTTCAAATTATGTTCGGAGTCACTATGGGTTCATGCTATCTTTAAATACTAGTCAAAGACAATTGGGTAAGCTTTTCTACCCAATAGTCTAACATGTTTAAATATAGAAATAGCCTAGATTTAATCAGTTGTAAATGAGCATAACAACTTCTTTTTACAAACTGATTTTATTTACAACAAAGAATTAAAATAAAAAATAAAAATAGTTTGATTCTTTGTTGTTATAGTCTTCAGTGAAGTTTCTTTAGGATCAGGAGCTATTCATTTACTAAAAACTCCTCGATGCGCCTTATGTTCCTTTTATGAAGACATTTTCCTCCGTCCCCTGATGCTCTTCTGATCAATAGCCTCTTATGCTCCTTCATTTAATAGCATTTGATGCTCCTTTCTCCCCAATTTTGGTTACTACTGAAAGTAGGGGTGAAAACGAGCCGAGCCGCTCGTGAAAAGCTCGGGATCGGATCGGTAAAAAGCTCGAAAGAGCCGAGCCTAAACGAGCTCGAGCCTAAGTTTGGGCTCATTTAATAATCGAGCTCGTTTAGGCTCGCGAGCCTAAACGAGCCCTAGAAATATATACGTATATATATTTTCTATACGTATAACCGTGTTAACGAGCTCGAGCCTTGTGTTAACGAGCCGAGCTTTGTGTTAACGAGCCAAGCTCGAATCGAGCTCGAGCTTGTGAAAAGTTTCACGAGCCGAGCTCGAGCTCAAAATGTGAGGCTCGAAAAGAGTTTGGTTAAAAGATCTAGAGAAGAGGCAGATGGAGCTTTTTTTTCTGCACAAGAACGGTTTGATGGAATTCGATCTTGTAGAAATGAAGCTAAATGATTTTTCGAGGAGGGTGTAGTTTGTGGGGTTTTGTGGAGGATTGTGTTGAGGTAAATTAGTCCTCATTCAATAACAGCTTTGCATTATTAGCAGTCATTCAAGAACGAATTTGGATTAAGAGAAACCCACCCGCTCTGATATCACTTGTTGGTCTTAGAAGTTTGAGCAAATGACGATATCTTAAGAGCAATAATAAAAATATGAACATATTCACTCAAGACCACTTATACAACTAATAACATCATTCGTACTTTTCAACGTTTATAAATCTTATTAGAAATAAATCAAAGATTTACAATGAATAGTTTGCAGAACACTATCCCAGTTGATGAAAAATGAAACTCTCCTTAGTTAAACAACAAGAGGAAGCTAGCTTTGCTTTGTTTGTTCATAGGAGAGGAAGATCCTATCAACTGTAATACTTTGTATTATTTTCTATGTTTGTTTAGAATCTCTACCTATCTCGTTTACAACCATTTGTTTATATAGAGGGGGAATACTATGGATGCACATGGGATACATCAACTCGCCAACTTGCAATAGATAACACGTGTCTAGTATGTTAAGTTAAGCATACTTTTATTTTACCAGTGTTGCCAACTATTTGTACCCGTCTAAAAAAAAGTTTCAATACCCAAACCCGCATCCAAACCTGCCAACCTGCCCCAGAACCCGACCCAACCGATTCGGGTTTTGGTTTTCCCTGTCGGTTTCAGGTGCTTTTGCCATCCCTCTCTATATTAGGGAGTAACTCACTTCTGATAACTATCGGATTCACTTTGATAGTTATGAAATGACACCCCATCTGATCTTTATCAGAGACTCTATGCTCACTGACATTTAGAAGGCGTATTAGGCTATTTTATGTTTAAATACTTGTCAGAAAAAATTGGGTTGCTTTCTCAGACCCAACAAAAATCCACTTACAAACATACAAAATCTTAAGCATATTCAAATATCCCACATAAGTTTAAAAAACCAAACTGTCTAACTTAAGGCTGTTTTTTTGAAACTTTTACTCTTGATCATAAATCTGCTCCATTTGTGTGAACCAGGAGCATTAGACTTTTTTTGGTGAACCAGACACTTGACTTCCACCAGATCCAAGTCTTTCATTCCTTATTGCACTTTTGCTCCAATCAGGTGAACCACTTTGCTTCCACCCACATTCACACTTTGACTTGCTGATGAACCACCATCAATTTGACTTGTATTGATCCTCCCATGATCATGTACTTTGTCTTGCACTAGCAGATGCACCAGCTTCAATTTGTGTTGCACCACCAACCGCAGAGGTTTGACCACTTTGACTTGCAGCAGGATGACTTGCATTTCCATCACTTTGAATTCCAACTACATTATCAACATTCATAAATATTGGTAACATGAAATAAAAAGCTATAAAATAGTAATGCAGTTTCTTTCATTCTAGTATGCAAACACCTTGACATGCAACTTCTGATCGTTGACTTTCATCATCCAAAGCAAATCTGACTCTTTTTTGGGGTTTTGCACAAGTTGATGCACCACCAGAATCATTAACATCTTTACCCTTTTCTTTGCTTTTCTTTCCAGAACAAGAAAATGATTCTCCACCTTGACTTTTACATGACAACTTATTTTGACCCATGTTTCCACAAGCTCCATATCTAACAGTTTTCCATTTCCTAACCAGCTTCCCATTCTTAACAACTGACATGTCCTCCATTTCTCCTCTTACTATCTTCTTCTTGGACCTACCTACTTGAGTGTTGTTATGTAGAGGAGTTAATGTTGTAAGACATGGAGATTTCTTCTTGAAGCTGCTACCACTTAATGGGTGTATCTTAAAACTGTAAACTTGTTTTCATGTTTCTAACCGATAACGCTTACCTGTCCTTTACCAAGAAAAATAAAAAATAAAAAATACCGCCTATCTGTCCATGCTTCTAGTATTTCAATAGGTTGGCCATCACGTGTATCATTTAACAGCAAAAGTTAATAGAATAAGTGAAAATGGACCGGATCCGTAATTGGTGAAACTATAAGGACTCGATCCGAGACAAAAAGTGAAAATGGACTGAATCCGTAACACCCGACAAACCAGATGGACCATTTAAGTACTTTACTCATAAGTAAACTCTTGCATTTGTTTTGGAACGTACTTGGTTTACTACCTAAAAATAACACCATCCAGGGATGTTTGGAACTTGGAAGCATGTTATTGAAGTGATTAATCCACCAGTTAACAAACATGATTAAAACAATTCAAGATTAGAGTTAAAAACAACAATGTGGTTATATATTTGGGCTCAAAAAGTTGTCTAACAACTAATTAACTATCAAATTTATATCACGATTTCTCATTTGTTAAAAATCATTGAATATCTGCTAACCACTTATAGTCGTATCGTGGGTATTTTTTTCATTACTGCTGCATAGCGCAAGTTCATTTCAATCTCTTATAAGAACAACAATCAAATATATTATGTCACAACATCATAAAACTAAAAGCATAAAATTTGTGGTAGTGCTGATCAATGTTCAAGTTTTTTAAATACGTGTCCATCCTTTATTTGAACCAATTAAACGAGACTTAAGTGGGTACAAATGATATTGCACTATTTAAAAGTGTAATTGTTTTATTTATTTTTATTATAAACAATAACCAAAGGGCTTGTGTCCCAATAGTATCTTTTGTTATGTGAGAAGCTCTCAAATTCTGCTTAGAACAGACATGTGAGATAATTTGTAGTTGTACATTGTGAGATAGTTAATTGTTTTTCAGACAAAATTATTATTTTGGTATAGCAAAAGTATATTTTTGTGACCAAATCTTTTATATAACTAGTGAGAAATTTTTATTTAAAAAAAATCAATTCATACCTAATTTGGTAATATTTTATTTATTTACTATTATTTTTATTTTAAAATATTTACTAAAAAACTCAAATATTCCGGATTTGGCAATAGTTAAAAAAAACGTTCTTGTATATCGTCAATAAAAAAAATAAACATAAAAGTTTAAGTGTCAAAAGCATAAATAAAAAAACTTAGTAAAAAGCGGGAGTGATTTTAAAAATATTTGTGCAAAAAATAAACATAAAAGTTTAAGTGTCAAAAATATAAAGAAAAAAACTTAATAAAAAGTGGGAGTGATTTTAAAAGTATTTGTGTCTAATGTAAAGAAATAAATTAGTAATCGATTTAAAAAAAAACAGAATATATAAAAATTCACACGTACGCAGGTATTATAACTAGTAAAATAAATAGATTAACAAAAATATTTGAATTTTGTAAGTTTACAAGGCCGTATTTGAGTCCAACTCATTAAAGCCCAGCCCATCCCACACCTCGCTAAATAAACTTCTTAGCCCACACTCCATTACTTTTAAATCCATCAACAAAGTGTTCATTTAAAGTGATTAATTTAAACTTTTGATGTGTTGCTTCGTTCGATTTTTGTATACTTCCGGTCATAGGTTGTTCTTATTTATTTTGGATCTAAATTTGTTGTTATTTTGATTATGTTGTGTATGGTGACGCGCTTTTTGTAGCGTTTAGCGTTTTGACTATAATATTTGTTTGGGAATGAGCGCTTAGCTTTTGCATTTTGTTTAAATGCTCCTATAAAACGCTAATAAAAAAAGTGTTTAGGGCATGCTTGGTGCAAATAGTGCTAGTGTTTTGTTTTATAAAGTGTTTGATAAGGTTGCTGGAAATAAATTCTAATGCGTAAAATGAAGTAAAAACATATTTTATAGCATGTTCAAGAGAAAAAGTAGCGTTGACATTTTAATGATTGTTTTAACCGGTTGTTGCGAAACACGCTTTATCATCAAAAACGCTAAAACATACACTTAGCGTTACAACTATGTTACCAAATCCGTTATAAGACAAACAACTATCGTTATATTGGCAAATATAGCTGATATAAACAAATGATGTTTTTCCCCGTCAAGGTTACCCGAGGAGGGTAAGCCTATTGACTCAGATGTACGTGGCCTCACTGGGTTAATCCTGGGACCGTTTCCGACCCTTCTCTAGCCACCCAATGCACACAACTAACAAAGTTCGAACCTTTAACCTCGTGTGAGGAAACCAATGACCTTACCACTAGGCCATTTGGTGGTGGTTTTACAAGTAAACATACATGCATCTCACTTGTACAAAACATGTATACATCTCACTTTTACATAAATTACGGGTGACCGAAAACCAAAGAGACTAAACGGAAGCTGAACCCAAGGTGTTATACACACAATTTCTCATAGTTTCTGATATATGATTAAGCGAGCTAGAACTAATAATGGATTCTTAGACTTGTATATATTTGTAAATACATATTGATTTTAGAGCCATACCTAATTGGTAAATTTGGTTCTAAAACTGTTTTAACCCTAATTTTTTGTCAAATGTGGCTACTGTGTGTACTTCTATAGATGAATTTTGAGCCAAATCTTTGGGCTGAAAATGTGCAATCATTATATAAGTGCTAAAAGCTTAATGTGGCGCCACAGTTCATAAGAAAGATATAATAAGGAACAAAAAAAACCCTAGGGGGCGTTTGGTTGGAGAATTTGAAATTTCGGAATTTCAAATTCTAGAAAATTTAAATTTTTTAGAATTTAAAATTCTGCAATTTAAAATATCTTCGCATGTTTGGTTGATAGAAATTTATAAATATATTTTTTTTATTAAAAATTTCATAAATATTCTATTTAAAATTTTATAAAAAAAGAATTATAAAAAAAGTTTATAAAAATTTTATAAAAAAAGTTTATAAAATTTTTATAAAAAAAGTTTATAAAAAATTTATAAAAAAAGTTTTAAAAATTTATAAAAAATGTTTAGAAAAAATTAATAAAAAAAGTATACAAAAAAATTATAAAAAATTTATAAAAAAAGTTTATGAAATATTTAAAAAAAGTTTTTTAAAATTTATAAAAAAAGTTTATAAAAAATTTATAAAAAAAAGTTTATAATTTTTTTTTCATAAATATTCTTTCTAAAAGTTTATAAAAATCAACAAGAAAAAAAGTTTATAATAAAAATTACAAGTAAATTAAAATTCCTTACTTTTTGGAGGCATTTTAATTCTCTCTATTTTGGCAATTCGTGGAATTGAAAATTCCGGAATTTGAGATACCAAACACGATTTTGAAGGGAATTAAAATTCAAATGCCCCCAATATACCCCAACCAAACGCCCCGACTTGAGAAATAAGAGAAACCATATTGTGTTTCATTGAAAATAGAACAGTGCAGAACTATTGCCTATAGATAATTAGATATGATGCTTTTGAGTTTATTTCTTGACTTATATTTGTGCTCTCCGTACCAACAAACCACACACTCCATATCCAAAGGAATTTCCTTGTTATCATTTTAACCGATTTCTTTATTTGCAGAGTAACTAGTTTGCATCTGAATGTGTGATACATTCGGTAACAATATTACGAAGGACGGAGCCAGGACCAAATATAACCGGGTGCATAAAATCTTTTGAATCATAATACAGGAAACACATTTCGAAAGACCGGGTGCATTTAAGATACATTTATGAAAAACCGATGATTTTTTCAAAAATTAACAATACATCGAAAAAATTCATGAGGTTCCCGAGCACCCGCAGAACCCCCTAGTTCCGTCCCTGAATATTATACAAGCCCACACAAGTAATTATCGGCACAAAAGCCCTGGTATAATCAAAATTCAACTCCTCCGTTACCATCACAGGCTCCTCCACATTCCACAACCGATCTCACAACCATCCACTAACAACAAAAGAATTTTCCACGTCGAATCATGCTTCACAAAATAAACTAGCTTAACACCACTATAACGTATCCCCCATACATTAGAAACATTCCCAAACATAAAATTCCTCCCAAGCTTGAAAACCACAAACTGAGCAACGGGCCAAACCTGACCGGACCCGAAAACCGATTAAAGGTAAAACGTGAACCGAGAACCGAACCGAACTTAGTAAAACCGAACCGAATAAGGTGTGTTTGACGCAAACCGAACCGAGTTAAAGCGGAATAATTATACAAAACCGAAAGCCGAACCGAATAAGGTTGGTTTGGTTCGGCTTGGTTTGTCGGTTCAGTTTAGTTTTCGGTTGATTTTGCTCGGCCCTACTGGCACAAAAGGATCAGTCAATAACATGTAACACGAAATAAAAACTCAACTACTTAAGTTCACATTTTTCGTAACACTCGAAACGATCGATATCGTATCGTTTTCTCGTTCTCGCTACTTAAGTTCAAATTTCTATTTAATTTACAAATTTTTTCATTACTTTTTGGACTTAATGAAGGATTAAGGTCTAATTTACTGTCAGGATTGTTGATGAACAACTGAGAGTGTGTGTGATGACGGAAGTGATGACGTCATCAACGAAATGGTTGGTCGAAGGTCCAATTGAAGGGCCATGTATTAGGGTTAGGATTTGTATAAATTGGGGATGAAGATGAAGAAATGAGGATAATGATAATTTTTTATTTTTTTATTATTATTTTTTTTATTATTATTATTTTTCGTGTTATAAAGGTTTAAAAATAAAAGAATCATATAAACTATGAACTGTGAAATAAAAGTGATGGTCAAAATGTGAGGGGGGTCCTGATTAGCGAGGTCAAGTGAACTGTGAGATAGAAAATGGCAAAAATGCATATATATCCCTCCCAAAGTGAATAATTGCATATATATATATCTTTTGTACACGTTTTTTATGCACATTTTACAATGGTTTTTATGCATGCTTTGGATATATATGCAATTTTGCATTTTCAGAAGGATATATATGCAAAAGCCCCGATAGAAAAATAAAAGTGATGCTTCAAAAGGTGAGAACTGGTCCTGATAATAAGGGCCGAGTGATGGAGTTTGAACTTGGAACTGAACCGATTCTTTCTTTCTTGAAGTATCTATATGGTCCGGTTTCTTGAACTACCACGATGAACTTGGAACTAACCAAAAAACCAAAAGATCATGCAACTGAACTGATCCCTTCTTCAATTGAAGGGGGTCTATGGACTACCAAGATGAACTTGCTACAGAACCATGGGTTTACGCATCTAGGACGGAACGTTTGGACCGAAAAACCAACAGCTCGACCGGTCCAAACTTGGAACCGACCCGCGTTTCAGTTCTTGGTTCTCAGTTCATGAACCTTATTTGAAGTCCAATTACAACAATATAAACCTCTGGACCAAATCTGTAACTGATCCATAACATAAAGGACCAAACATGTAACTTACTCTATTTAAATAACCACTTTGAAAAAGCATATCGGAAAAACTTGCTGATCTGACATTTCCGTCGCTGCTGACGTCATCTTACGCCGGATCCACCAGTTCACCTTAAGCTCCGTACAACAAGGTAGTAAATTACATGTATATCCTTTAGTCATTTTTTTTATATTTTGTGATGCATACCAACTGTCTGATGAAATGCTGTGAAATGTTTTGATAAAAAAACATGGAAATTTTGATAATGATGGTTTATTTGAAGTGGGTTTTCGGGTTATAGTGTTATCGAAACGCGATAAGCTGTTTCGAGTGTTTGGATGGAGTAGAAAAAACAGCTTTAAGCTATTAGCTTAACTAAGGTTATTTGCAGCTTTAGTAAGGTTTTGTTGTTCTTCGCGGTTAGAAAGGCTAGTTCCTTTTTTGTTACGGTACGTTTTGATATACATGCCATAAGCTTATCCATCTTGTGCGATGTATTTTTTGAATTTGATAAGCTCATTTATTTTTTGGGCTTATGAGCTTATAAAGCTCATAAGCCTAAAAAATTGAGCTTATGAGCTTATCAAAGTTTCAAATATCTCATAAGGTCATCAAATAAGATTAGACAAACACCCCCTGAATAAGATATTATTGTGAAAGAGATTAAGTTGTTTCAAAGTTCAAAATTGGCCCATTTGATTTTGGAATGTAGATGCTTCCCTGCTTTGCTTAGATAACCATTGCTCTCCTTTTCTATCTCTAAGGCGAGACCTTCTTCTTGGTTCCTTATTTGATAGATATTTGAACAATATATGGAGAAAATATAAATCATCGATAAAGGGAAACTCGTTTTGGGTACATCTACGATGTCATTTCTGGATTTCCTTCTATGTGAAGTCTTTTCCTAATGAACTCTTAGTTCTTTTTTGTGGATTTCGAACTTTTATATAATTGGACAATTTACTCCATTTGTTCACGAAAACGTGCCACTATTGGATGTATTTGGTATCAAACCCGGATACATTTTCACTTAAAAACTGATAAGGATTATATTTAAAGTTGTGCTTTTCTTGACTCATTATATTAGTGTGTTCACTTCTTGTTTATCCATCGGTATATGTTATGTGATCATTCCGCCAGGAACCAGTCTCATTTGGAATGGTATATCAGTTTCAGTTCCAGATCTTTATTATACCTAGAAGAAATGACAACAAACTAAAGGATGAAGAAATAATAAAAGAAAAGGTAGGATAGATATCTATGGTTTGAACAGTTCGTTTTCTTACACATCTCTTGAATTGAGAATGCTTATGAACGTTATTTTGGTGTGGCTATCTGTGTACCAGTAACTATTGGAAATTGCAGCTTTGTGTAGCCTGATGGATCTTTTAGTATTATATAATTAGGTATGTGTGTGCCATATAGAAGAGTATGCTGTCTAATTGATAGGTTATTGGGTTGTGTTGGTGATCAAGGAATGTTCTAATACAGACCGGTGGCACTGTCAAACAGGTAGGATAGTTAGCTATTACTTACAACTTGGTAGATTTGGCTTGTTTATCTTAATTGGGGTAATTACTTAATTATAAAATCCAAAAAGTTAGCTAAAAGGGGACAGGTAACATGGGTCGAACAGGTTGATACTTACTCAAAGTCTGTGATGTAGATTGTAGAAAACCCCCTATAACTGTTTCAACCATCCAAAGGCTTAGATTATTATAGAAATAGTATTATTGTTATAGAAATAATCAATACATTAGCTATTTATAAATGTTAGAGTTAATTACATAATTGGTCCTTAAGGTTGACCTCACAACGTGAGGACCAAACCCGTAACTTTTGCATACCACGAGGACATGACCCGTCAAAAAAAAAAACACAGTGACATTTTACGCAAGATCCGGTAAACCTTAAGGACCAAGTATGTAATTAACTATAAATGTTATATGATATGGACGAAAATGTTTTTGCGGCTCAAACCAACTACATGGCCCATTTTGACCCATGCTATTAAAGACCCAGTGAAACCCTGTTATGCAACAACCTGAATCTTCCTAAAATTGAACAAAAAAAACCTGAAAGAGTTCTCTTGCTCACTAGCATTGTATTTTTTTCATTTTAGTGATTACCATATAAGGTACTCTATTAATCCTTCATTGCAGGTCATAGTCTGGTTGCATGATCCACTCAAGACCGATTTCAGACTCTTGAAGAACCCTTGATGTCTCGCGGACCCCCACTTCCTCGGCTACTTCTTAACAACGTTTCTTGCATGCGAAATGCCCAACAAATCTTGCGCCACACAAACATATCAATTCATGATGGTGGATCCCTCGTACTCACTGGAGCAAACGGGTCCGGCAAGTCTACGTTCTTACGCATGCTAGCTGGATTTTCCAAGCCATCAGCGGGCGAGATCTTATGGAATGGTCATGACATAACTGAGTCAGGAGTTTTTCACCAATACAAACTTCAACTCAATTGGCTCTCTTTAAAAGAAGCCATAAAAAGCAACTTCACAGTTCTCGACAATGTTCAGTGGTTTGAAGTTCTTGAACATAAGCAAGGTAAATCTTTACCTGCTTTGGAGTTTATGGGGCTTGGGCGATTGGCTAATGAGAAAGCACGAATGCTTTCAATGGGTCAAAGAAAAAGATTGCAACTTGCTAGAGTGATTGCAATGGATAGACCAATATGGCTACTTGATGAACCTTCAGTTGCTTTGGATGATGAGGGTGTGAAGCTTTTGGAGCAAATGATTGCAGATCATAGGAGTCAGGGCGGAATAGTCATTGTAGCAACACATTTACCAATTGCGATTGAAGATGCAATGTTTTTAAGGTTGCCTCCAAGATTTCCAAGAAGGATAACTTTAGTTGACATGCTTCCCCATTAAGGTGAAATGATGAAATTTACCTTTTTTGAATTCTATCTAATTTGCTGTTACTGTCTCTCATAATATAATAGGCAGTGTTTTGCTAATACTTGTATTATGTTGTTGCATGATAAGTGAAACTGTAAAAAACACTACTGCTTATGTGATTTATGTAAGTGCCAAATACAACGTTCTTTTTGACCCGGTTATGCGTCTTTTGGGTTGGGATAAGTGATACGGCCTTTATAAAACTGTAAAACATTTGACACTTTTTCACTTTTGTGTATGGTGTATCTATTTCATAGTTTCATCATTTCATGTGTTTTCTACATTTCTATATTTGTGTATGTGTGTATTTGTGTGGCCAAAGAGCATCATAGTCAAAATGCATATTCATACACTACGACAGTTAATTAATTAATTCGTTTCTAAAATTTTAGATAGTTACAACAAAACATTCCATAGTTAATCAAACCATCATACTTATGTTACTAATCTAAATAATAGTAGAGATCTTTGTTACAGCTAGTCCATGAAGCTGTCGACAACGCTCTTGGCTTGCTCGATAATGTCCATCCACATGATTTTCTCAAAGCTTCTTGGTATCTCATCTTTACTTCCTCCATATGAGGACCCACCAACTCTTCCAACTCTCTGATCTCTTTGCACAACTCTCTTCTGAGACAAACTATCTTTTCAACCAATTTTAGTGAGTTTATGGTTAGACAATCTTTCTGTACAAGCAAGTCTAGTACTTCGTAACCCGGTTTTGTCTACAGTTTGCAGGCCCTCTTTTATCTTTAGCCCGTCATTCAACCACACCATGTCATCATAAGAGCTAATCACAGGCATGTCTATCACTTGATATCCTAGAGCCTTTTTGTTGGGTGCTAATTCACTAGTACCACCCTCTGATATGTAACTTGTCATAACTTCTTGCCTTCGTCCGTTCATTTAGATGTACCTGCAACAATATAAACTTAATCAGATTGCCTCTTATATTCAGCTTGAGTTCATTCTTGACGTTTTTAACACCCCAAGCTCTGACTAATGGCTTATTTCAACTCTAAACCATCATCGAATTTATCGTTAGTCAACTTGATAATAAGCTTAAAATATAGAATGTGAAACGGATATTCAATTATCAAAGAGCTATACTTAAAAACACTCGGTTTTTTCTCTTTTACATCGGTTTTTGGGTTTTTTTTTTTAGATTCTCATCTTTTCATAATCCTTGTTACTTAACTAATAGCTTCAAGTTTTTCCAAACTTCTGCAAAAGTTTAGTTATATGGATTTAGTATGTGGGAAAAGTGTCACGGACTTGTTTCTGCAAGCTCGTTATACGACCATTGTGATCTTACTAAACATCCCATATGATTTTATAAATAATGCAACCAAAAGACAAGAAAAGAAAGACGTTGTATTAAAATTTGAGCGGTAACTTATAAGAACGAGTGCCTCAAATTATATTGATTTAGTATGTGTTTTGCTAAATGAAGTCAGACAAAAGTAACACCGGATTGAAACAAATCCACAACTAAAATCAAGAAAAGTAACACCGGATTGAAACAACCCACAACTAAAATATGAAACACTATAAAATATGACACACGGATTTAACTATTAACCAAACATTGCCTCTAGCCCATCAAATGTATATTCATTATGTTAGTTTGGCCCATTATGGGTTTGCTTGTAACAGGTCATATACACGGCATTGTGTGTATATATACTTTACGCTTGATAATAAAACATTAAGGGGAATTAACCTAAACTCTAATATGGTATCAAAGCCTCAAGATCCTCCACCTAAACCCTAATTTTTTTTTCCGCCTACTGTAGCAGTTCTTGCCTTTTGCCGCTTGCAATTTTCTTCAATTTATCGCTTTGCTTTGTTCTCTCCTTGTCATAGCATCATGACGGGAAACGCTTTACCACCAAAACAACCTATTGATAAGGCATATTCAATAGCATGCATCAAGGCGTGTATCCCCTCACCCCTTGATCTTGATAAGCTAAATTACAACTCTTGGTGCAAACTTTTCAAACGTTTTTGTAGAACCTATGATGTCATCCATCACCTTCAAAAACCAACAGAGGCTAGCTCTTCCCAAGCTGATCCGTTTTATGACACTAATGACTCCCTCGTGGTCATGTGGATGTATTCCACTATCTCTACGAAATTGGCCGACATGGTCAATGATGACACCACCAAAGCTTATGAGGTATGGGACAGATTGGAAGCTCTTTTTCATGATAATAAGGCATCTCGTGTCATTCAATTGGATAATGAGATTCGTAATATGGCTATTGGGTCTCTTTCCGTTAATGACTACTTCCAAGAGATGCAGTCCAAAGCCGATCGTCTTGCAAATCTTGGCTCACCGGTAGGTGACTCAAGCCTTGTCACTTATGCTATCAACGGACTTAGAGCTAAATTCCCAGATATCGCACGTATCATTCGTCATAGGGATGAACTTCCCACGTTCGATAAAGTGCGGTCTATGCTGCTTTTGGAAGAAAGTGACATGAAGACTATTACTACTGCTCTCTCCTCGACTCACCTCAATGCGGATTCCCCCACAGTTTTGCTTACTACCAATAGCAAAGTCAATGCTTTGTCTAACACAAGTGGTGAGTTGTGTCGTAACTTTCAAAGAGGTTCGTGTACTTATGGCTCCCGGTGTAAGTTTGTTCATGGGTCTCATGACTCACGCAACCGTGTTACTCAACCCCCTCGCGAAAACAACAACAAAACATCGAGTGTTTCTCACATTCGTGAGACTGCTACTCGCGATACAAAGGGGTTGCCCAGGTCAGTGGCTCTACAGCCTGCTAATTCACAACCATATTCTTTTTTTGGACTTGCAGGTGTAAATTATAACCCGTATGGGTTTTGTCCCAGTGGTAATATTATGTCAAATCCAGTTGGTGTATCTAGCTTACCCTTGGCCCAACAAGTGCAAGCCCAACAACTTCACTCTAATGTAGCTATACCACAAGCCCACATGGCTGTGCCAATGTCCTCGCCCCAGCAGCTACCAACAGCCAATCACATGCCTTATGGGCCTCAGGCCCAAACTCAGCTTGTTACCCCGTTTAGTGTTTCGAATATGCAACATGGAGTACCAACTTATAACATGCAACAGGGAGGAGTACCAACTTATGCACCAGGGAATTTTGATTATATGTCCCAACCTACTTTGCTTCCTCACGCTTTTCAGACAACGACTTTCCAAGACCCTGCTTGGAACATGGATACTGGTGCATCTTCTCACTTGGCTGATAACACAGGTATCCTCACTTCTGTTAGTAATTCTAGCATTTATCCGTCTGTGTATGTTGGAAATGGCGCGTCTATACCGGTCACACATACTGGAAATAGCTTTTTGCACACTTCCTCTAAACCATTACAACTAACTCAAATTCTTGTCACTCCACACATAATTAAAAATTTAATTTCTGTTCGTAAATTTACTCGTGATAATGACGTTTCCGTTGAGTTTGACGCTTATGGTTTTTCTGTGAAGGATTACCAGACGGGCAGAATTCTTCTCCGTTGTGATAGCACGGGCGATCTTTACCCGGTTACGCAATAGTCATCCGCGCATCCTCCTTTTGCTTTGCTTTCTTTCAGTCATACTACGTGGCACAGATGCCTCGGGCACCCCAGTGAAGATGTGTTTCGTCGTTTAGAGTCTAGTAATTTCATTTCTTGTAATAAACCAAAGTTGTCCGCTTTGTGTCATGCGTGTCAATTAGGCAAACAAATAAAGCTTCCATTTTATACTTCGGAGTCGAAGGTTGCATCTATTTTTGATATTGTCCACTCGGATGTATGGACATCCCCTATTCCGAGTGAAAGTGGTTTTAAATATTATGCTATCTTTTTGGATCACTTCTCGCATTTCGTTTGGGTTTATCCCTTGCATAAAAAGTCTGACTTGTATGATAAATTTATTGTTTTTCGTGCTTATGTAAACAAACAATTCGGTGTTGATATAAAGGCTTTACAGTGTGATCATGGGGGTGAATATGACAACACCCGCTTTCATGATTTCTTTCGCACAACCGGCATTCAATTTAGGTTTTCTTGCCCGCACACATCCCAGCAAAATGGCAAATCTGAACGCATGTTACGCACTCTCAACAACCTTATACGCACTTTGCTTTTTCAAGCTAGCATACCTCCCTCCTATTGGGTGGAAGCACTCAACATGGCTGCTTATCTCTCAAACATTATTCCATCCACTGCCATCAACAATGAGGTGCCATTTACTAAACTTTATAACCGTTCCCCATCTTATGACAATTTACGTATATTTGGGTGCCTTTGTTATCCATCTATTACCGTTGCACATAAACTTCAACCACGCTCTACTGCTTGTGTGTTTATTGGGTACCCCGCCAATCACCGAGGTTTTTGGTGTCTTGACCTATCCTCAAACAAAATAATACTTTATCGTCATGTTCGCTTTGATGAGGATGTATTTCCGTTTGCATCCCTACACCAATACACATCCCCACATTATGATTTTTTAAACACTCCTAACACTATACCCTTACCCGTTCGTCCCGTTCCTGCTGTGCACAATGAGACACCCACAACTAATCCACCTACTCCTGACCCAACTACTACGGTTCTTCATGAGCCTCTACCCCAGCCTGCTTCGCCTACCACACAGCCCCCTACCCAACATGCATCCTCCTCGCCTTCCCCAACACAATCTTTACCCACTCCTCAGCCTGATACTCAAACACCATTGCCTAATCCGATACAACCCATCCAACTGCCCAATACAACCAACACCCACCCCATGGTCACACGTGCTAAAGCCGGCATTTCTAAACCTCTTGAGCGTATGAATTGTCATGTCACTACTGTGTCTCCCGTACCACGTTCTCATATTCAAGCTCTTCGTGTTCCCCATTGGAAGCAAGCTATGTTAGACGAATATAATGCTTTAATTACTAACGGAACGTGGGTACTTGTGCCGCGTCCAGCTAATGTGAATATTGTTCGTTCTATGTGGCTTTTCATGCATAAGTTTCATGCCGATGGTACTTTAAGCAGGTATAAGGCGCTACTTGTTGCAAATGGTCGTAGTCAACAGCAGGGGATTGATTGTGATGAGACTTTTAGTCCCGTGGTCAAACCAGCTACTATTCGCACAGTGCTTAGTCTAGCAGTGTCTCGTGATTGGCCTATTCATCAGCTTGACATGAAGAATGCTTTTCTTCACGATTACTTATCAGAGACAGTTTATATGCATCAGCCGCCAGGGTTTGTTGATCCTGCTCACCCAGATTATGTTTGTCATTTGCAGCGATCATTGTATGGGCTTAAGCAAGCCCCTCGAGCTTGGTTTCAACGGTTTGCAGGATTTGTTACACGCATTGGTTTTCATCATAGCAAAACCGATGCGTCACTGTTTGTGTTTCATCGTGGATCTGACACGGCCTACTTGTTACTGTATGTGGATGATATTATATTGACTGCTTATTCTACTACATTTTTACAGCGTCTTATCACTGCTCTTCATGGTGAGTTTTCCATGATGAATTTTGGCTCTCTTAACTATTTTCTTGGTGTTTCTGCTACGCGCACCACATCTGGTATGTTTTTATCGCAGTCTAAGTTTGCTGAGGAAATTCTTGAGAGAGCTCATCTGCAGAAGTGTAACCTCTTCCGTACTCCTGTTGATACTGAGTCTAAGCTTGGACCTGATGGTACACCGATGATCCAACCTTATATCGGAGCTTAGCTGGTGCACTTCAGTATCTTACCTTTACACGCCCAGATATTTCTTACGCGGTTCAACAGGTCTATTTGTATATGCATGATCCTCGTGATACACATTTTCATGCTTTGAAGCGCATATTACGCTATCTTCATGGTACTCTTGATCATGGTCTTCAGTTGCATGTTTCTTCTACTACTCAGCTTATTGCTTACACAGATGCAGATTGGGCAGGGTGTCCGGTTACTCGCCCGGTCTACTCAGGTTATTGTGTGTTTCTTGGTGACAACTTGTTATCGTGGTCTGCTAAACGACAGGTGACGTTATCTCGGTCCAGTGCTGAGGCCGAGTATCGTGGTGTTGCTAATGTGGTTGCTGAGACAGCTTGGATTCGCAATCTGCTGCGTGAGCTTCATCACCCTTTATCTACCGCTACTATTGTCTATTGTGACAATGTCAGTGCCGTATATTTATCGACGAATCCTGTTCAGCATCAACATACGAAACACATTGAGATTGATATTCATTTCGTCCGTGACTATGTTGCTTCTGGAGATGTTTGTGTGCTTCATGTCCCTTCTCGTTTTCAGTATGCTGATATTTTTACCAAGGGACTCCCAGCTGCATTGTTTATGGATTTTCGCAACAGTTTGAACGTTCGAAGGCCTCCCGCTCACACTGCGGGGGAGTATTAACCGGACATTGCCTTTAGCCCATCAAATGTATATTCATTATGTTAGTTTGGCCCATTATGGGTTTGCTTGTAACAGGTCATATACACGGCATTGTGTGTATATATACTTTACGCTTGATAATAAAACATTAAGGGGAATTAACCTAAACTCTAATATTAACGTGGAAAACCCCCCAATAAAGAAAAAACCACGGAAAAGAAAGATACATTTGACTCTAATGAAAATTAAAAATTACACCGTCTCTCTAATTACAAGATTAAACACTTATCTTTTGTAAATAAGAGATATACACCAATTCTCTAATAGCCTCAAATACTACCAAGAGAAATACTAAGAGATACAAAACACTTCTATGTGTTTTGTGTCAAAGATGGGATGAGAAATGAGGCTTGGTTTGATTGCCTTTTATAGGCAAACTTGCATAACCCTTGACATCATGCATGACACTAGCACAATGCAACTTGCAACCCAACTTGTGTAGTGTAAGATTCTCATGCCTTGATACAATGTATCTCATTCCAACAACTCGAACCCGGTAAAATCTTCCTGTTCGAAGAAGCTGTGTCAACTCTTCACGAGTACCAATTTGAACGATACCTTTCATCATTTTAATAGCGACATTTATAAACCTTTTGCCAGTTGTCCGATCACAACTCATTATAAAATAAGATTATGCATCGCTGAATGTTTTAAATTTAAGTATTGAATTAAAACCTCATATTAAACAAGTTAATTTAAGCAATATTTGCAAATAAAACAAAAAAAATAAATTCTTTTTAAGGTGTTCACCCAAACACTCCGTCAACTAAATTCACATTCTAAAAAAAGTTACCAAACACCCCCCAAAAATCCCACAAGCAATCCCAATCCCCATTCCCCACCTATATAACAACCACTTTCATCAACACAATAAAGTCAGGGTTAGGGTTTTGGTTAAAAAAAAGCAGCACTCAGACAAAAATCATAAAAAATGAGGCAGCCAAAAGAGGAACATATAAAAAATGGTTTTTACTAAGGTTGTTGCCGCCTCTTACTGTCAATGATTTTCCTTAACCCCCAACATATCTCAACAACCTTAAATTTTGTCTTTGTGTTTTTCTAAAGAACGCCTCCTTCATCTCCCTCTTCATCACCACTTTCTATTCATTCTTTTGTTACGGAGTACAGTATTATTTAAGGAGCTTTGATACATGGGCCTAACTTACAATTCATTTATGCATTAGGTCTCCTTTTAGATCTCTTTAGTCAGGTCCATTTATCATTTTCCTTATGTATGAGGCAGTGATGATAATAGTGAATGGATATTTGTCTGAGTGAATTGAGCAAAGTTTGAGATTAACCGTATCTTGGCATGGTAATTCTTATTGTTTTGCAGCCATGGCGGTTTTATCCTCTTTGTTTCATGCCTTTTTTTCTTACAGATCTGAGCCTCCTGAAAATATTTTCAAAATCTATAATTTTCATCTTGTTACAATTAAGTTTTTATTATACTTTTTCTGCTTGTTATAGAGATTTGGAATGGACACAGATAAGTTAAAATAAGTTTTTTGAAAATAGTTAAAGTTCTGTTAAGGGGTGTTTGGCTAAACTTAATTCAACCAAGCATTGTTTAAGGCTTCATGAGATATGGATGTGCTGATGTGCTTTATTAAAAGAGAATTACTGCAACTAGGTGTCATTCGGGTCGGGTCGGGTTCAGGTCAATTTGGGGTCGACACTAAAAAACATACCGAACACGATCTTATTTAGACTTTGGGTTAGCCGGATTCGTGTCAATTTTAGTGGGGTCTATTCGGGTTCAGGTTAACCTGAATGTATAGTACAATGACTAAAAGATAGGGCAGTTCGATATGTTTACATAGATATTTATAAAAAATATGTTAAAAAAAAGAAAAAATTATTATTCGGGTCAAACGGGTAATTTTTTACACTATGAGTTATCATAATATAATACGTTAAAATAAACTCAAATGAGTTAAGCAAAACCAAGGGCTTATTTGAGGGTTGTCTTTCTAGAAAACTTAAAATAAGCAAACTAAACGAAGTATCAATTAAACGAATACTAAGTTTTAGAACAATGAACTCTTTGCTTACCAATTAAGATTTGAAGTCGATAGTTGGTTTGTGTAACAGATTTGAAACAATTTACTTGGTACTTAGACCAACAAATCGATTTGATTTTGTGTTTGTGTTAGTCTCCGTAAATATATACTTTGTAAAAGGGACTTGCCATTTACTTGGCAACAAATTCTGATCCCATGGTTGATGTACAGTATAATGATACAAGTGTTATCTTAAGATATGAATATCAGTCAATAAGTTTCAAGTTTAAAGGTTGTATTATTTGTTAAAAAAGGTTGTATTCTTAAAAGGTGCTGCAGTTTAATTATTTGCCATTTTCCTAGTCGAAAAAAGATAAACATAAATAACCTACAATTATCTTGTCTTTTCTTAGGGACAACATTCTTTGGTCCATAACTAACGGGGATACAGTACTTGGCTTATCTCTTTGAGTCCAATAACTGGATACATAACACGATGGAACTAGGTGGTAATCATATCAACAAATCTTATTAATAATGGCTTAGTCTACCTAAGTAGTTCGTTTAATACAGATTTACTACATGAGATGTTAGTATATTAAGATGCATTTTGGGATGAAACTAGTTCTTTCTGACTCGAGACAAAGGCAGCATGTATGATGTATCACAGCAGCACATTTGCAACCTTTTTTTTTTTTTTTTTTTTTTTTTTGATAATTTGAATAATTAAACTTACCTAGAACAGTAAACAACTTGGGCTTTAAATGTGGGCTGCAGACTATGTTTATATTGGACAGTGGATTACTTTTTATGGCTTTAAAAATAGGTTGGGCGGTGTAGTGTTTGCCCACCCAGCATAAGCCCAAATCCAACTTAGCTTGTGGCACGGGCATAAAGATTCAAGATTCACTTTTACTCGGTACAATTTCTCTACAGAATTTTTCCTCTTTCACAATATATATACAATAGTTAACTTGTAAAATGGTACTATATGTTATTATCTTAAGTTTGTGCTATAGCAATGTGACCATCGTTCTCAGTTGAGACTTGAATGTACAACCTTAGCTACTGCACCACCTTGACGTACGTCACCATCACCACCACGATCATCGAGAAACTTTATACATCACAAATGTATGTAGTATAATATAGCTAAGGTAAACGGAAACCATGATACTAAACTAATGCAAAATCTTCATGACATTACAAGCATCTTACATATAAGAGTACAATGCGTATCACTATGATGCCAAGAACATCATTTATCAAGAAGTACATTACACAACTTATTCTTCATAGGGTAGTACTTTGCATAGCAGAAGTAATATACAAGGAATGTCCATTACTAGTCTTGCCGCTAGTTGGTTACCATGTGCGACGCTATCTCATTACTTTGGACAGTTCCGAATTTGCAGATGCATCTTTCTTTTGAAGTATCACTTTGTAGTAAAAAAAGTTACATGCAAAAATTACTATGAAAAGTACAAGTATGAGTATATAGCCAATCCAGTTAAGCTCATGCGGGATCAGTAACATCAACACAAGCGAGAAGGGTGCAAGAATTCCAGAGAAGCAAAAAACACTCTTTAATGTCTTGTAAATGTAGAAGGGGTCCTTTGTTGAGCTTTCTAAGTGAGTTTTCATGGCAAACAAAATCACAGAAGTTGGAATGGCAATAGTATAAGCAACCACAGCCATGTTGGCAAAGAAACTGTGAGTTTCAAAAGGAGATTGTTTGTTATTTTGAAACTTGAGTTGAGCGAGTTGTGTCAATGATGGATACATGACGACAAAAGCCCCCGCATATAAAAGATACAATATTCCTCCGTATTTATGAATAATTCTGAAAAAAAAAAAAAAAAAAAAACAACTTAACATAAGAAACAAAATAGACAAAGAAGTGAATAAGTCATGAAAACCTCCTAAGATACAAATAAGTTTCCGAAAAGGAAATTAAACTTACTGCTCAGGAGTCGGATTGGCTGCATGAAATGGAACTTGTGGTGCGTCTTGCCGTCCATCTTCAATGGTAATGGCAACCTGTCCACCTCTTCTGTTAGCATTACTTAAATCAGTGTCTGAACTCTCCATGCATATGATTGTGCATTCAGCGGTCCATGAATGTTGGAAGCTACACACCTTCAAAATTCAAAACAGAAAAAACAACTGTGACATAAATTACACATTCCGAAAGAAAACACCAAGATAGAAGAATACATGCTGGAACTTACTGTGCAGTAGGCGGATTTACAGTGGGAGAGCACGTTGTCGTTGCTGACTGAGATATGGGAAGCCCTTCAGTGTAATTTAGATTTTCCATGGTTTGGTGTTGGATACAGGTTCGTTTTGAGTGTAAATTGTTTATATAGTAGCTAGGTGACTACTTCGAGTGGTGAAATCTTCAATTCATGTGCTTAAATACTTACGTAGTATTTATCAAGGTGTATATGGGGCGGCAGAAAAAACTTCTAAACAATTACGAAAGTTCCTTATCAGTATTAATAAAGCGAAGCTGTAATTGTGGTGATGTCATATACTCTTGTCATTAACGAGGGTTGTTTTGGTTACCTTATACCCCAAATTCTCTAAAAAATCAATAAACAAAATCTTGGCCATTCAAAAAAAAAAAAAAAGAAAAAAAGAAACTCACTATCATAATTTTTTTTTAAAGTTAAATATCTCTCAAACCATTAATCATTACGCGAAAAAAATCTACCATTACGATGAGAGTTAAATAATCTTTTTATAAATGAGCACTTCTATATACTTTCGTCAAATTTTCTTGACATTTTTTTTTAGTATTGAAATTTACATTTGGAAAAATTACATGTGATTTGTTATTTTAAATCACATGTATTTTTATGAAATCACATGTCATTTGTGAAATCACGCTTGATTCTTAACATAAAAATCACATGTGATACTTCCAGACGCAAATTTTAACAATAAAAACAAAACTCGAAAAAAAAATGTCAATAGTATATCGAAGTGCCTGTCTACTAAAACATAAAAAAAGATCTCGTCACTATAATGTATTTTTTGTCGCATGCCAACCTCTCTTTATATAGACATATGTAAGACTCGGTTTCACACATACGTAGCTTTTGAGATTATTATATACAACCTCACGAATATATCCATACTTTGATATCCCAGGCAAGTTAATTAATCAGTCAATACATTAAAATTGATTATTCATATAATAATACTAAAACTAAAAGTCGAAAGTCAATTTCTATCTTGGGATGTGTTTGACAAAATTAGTTGTATGTTGTAAGTTGTATGCTATAAACTGCAAAGCTGTTAACGTAAGCTACAAACTGTATTTTTTTTTAATTAAAAATGTTTGGCAAGTTAGATATTAATTGTAATTAAAAAATGTAAAACGTCATAAAAAGATATATATCTATAGTTTTAAACAAATGTAAAAAATAAAAATAATAAACTTTTATTAATAATAATCATAGCGGTTAAAGAGAACATGCTTGTAAGAGTCATTGAAGAAGTGCATTCTATATTGATGTAACATTATCATTATGGATTCGTCTAATCTCATTACATGTTCGTTGAGAGACATTTTTAGCTTTTCATGGCCACGAACATGGTGAAGTTCATCAGGTGTTATATAATTTGGATGTTCTTCATCACTATTACGAATGTAGTTATTCAAAGCAAATGCGGTCATAATAACATCAATTTGAGTTTACACACTAAACTAGGCATTTACCAATTGTTTTCCGCCATTGTTAAAATTCCAAATAATATCTCAATATATATAACTATGGTTAATCATAAACAATAACAAATCTATAGATCATAGTTTTAACATAGTGTTACAACATATCCAATTATTATTATTATTGATATATTATAATAGTTTTGTTCGTATGCATAAATCTCGTTACTCATATCCAATTTTGAAAATGTTTTAATAAGGTTGGAAGGTATATCTGTAATTTAAAGTTTCAATAGCTCTAATATATTTTAAAAGCTTCATGAATCAGCTTTTTATTTAAGAGTTACTTGTTTAAAATAAAAGCTTGAAATTGATGTATTTAAACGGATATACTTATTTTAAAAAAGATTATTTTTGTAACAAAAAGTTAACAGCTCCTAAAAAAGTTCTTAAAAGGCCCTTACCAAACAGGCTGATGTGATGGCCCGTTGATTTTCATAAATTTTAGGTATAGATTAAACAATTTATAATATGATAGCATACAACTAGTTATCAGGGCCGTCCCGTGAATTTTGGAGGCCCTGTGCCATTTTGACAATATAGGCCTCTTGAACAACACGAAAAAAATTCAAATATTTGTAAAATAATTATATAGTAAAAGGTAACTATGCAGCGATAGTGGATCATGCCAAAGCGCAGTACGACGATTGAATAAGATAAATATCCGAAAGCATAAATATAATGTTGTTTAACATGTCTATTTATTAGATTAATATTCCCTGAGCGCATCTAAACTTTTCTATAGATAAAGAATATTCATTTAAGAAACCAATTGGGCTAATTGTAACAATTTTCTTGAATTTGGGCTGAGAGTGTATATTTTGTAAACTCAATTGTACGTATTTAAGAACAAAACTAAAAGATTAGGATAAAATGTGAAAAACTATAAACCTAAGGGTGCAAAATGAATACTACCTATAGATATCATCTTCCTCGGCCATACAAGTCTGTAACTCTGTTTTTTGTCGTTTTCTTGGAATCATCTTAAAGCAATTTATGTTACATTTTTATAACATCGCTTAAATCTAATAATACAGTCTCATCAATTTTACGATCAACAAATCAACCCTTTAGTTATAACATCATCGGAGGCCCCAAAAATTTGGGGGCCCTGTGCGGTTGCACACTCCGCACACCCTCAAATCCGGCCATGCTAGTTATAATACCCGTACACGCACGGGATTTTGACAAAAAAAAAATTTATTCTGTATTAATACTGAATATTGTGTCTTTAAAAGTAATTGCATATAATTATATAGTTAAAAGTTTCGTGCACGCACGAAGTTTATACATAAATCAAATTTATTTTAACATTTTAGTTCAGTATATACACATATAAGAATTTGCCCATGAAAATTGTGATATAAGTACAACTAATACTTATGCACGAGTTTTTCATTATGCATTAATATCCATTAGAATATGGTAAAATTTTTGTAAAATTTTTGTTATGTAACTCAAGATTTAATTTTATTAAGCTGACAAAGATATTGATGTTGTTTTTTAAATTTCATTACTGATATTATGTTGTACACATGATGCAAGTTTAATAGCACATTAAACGTTGATAGAGTTAAAGTATAATCCTTAAAGTTTTTAAAAATGTTTTTCTAGATATCCTTATATAAATAAATAAGAATTACATTAGTCATTGTTATAAGTACAATCGCGTATATTTATTTTTATATTAAAGTAACCCGTACTTATAATTTGATTATTATATTTCCGTTTTCAGTAATTTAGCCGTATTTAAAATGTAAATTCGTGTCCACATAGGTTATAAAAACTGATTTAAATATTACCAATTATTTATTTTATAAATACAGCTAAATTTAGTACAATATTTATTATCGGTGTAGTAGTTAACACATTCATTTGAAAAGGGAAGTCTAAGAGCATGGGGTATCATGAGTTACCCGTTTCTCTTCATTTGGGCCCCACGTGTGCCACATCACTTCCACATCACTCCAACACACTCACTTAAAAATACTCTCAATCACAACTTACTATTTTCTCTTCATTTGGGACCCACCCACCATTTTTTTTTCTTTTCCATATTTTTCAAAAAAAATAAATTTCATTCCATTCACTTAAATAAAAATACAACTACAAAACGGAAAATAATAAAAAAAATAGTAAATTACATAAATGGTCCCTGTGGTTGGTCAAAAGTTTCACCTATCATCCCTCAAACTTAAAAGTTGCATGAATGGTCCCTCTCGAGGCAAAAGAATAACATGAATGGTCCTTTTGTTAACGGTTGTTAAGTTTATTCCGTTATAATTTACCCTTTAGCCCCTGTTGGTTAACGGCTGTTGCATCGTTTATCCTTTATTGTAACGGCCGTTTATAATTTAAAGTTTTCGACTTTAGCTTTGTTTTTTATCCGTTTTCGTCCGTTTTTATACGTTTTCATCCGTTTTTATACGTTTTTATCCGTTTTCGTCCGTTTTTATACATTTTTCTTATGTTTTCATCCGTTTTTATACATTTTTCTTACGTTTTTGTCCGTTTTCGTCCGTTTTTATATATTATCATCCGCTTTTATACGTTTTCTTTTCTATTTTCATTCTTTTTTATACGTTTTCATCCGTTTTTAAACATTTTCTTACGTTTTTATACGATTTTATCCGTTTTATTCGCATAAGTAAATGAAAGAGGTTACGAGTAACTGAAAAGTTACGCGTAAGGTGTTGTGAACAAGAAGTTATGCGTAGAACAGAACCAAAAAGCTTATGCGTAAACTTGTATTAATAGACATGACCACAATACCAATTACCAAATACCAAAAACTTAAGTACGACTTCAGGAAACACCATCATCAGTCTAGCAGATTTCGACATAAAAGAAAAAGACCCAATTCATTAATGACAACATCTATCAACATCCATTTAACTCATCAACAACAACATCAACTTATCTAACCTAATATCCCAACTCTCATCCACCAATTATCAAGACTCGTACAATCGAAAATACAAAATAAACTAATCTCAGATTTGGTTCAAATTTTTTTTGAAACTTTTATAGATTTCTCAACTAAACCATCTATCATCATCGATTATTTTGGAAACCTTGTTTCCTTATTATCTGAACATCAAGACAAGGTTAATAACTCTATGTTATTCCCTTTGTCCTGTTTGTTCCATAGATCAATCTCAACAACGAATAAGTATAACTGAATATCCGAATATAAAGATAGATGAATAACAATTATGTTACCCTCCATCTTTTGTTCGATTATCACAACTCATAGCCTACCTGAGACCATATTTATGATCTTGAAGCCATTCTCTTTGAAGATGTGTCGACTGGAATTCATGCTTGATAGAAAGATGGGTGTTTATGTGTTGAGATTTATTATGTATTGATCTTATTAGGTTGTGATGATGGAAGATCTGAGATGACAAGTGATTTGGTGGGAGAGAATGAAATGTGGTAGGCGTACAATATGAGGAAGTGGGATTAGGTTTAGGTCTAAATGGTATTTGTGTTGACTGATGAGTCTTATAACCGGATATGGATTGTGAAATGGATTGGGTTATTTATGTTTGGACTAGGTCCGGGCCTTTTAGCGTAAGTAAGCATTGAAGGGGATAAAGGATAAACGATGCAACAACCGTTAACCAACAGGGGCTAAAGTGTAAATTATAACGGAATAAACTTAACACCCGTTAACAAAAGGACCATTCATGTTATTCTTTTGCCTCGAGAGGGACCATTCATGCAACTTTTAAGTTTGAGAGACGATAGGTGAAACTTTTGACAAACCACAGGGACCATTTATGTAATTTACTCAAAAAAAAACATACGAACAATTAAAAAAAAACATACGAAAAAAAAAACTTATGATAATAAAATAAACCATACGAAAAATACATAAATCCTAACTCTTAATCTGAAAACTCCTCGTCCGCAGGATCATACGCGGGAGGTATATAACCCCGAGGCGAGACAAAGCTTCCTCGTCTACCGGAGATTCCTCACCGGAGACTCCTGGATCATCATCTTTGTTCACCCGATAGCTCCAATTGACTTTGGTGTTGATGTTTTTCGTTACCCTTTGAACACACCGCCACAACTTGTCAATAATTTCGTCATCTCTGCGGGTTTCCTCCTGCAGAAATTTCTCGATCACACCTTTTCGTTCAGTGCTGATGTTGTTGCAACTCTTGTAGTTTTCTCTCATCTGCAGCTTCTCCGTCCTCCCCTGCTCAAAGAATTGGATGACGCGTATAATAGCGTCTTTTTTAGCCTCATCATCGTTATTGCATTGATTTTGAACGTACGTTTGCATATCACTAGCGGAATGCGGGAGACGGCAAGCCATAATAATCTTGCGTAAAGAGAATGTGAATTTTGAAGTTGAATTGTGTTTGAGAAATGTGAATTTTTTTTGTGTAAATGGTGGTTTATATTTATGGAGTTGGTAAATGTTTTTGAATTTGAAAAGAAAAAAAATTAAATAAAAGATTTGTAACCGTTGGTAAAGAAACGGTAAGAATTTGAAATTGTCGTTTTCTTCGTCGTTGGACTGGTGAAACCCAAAGTGGGGAACCACAATGGTGTCGTGGCGAGGAGAAAAAAAAAGTGGCGAGTAGCCACGTTGGATTCGGCGAGAAACAACGCACTCCACACCCCATGCTCTATTAGATTAGCACTTTCTTTTCTGTTTCTTTTTTTTAACATTCATACTTTAATAAAATCTTGAGAACACCGTTAGCTACCTAGGTTCAAACCTTATAACATGTATTGATTACCACCTTCGCTACATTTTGTTTCTTATGACTTTTAATTGAAAATGTTTATATTCTACCTTGAAAAGATTTCACTGTGTTTGGGAGTACTAATACAGTGCATATTAAATCCTCCTGAAAATGCAAAATTGCATATATATCAAAAGCATGCATAAAAATCATTGTATCATGTGCATAAAAAACTTGTACAAAAGATATATATGCAATTATTCATTTTGAGAAGGATATATATGCATTTTTGCCCCCAAAAAAAGGTAACAAAACTTCTTCTTCTTCTTCTTCTTAAAAGAGAAAAGTTTAAAATATATATATATATATATATATATATATATATATATATATATATATGGCATTACTTCGTTTGTAATTAATAGAAAACATATAGTAGCTTGAAATGATATTACACCTAATCATAAATACATAACATCTACATATTCCTGAAGAACAATATTACTACTACTACCTTTAAAGAAGGGGCAATTCAGTATTTACCCAACTTAAACACCTAAATAACATATGTATATATAATTATTTCTTAAAAGAAAAGAAGATTATACTGAGAACTCTGTAAAATTCTGCACATTAAAATTGGTTTTTATTCCTAGTCTTAACTTCAGATTAAAAAAAAAAAAAAAAAAAAAAAAAAAAACTTGCATACTTCAGGGGGTTTTATGAAAAATATCCCAAAATGTTAACTTTAAGGGATTTTATAAAAAAGGTAAAACAAAGAGGGGGAATGAAACGGAGCATTAAAAAACCCCAAGATGTTGACTGAAAAACGAACAAGTATTTCAACACGCACACGCGCGCACATCATCTTACACCCTTCCTCCCACCTTTATCCACTCCTTTACCTTAGGCGGGGGAATGCTGTTGTTGGCTGCAGCTTGGCTCGTGGTCCTTGAGTCACGTCTTCCCAATTTCACATTCCAATAAGGGCCTCCAAGCTTCATAGTTAATCCAAAACACAAAATTAGTACTTTATTGCGAACACAAAATGTTCTAACTATAATAAAAATAGAAAGACACTTACAATATGAACCGAGTCTCTAGCAGTAATAGCTAATATATCAGCACACGAGACAACACCAGGGCATACTCTTTCGACAGCGGCCTTTATATTGTCCACAACGTAGAACCCTCTTGCGGATCGAAAGTTAGGAGCTGCATTCTTCTCACCAGTAAAGGCGGATGTATCATCTAATAGGATCGAACCGTCACATCCCTGAAAATTATATTTTAATAGAATGAGCCAAAAGATTAATTAATTAACTTGGAGTTGAAAATGAAATTTTATTAGACAACACTATGAAAAGACTGGTTGCTACATGAGTATTGGCCGATATGTTTGGCTTCACTTGGTCAAGTGCATAGATAATTATATAAAAAAAATATTTACTTTTTACGATGACACCACACAATCATGCGTAATAAATATTATCAACCGGGAGAATATCTGGTAGACCTGAAGGTTTTAGTTTTCCGCAGAAAAATTTGAAGAAGTTTTCTCCTTCAAATTTGTTAAATGCTGTTAAATTAAGGAGAGATGGTCCTCTTTGTCTCATGACAGAACACAAGGAAGCCGTTTGGAGCAGTTACATGCCGATTATGAAACCGGATACGTCTATCCTGAACAGACTTGTTGATGCAGGGTTGTCTCCAAGGGTAGAAGAGTCGATGTCAGTTGTAAACAACGAGATATTGCGCCGTCATTTCTTGGAGCGTTCAAAATACTTGTTTTCACTCGAACATTAAAGTATTTGTATTGACAAAATATAACAATTTATAGTTTTCACTTTTATAGCAAAAGAATTGACGATCCATCAGTTGTAATGGTTCGAGATCACTAGTCACTAGCTAAATGATTTGTGTACATAAACACGGTCAAGCTAGGTGGTAATCATATCAACAAATCGTATTGATAATGTCTTAGCTAGTCAACCTAAATAGTTCATCTAAAACAGATTTACTACATGAGATGTTAGTATATTAAGATGCATTTTGAGATGAAACTAGTTCTTTCTGACTCGAGACAAAGGCAGCATGTATGATGTATCACAGCACCACATTTGCACTTTTTTTTTTTTTTTTTGAACTGTGATCTGTGTAATTTATACATTGAATAATCAAACTTAACTAAAACAGTAAACATCCTGGGCTTTAAATGTGGGCCGCAGACTATGTTTATATTGGACAGTGGATTTTTTTTAGGCTTTAATAGATGTTGGGCTTTGTAGTGTTGCCCACCCTGCATAAGCCCAAATCCGACTTAGCTTGTGCCTTGTGGCTAGGGGCGTTATCAGGTTGGGTTGTCGGGTTTATCGGTCAGGTTGATTCGGCTTTTTTTTATAAATGGGTGACCTGCAACCCAACCCGATAAAGAGTCGGGTTGTCGTGTTCGGATTGTTATTGGTTCGGGTTTATCGAGTTGCTTACTTTTTTAACTCAAACATAAAAAGAAAAGTATATATTTAGCTAATGTACTATCTTTTAGAAGCAATATAGGCAAAATCAACTAAATAAAAAATAGTTAAAGAATTTTTGGGTCTTATCGGGTTGACCCGATAAGATAGATAATCCACCCCGAACCCGACCTTATAACAATATCGGGTTATCGGGTTCGGGTCAAATTAACCCGATAATCATTTCCAATCCGATTAAACCCGACCCTATAAGCTTTATCGGGTTCGGGTCGGGTCAACTCGACACTATTGACACCCCTACTTGTGGCACAAGCATATAGGGCATAAAGATTCAAGATTCACTTTTACTCGATACAATTTCTCTAGAGAATTTTTCCTCTTTCTACATTTACGATCTTACTCTTAGAAATTTCAATGTGACCCACGTTTGAGAATTGAATACACTGGAGTACTGAGTACATACATCTCAGTTGAGACTTGAATGTACAACCTTAGTTTATGTGTCAAGCTGTCGCTTGATGTCACTAGGCTAAAATTAAAGCCTAATTCATGAGTTATCGTTTGAAAAAGTAATGCAAACACACAGTCTCTTTATTCTCTTAGCTACTGCACCATCTTGACGTAAGTCTCAAAATATATACCGCTACATGTACAACATATAGCCACCACGATCATCAAGAAACTAAACATGTACATCACAAATGTATACATGTAATTTAATATAATTAAGTTAACCGGAAATCATGACACTAAACTAATGCAAAATATTCATAAAATTACATATTTACATGCATCTTACAGTCTTACATATAAGAGTGTCGTGCGTATCATTATGATGCCAAAAACATCATTTATCAAGAAATACATTACAAGGAATGTCCATTACGTACTAGTCTTGCTGCTGGTTGGCTACCATGTGAGACGCTATCTCATTACTTTGGACAGTTCCGAATTTGGATGCATTTTTCTTGCAAAGTATCACTTTGTAGTCCAGAAAGTTACACGCAGAAATTACTATGAAAAGTACAAGTATGAGTAAATAGCCAATCCAGTTAAGTTCATGTGGGATCAGTAACATCCACACAAGGGAGAAGGGTGCAAGAATTCCAGAGAAGCAAAAAACACTCTTTAAGGTCTTGTAAATATAGTAGATAGGGTAGAAGTGTTCCCTTGTTGAGCTTTCTAAGTGAGTTTTCAGGGCAAACAAAATCACAGAAGTCGGAATGGCGATTGTATAAGCAACCACAGCCATGTTGGCAAAGAAACTGTGAGTTTCAAAAGGAGATTGTTTGTTATTTTGAAACTTAAGTTGAGCGAGTTGTGTCAATGATGGATACATGACGACAAGAGCCCCCGCATATAAAAGATACAATATTCCTCCGTATTTATGAATTCTGAAAGAAAAAAACTTAACATAAGAAACAAAATACACAAAGAAGTAAGTTTTCGAAAAGGGAATTGAACTTACTGCTCAGGAGTCGGATTGGCTGCATGCAATGGAACCAGTGGTGCGTCTTGGCGTCCATCTTTAATGGTAATGGCAACCTGTCCACCTCTTCTGTTAGCATTAGTACTTAAATCAGTGTCTGAACTCTCCATGCATATGATTGTGGATTCAGGCGGTTCATCAACGTTGGAAGCTACACACCTTCAAAATTCAAAATAGAAAAACAACGTACTGTGGCATAAATTACACATTTCAAAAGAAAAAACCAAGATAGAAGAATACATGTTGGAACTTACTGCGTAGTAGGCGGATTTACAGCGGGAGAGCAAGTTGCTGATTGAGATATGGGAAGCTCTTCGGTGTAATTTATATTCTCCATGGTTATGGTGTTGGAAATATACAGGTTCGTTTTGAGTGTAAATGTAGCTAGCTAGGTGACTGCTTCTAGCTAGTATTGTAAATCTCCAGTTCATGTGCTTAAATAGTTATAATTGTGGTTAGGCAGACAAAACTTTGGAAGGATTAACGCTTTAACGATTTTTGGTTAAAAAAATCACATTGACGACACCCAAATTAAGCAAAGTCGTGATTTCCCCACTTTTTGTATACGGAGTATGTTTTATTATTTCATTATGTGATAATATAGTTTAGTGATAAGTCTCTTTGGATGGTCCAGGGGTTCCAAGGAATTTGTATTTCTCTTGTGGGCCTGGTTTGTCCAAATGACACTGATATGTTCGAATGGTCATACTATCTCCGTCTTTAAATAAGTGTCCACTATTAACTTTTAAAATCTTTTTTATTTAACTTTGATTTTAAATTATTTTATATGTGTTATTTAATACTTGATGCAAAATATATAAATAAATTGAGTTTTAAATATATTTTCATTAGTATAATTTTCATAAAATATTACATAACAGAAATAAATTAATTTAAGGTCAAAGTTGAAAAATAAGACTTTAAAAGTCAATAATGGACATTAATATACGGACGGATGGAGAACTATGCAAACCACCCCTATGATGTGATATGGGGGTTCAAAGATTTCTTTTGTCCTTTTTTTATTTCCAGTACAAGACAGTTTTTTGTCAGAATTTGTTCCGTATTTCAAACAGTTTTAAGTATTTTACTTATTAAACTTTATATTTTATGTTCCGTACTTTCAGGTTTATAGGTTTTTAATTTAAACAACATTAGAAAAAAAAAAAAAAAAAAAAAAAAAGATGGGGTGCCCTTTGTGGAAAAAGGGTGTAAAACCTGAATTTCTAAAATTCACAAAAAGACCAAAATACCCCTATGATCAAAAAGTATGAAAAATTAAATTTAAGAGTACCAAATAAGCTATGTAAATTCAGATAATTATCAGATATGATCATAATAAATTTTAAGAACTTTATAAGTTTAATTTTTGTATTTTGAAAAGTATAAAAATATCGGCCATATAATTATTTAGACCCGAAAAGTATTTAAACTAATTAATAAAATGTATAAATTAAGAATAAGGCCCAAAGTAATTTAAGAAAAATGTATGGTAATTTTTATGAGTCCAATACATTATATAGCCCATATAAAAATTATAAAAACCATATATAAACACATTATACGGTTGAATCTAATCCCTAAAAAACCGATTAAACCTTGGCCGACACTCTAAAAACCCTAGACAATTCGACATTCGGTTTTCAAGGCTTAGAGCTATTTTTCTTGGACGAGTTGGAAGGTAGAGAAGGTGTTAAAAATCTGGTTCGAGGTTCTAAGGTGCTGGTTTGATCGTGGTCATTTTCTTGGTCGATTAGGGTTTGCCGAGTAGAGTTTTTGGTTTCTTTTGTTCTAGCGTTCGATTCTCATCAAGGGTATGTTTCCAATATTATTTTCAGTCCTAAAAATCATATAGAACCTGTAAAAATTATTCATGCATATTTAACAAGTCGTATGGAATTGTTTTGAATAAAAACCCTAAAAGCGTATAAAATAGAGAACGAGCATATAATAATTTTTGGGACCATGATCTGAATTTTCTGGAGACTCTTATATGTTATACGACCTGAATAAAATATATATTAGTGAATTCGAAGCTTGTGTGAATTGTTATGGAATTTTTTTATTCAATCGCGTATGAAAAAGGAAGAAATTAAAAAGGGACGATTAGGGTTTATAAGAATTAGGGTTTGCTTGTTATAATTAAGGATAATTAATGCAGTAGTAATGATGAATTAATGATGGGTTTAACCTAGGTTTAGGGTTGTTCTTGAATTATGCATCATATCGGTTTTAAATAAAAGTTTTGGGTTGGTTTTGTAAATTATGAAACTTAAAGGTTATTTTTGTAAACAGTAAAATAAAGGTACTAAACGTATAAAAATAAGTATGAGGGTTAAACGTGTAATTTTGGATATTTAGAGGACTATTCGAATTGTTATTAACTTAAAAGGGTATGTTTTGTAAATTCTAAAACCTTTGGGCTAAAATTGTAAAATCTGATAATATAAGGTTAGATCGTATAATTAAAGATGTTAAAAGTGTAATATGTAATTCTGAGTAATTATGGGTCGACAAGTGTGAGTTAATTGTGTAGGGGCATGCATGAGTTTTGAGGTAACTTCGGTTTGTTTTTCATATACGTTCTACGTCAAAGAGGAAATCATTAAAAGAGGTGACATGTAAATTAAATGCGTAATAAATGATATTAAAAGTATGGGAAACCCTAGGACGTAAATAGGAAGTCGATTTGGGTTAAAAGCTAAGTGTGCAAATTCGTTATTTCATGTGAGAATGGTAAGTCTTGGAGTCGTTAGTAACTATTGATTAAGAGCAAATGAGCTAGTACCAAGCGTGATGTAAACATGCGTGAGTTATGATTGAATGTAAAGAACTAAATATCATGAATTAAAGTATTGCATGCATGGTCTCATTAAGGTTGTGTTCGAACAATGTTACGTGTAAAGTCTTGGTTAATCATGTAAGTTATAAAAGATTTTGTAAAACATTTTGAAAGAGAGTCCTAAAATCCGTCCTTGACATTTATAAACCCTATACTTTGAATGATGATCATATAAGTCCTCAAATAAGATATTTATCATATTAAACCCTTAAGTTTACCATTTATCATTTGTAACCCATAAGTTTGGCTAATTAATGATGAATACTCTAAAATGTTGTAATTCCGTCCGTCACTAAAAATAAGAATATTCTGGCAACTCTAAAAGTATTAATGAGATTAATCCGTTATGACATTAATGATACTAATAAGTATTGAATAAATCATAATCCGTGTAGATTCGTTGAAGGAGACGCGACGTTACATCTTCGTATTCTTACATTCGTTTGCTTTCCTCTCATTTGCTTTAAGGTACAGATATTCTGACCTTTTTAGTAAAGGTTCCTTTTAACGTTTTCTTTCGTTAGCTTTTCTATTAGGGTTTCTGATGCCATTGCTATGAACCCTTTCTGATTGTTTGATCTGTTACTTGTGTAAAATACATGTTCTAGTGAACTATGCTATACCTGATGTGAACTTATGTTAGGAAGATTTTGATATGCCCAATCGTTGAACATTGCTATGGTTGATTATGAACTTCTGCTTATGAATGTATGATATGTCACTGTGATATGAACTTCTGACTTCTGAGTATCTGATATGAACCTTATGATATGAACTATCTGATGTGTCATCTGTGACCTTGTGTTTGACTATGATCTGTGCCATATCTGAAAATCTGTTTGACTTAAGTTAGTCGTTACCGAGCCAAATATTTCACTAGTCATGGGGGTTCCATGTCCGTATCAGTGATGCACCTCGATATGACTCTAGGGCGAGAGTGATGTTCTCGCCACGTCTCTGGATGGTTAAGCATATTTTGTATATGTAGGAAGGGGCGTATGGATGCATCCTAGATCGATCTGTTATCGATATGTTTTCGGTGAATGATGTCGTGTGCAATACGCGTCTTCACAAAATTCTTGGAGCTAGCTACTCCAATTATTTTCTGAGGTTACCTTTTGAAGAAGAAAGATATTTCGGATATGATATGTTCTGGGCTCGTGGTAGTTAACTAAATCTTTATTTGTTATTTCTATGTTAAGTATTCTGATTATGATTCGGTATGTTCAAGTGTTAATAAGCTAGGCTTATTATAGGTTATCATATGTTATTATGCTTTTGTATGCTTATGTGACTGCCGTCTACTATGTTAGGATATGATTAATATGTTTAAATATGATTTGCATGCTGCCATCTGATGTATTGTTAGTTTATTGTTATGAGAATTCGTTTATCTATGAGATGAATGTGCTAATGTGAAAGTAAGCATCCTGAAAGTTGATAAGTACAATTGTTCCGTTAATCTGGTCAACCTTGCCTATATGTTAGTTATCTGTCTGATTATGATTGATCTGCTATGTTAAAACTCTGTTAATGTTAAGATTCGATCTGAGAATTGGTTTAGCTTATGATATCTGTTCTGATAATTGCTAATGACTATGTTATGTCTTTGTCTATTTAGTTATAGTATGTTTACTATGTTTTCTATCTGTATGTGAGACTGCCATGATTGGACTGCTATTTCCGCTGCTGCAATATTGATTTAAGTGTGTTAATGTAGATTAATTGATTTGTATGATTGCTATGTTTATTTTCTGGTAACTGTTTCCGTTAGTTATTAGACTCTTCGTTTAGCTTGTATGTAATCTATTATTCTTGATATGTTAAGTGTTTGGTTGTTCTAATGTGTTTGTGTTTGTGTCATTAATGTGCTATGAGGTGTTTAAACTGTATACGTGGTTGTTTGGATTTCTGTATATTTGTGCTTCCGCAGAATCCTAAAAGATCCCTTGTCATCATTTCATTTTGATTTCGTTATTTGTACATTTGTTTTGTTTAGCTTTTGTTTCGTTATATCTGTTCACTGGGCTTTGTAAGCTCAGCCGCACTTTCTTTTCCTGCGGCAGGTATTTAGCATTCAAGATGAGCTTATGGGATAGCTGATCTGGGTTGAGCGTAGAGATGAGAGCAAGATTTGAAATAGAGATCTTAGATCGATTTTGATATTAAGTTTATTTATATTATTTTTGTAAGTTTTGTAATGGTTTCCGTTTTTGTATAGTATTTAAAGTTCTGATATGAAACCGTATTGTGATATCTTTACCCTTGTCGGGTCGGGGTGTTACAATTTATGGTATCAGAGCCAGGTTATGACCCTTAGAGCTTAGGCTATGACCTGTGAGAAGTGGGTAGATTTAGGATTTTTCCTTTCTGCGTACTTTTCTTGCGTCCACTATCGTACTTAGACTTTGCTAATAGTGGGTTATTCTTTTAGATGGTTATTCCTCGTCGCTCTAGTTCATCCGATAGGAGCAAACAAGGACCAGCTAGGCAACCTAGGGAGAGGATGAAGTGGACCGTTGTTATTGCTAAAGGCTGCAAGAGGTTTGGTAGAATGAAGCGGACCAATAGGAGGATACGAGTTCCGGCCTATATGTGGCCATGCACAATCGAGGAGAAACTAACCTTGAAGAACGTAGACGGAAAGGTAGAAGAGGAGTACGAAACTAAAGTCGTTGACAACCAAGGTTTTACCACTAAGTATCATGATAGATGTCCCAAGTTCTTTGAAGATGGAGGAGTAGGTTGGGCTGAGAGTCGTGATTTGTATGCTTTCGTGGATCGTGTGCCGGAGGAAGAAGAGAGGAATCGGAAAAGTGACTTTGCTAGTCGCTTACTACCGCAGCGTGAAGGAAACAAGAACGGATGGATAAGTGAGGAAGAAGAGGAACAAGAGGAACACGAGGAAGAATACGAGGTGGACTCGGATTTGGAGTCTACGGCTACTAGTAGATTTAATCCGATACAAGAATGGGAAATTTCGCTCCTGATTAGTTGTCCTCTTATGAGAAATTTCTGACATTGGATTTTGAGTTTAGGTCCTTTTGTTTCATTTAGATGATTGAGTCTTGGATTATTAAGTTTGTTTTGGAAGTTCATCGTATGACGATTTTGCAAATTTTGTTTGATTAGTGGAAATAAAACGAAATTTTGAAAGTATAGTTCCTGTCTGTTATATCCGATAGATTCGTTAGATTTCCGTTAGTCCTCGTAAGTTTCGTCTGCTATTTATTTTCTTAATGATGTTGTTTAATTACAGCTTGAAATGAAGTATGACCATCATGATGGTATACTCATGTGGATCTGGTTTGTTATAGTATGCTACTTGCTATCTGTATGTTATCCGTATGTGATATGTTTTGTTATGATATTAGTTATGTGTTTTGTCATGACCCGAGACCGAATATAGTGACAATAAGAACTTGTTATGTGATGCAAGTATTATGACGCCTGATCAACGTAATAATACCGAGATCATATAATCTGAACTTATTGAAGGTATACGACGTCTGGGAAATGCCTGTGATTGATAAGTGATTGGACTTTGACTTGTATATGTTATTTGGCACTCTTCCTATCCGTTTGAGATTCTGCGCCTAATTATGAGATTTTCGTCGGTATCTGTTACGTATAAGTTTTGTACGCTTGGAATCCGGAATTGTTATGATTTGTGTGAACTATGGACTGCTATGATTGCTCTAAATGTGTACGTCTCCGTGTACCCTTATTGTGAGCATTGGATATTTCGTGAAGTGTTTGAGGGACATTAAAATCCTTTTAGTTTGATTATCTGCGACTAGTGAGACCGTTAGGATTCGTTTTGTCTATGTACATGTTTGTTCTCCTCATTAGATATCTGAATAAGTTAGAAATTGTCGTTTGATTTTCGACACCTCATATGTTATCTGCCATTACTTTGATAAGTATATGATTATCTGTTGTAAGTATTTGATTATTGATTAGACTTCTGAAATTATGAGTTTGTAGATTCTGATAACAATCCGATTTGTTTTTTTGTTCTGTTCCGTCTTGTTCAATTTCGAGGACGAAATTTTATTTTAGAGGGGAAGAAATTGTAAAACCTGAATTTCTAAAATTCACAAAAAGACCAAAATACCCCTATGATCAAAAAGTATGAAAAATTAATTTAAAGAGTACCAAATAAGCTATGTAAATTCAGAGAATTATCAGATATGATCATAATAAATTTTAAGAACTTTATAAGTTTAATTTTTGTATTTTGAAAAGTATAAAAATATCGGCCATATAATTATTTAGACCCGAAAAGTATTTAAACTAATTAATAAAATGTATAAATTAAGAATAAGGCCCAAAGTAATTTAAGAAAAATGTATGGTAATTTTTATGAGTCCAATACATTATATAGACCATATAAAAATTATAAAAACCATATATAAACACATTATACGGTTGAATCTAATCCCTAAAAAACCGATTAAACCTTGGCCGACACTCTAAAAACCCTAGACAATTCGACATTCGGTTTTCAAGGCTTAGAGCTATTTTTCTTGGACGAGTTGGAAGGTAGAGAAGGTGTTAAAAATCTGGTTCGAGGTTCTAAGGTGCTGGTTTGATCGTGGTCATTTTCTTGGTCGATTAGGGTTTGCCGAGTAGAGTTTTTGGTTTCTTTTGTTCTAGAGTTCGATTCTCATCAAGGGTATATTTCCAATACTATTTTCAGTCCTAAAAATCATATAGAACCTGTAAAAATTATTCATGCATATTTAACAAGTCGTATGGAATTGTTTTGAATAAAAACCCTAAAAGCGTATAAAATAGAGAACGAGCATATAATAATTTTTGGGACCATGATCTGAATTTTCTGGAGACTCTTATATGTTATACGACCTGAATAAAATATATATTAGTGAATTCGAAGCTTGTGTGAATTGTTATGGAATTGTTTTGTTCAATCGCGTATGAAAAAGGAAGAAATTAAAAAGGGACGATTAGGGTTTATAAGAATTAGGGTTTGCTTGTTATAATTAAGGATAATTAATGCAGTAGTAATGATGAATTAATGATGGGTTTAACCTAGGTTTAGGGTTCTTGAATTATGCATCATATCGGTTTTAAATAAAAGTTTTGGGTTGGTTTTGTAAATTATGAAACTTAAAGGTTATTTTTGTAAACAGTAAAATAAAGGTACTAAACGTATAAAAATAAGTATGAGGGTTAAACGTGTAATTTTGGATATTTAGAGGACTATTCGAATTGTTATTAACTTAAAAGGGTATGTTTTGTAAATTCTAAAACCTTTGGGCTAAAATTGTAAAATCTGATAATATAAGGTTAGATCGTATAATTAAAGATGTTAAAAGTGTAATATGTAATTCTGAGTAATTATGGGTCGACAAGTGTGAGTTAATTGTGTAGGGGCATGCATGAGTTTTGAGGTAACTTCGGTTTGTTTTTCATATACGTTCTAGGTCAAAGAGGAAATCATTAAAAGAGGTGACATGTAAATTAAATGCGTAATAAATGATATTAAAAGTATGGGAAACCCTAGGACGTAAATAGGAAGTCGATTTGGGTTAAAAGCTAAGTGTGCAAATTCGTTATTTCATGTGAGAATGGTAAGTCTTGGAGTCGTTAGTAACTATTGATTAAGAGCAAATGAGCTAGTACCAAGCGTGATGTAAACATGCGTGAGTTATGATTGAATGTAAAGAACTAAATATCATGAATTAAAGTATTGCATGCATGGTCTCATTAAGGTTGTGATCGAACAATGTTACGTGTAAAGTCTTGGTTAATCATGTAAGTTATAAAATATGTTGTAAAACATTTTGAAAGAGAGTCCTAAAATCCGTCCTTGACATTTATAAACCCTATACTTTGAATGATGATCATATAAGTCCTCAAATAAGATATTTATCATATTAAACCCTTAAGTTTACCATTTATCATTTGTAACCCATAAGTTTGGCTAATTAATGATGAATACTCTAAAATGTTGTAATTCCGTCCGTCACTAAAAATAAGAATATTCTGGCAACTCTAAAAGTATTAATGAGATTAATCCGTTATGACATTAATGATACTAATAAGTATTGAATAAATCATAATCCGTGTAGATTCGTTGAAGGAGACGCGACGTTACATCTTCGTATTCTTACATTCGTTTGCTTTCCTCTCATTTGCTTTAAGGTAAAGATATTCTGACCTTTTTAGTAAAGGTTCCTTTTAACGTTTTCTTTCGTTAGCTTTTCTATTAGGGTTTCCGATGCCATTGCTATGAACCCTTTCTGATTGTTTGATCTGTTACTTGTGTAAAATACATGTTCTAGTGAACTATGCTATACCTGATGTGAACTTATGTTAGGAAGATTTTGATATGCCCAATCGTTGAACATTGCTATGGTTGATTATGAACTTCTGCTTATGAATGTATGATATGTCACTGTGATATGAACTTCGACTTCTGAGTATCGATATGAACCTTATGATATGAACTATCTGATGTGTCATCTGTGACCTTGTGTTTGACTATGATCTGTGCCATATCTGAAAATCTGTTTGACTTAAGTTAGTCGTTACCGAGCCAAATATTTCACTAGTCATGGGGGTTCCATGTCCGTATCATGATGCACCTCGATATGACTCTAGGGCAGTAGAGTGATGTTCGCCACGTCTCGGATGGTGAAGCATATTTTTTATATGTAGGAAGGGGCGTATGGATGCATCCTAGATCTGATCTGTTATCTGATATGTTTTCTGGTGAATGATGTCGTGTGCAATACGCGTCTTCACAAAATTCTGGGAGCTAGCTACTCCAATTATTTTCTGAGGTTACCTTTTGAAGAAGAAAGATATTTCTGATATGATATGTTCTGGGCTCGTGGTAGTTAACTAAATCTTTATTTGTTATTTCTATGTTAAGTATTCTGATTATGATTCGGTATGTTCAAGTGTTAATAAGCTAGGCTTATTATAGGTTATCATATGTTATTATGCTTTTGTATGCTTATGTGACTGCCGTCTAATATGTTAGGATATGATTAATATGTGTAAATATGATTTGCATGCTGCCATCTGATGTATTGTTAGTTTATTGTTATGAGAATTCGTTTATCTATGAGATGAATGTGCTAATGTGAAAGTAAGCATCCTGAAAGTTGATAAGTACAATTGTTCCGTTAATCTGGTCAACCTTGCCTATGTGTTAGTTATCTGTCTGATTATGATTGATCTGCTATGTTAAAACTCTGTTAATGTTAAGATTCGATCTGAGAATTGGTTTAGCTTATGATATCGTTCGATAATTGCTAATGACTATGTTATGTCTTTGTCTATTTAGTTATAGTATGTTTACTATGTTTTCTATCTGTATGTGAGACTGCCATGATTGGACTGCTATTTCCGCTGCTGCAATATTGATTTAAGTGTGTTAATGTAGATTAATTGATTTGTATGATTGCTATGTTTATTTTCTGGTAACTGTTTCCGTTAGTTATTAGACTCTTCGTTTAGCTTGTATGTAATCTATTATTCTTGATATGTTAAGTGTTTGGTTGTTCTGATGTGTTTGTGTTTGTGTCATTAATGTGCTATGAGGTGTTTAAACTGTATACGTGGTTGTTTGGATTTCTGTATATTTGTGCTTCCGCAGAATCCTAAAAGATCCCTTGTCATTATTTCATTTTGATTTCGTTATTTGTACATTTGTTTTGTTTAGCTTTTGTTTCGTTATATCTGTTCACTGGGCTTTGTAAGCTCAGCCGCACTTTCTTTTCCTGCGGCAGGTATTTAGCATTCAAGATGAGCTTATGGGATAGCTGATCTGGGTTGAGCGTAGAGATGAGAGCAAGATTTGAAATAGAGATCTTAGATCGATTTTGATATTAAGTTTATTTATATTATTTTTGTAAGTTTTGTAATGGTTTCCGTTTTTGTATAGTATTTAAAGTTCTGATATGAAACCGTATTGTGATATCTTTACCCTTGTCGGGTCGGGGTGTTACAAAGGGGTTTGTATAACCGACCCCATCTACGAATAGGTGCGAAGTAGGAAAATCATGAATTGTGCATTTACTATTGAGTTAATCTCATAAATCGTCTCTGTGCATTGTCGGATTTAACGAAAATGGTCCTTAAAATAAAATTTTAATGGATCTTCTTTCTATGGTTGGACCTGTATCGGGTTTGGTCCCTGTGGTTTTCATTTTTTTTACTATCCTCTCCCTAAGGTTTTTGACATGTATCGGGTTGGGGGGTCAAAGATTTCTTTTGTCCTTTTTTTATTTGCAGTACAACACAGTTTTTTGTCAGAATTTGTTCCGTATTTCAGACAGTTTTAAGCATTTTACTTATTAAACTTTATATTTTATGTTCTATACTTTCAGGTTTATAGGTTTTTGACTTAAACAAAATTATAAAAAAGGAAAAAATAAAAAAAAAACGCAAAAGAAGAGGGGGTGCCCTTTGTAGAAAAAAGGGTTTGTATAACCGACCCCATCTACGAATAGGTACGAAGTAGGAAAATCATGAATTGTGCATTTACTATTGAGTTAATCTCATAAATCGTCTCTGTGCATTGTCGGATTTAACGAAAATGGTCCTTAAAATAAAATTTTAATGGATCTTCTTTCTATGGTTTGACCTGCATCGGGTTTGGTCCTTGTGGTTTTGATTTTTTTACTATCCTCTCCCTAAGGTTTTTGACATGTATCGGGTTTGGTCCTTGTGATTTGCATTTATTTACTACTGTCATGGACCAAACCCGATACGGGTCAAAACTACAAAGAGAGGGTCCGTTAAATTTTTTGTTTAAAGACCATTTTCATTAAACCCGACAAACCACAAGAACGATTTATGAATATAACTTTTTACTATTATACAATGGACGAATATCTGAAACAAATTAATAAAGCATTACCTTGCAAATTAAACAAAATAATAAAGCATTACCCAACAAAATTAAAGGTTGTCGAATTTAGAGTAAATTGCAAAAACCGTCTTTGTGATTTGGCCAAATTACATGTTTTGTTCATATGATTCGGAAAGTACAGGTGACATCCCCGTAAGAAAACTTTAGGTCAATTTCATCCTTGATCGAATGAAATAACCAATTTACTCTCAGCTTCAACCTCCCTTATTTTAACACTTGAATTTTTATTTTATTTTTTTGCTAAAATTCATCCGCATTAATAAAAAAAATAAAAAAAAATACAATCAACAACCACCACCAATCCATTATCTTCAAAACCATGATTAAATGCATCGATATATAACAACAAACTCACTAACAAACAACCACCCAACATAAGTACATAACCATAACCTACATACAGACACAAATACCACTAGATCTTCAACCAAAATCAAATATTTATTATTTGAAAGCGAAAACCTCTAACATGGTGACAATATACATTGTTGCAGCCCTTCACCGTTTTACTTCGGCTAAGGACGAATTTGAACTTAAAGTTTCCACACAGGTATGCCGCCTGCACTTTTCAAATTATACGGACAAAAGATGCACTTTGCCCAAACTGGTAGGACGATTTTTGCAATCTACTCACCCATGAAACCGCCAACTAAACCTCCTTTAATTTATTTTTTTCAAAATTTGTTTCTGTCACACAATATTTTTTGTTTCAAAAAGCTTATATGTCGCTGTATCTATACTACTTATAAAAAAAGAATGCACTTCTCTCATATTAATTATTTTAAGATTTTCATATATAGAATTTTAAGCAAATACAATATTGAAAGCATTATTTACAAGTATCTAAAGCACATATAAAACTAAAAACACACTACTCATATATTACAATTAATACACTATTAAAAACGCCCCTTCATTCAAAAATACATGTGAAAAAGCATAATTTACAAGTAGTTGAAGCACAAATAAAACAAACAACACTATTCAACACATACAATTAATACAAAATTTAATTCACCCATTCACCAAAATATACAACTATTTAATCATAATGTACAATCAAATTAAACTTCCAAAACATAAATCTGAATCCAGCTGCACAAAATAAAATAACATTTGTTCGTCAAAAAATTTAATCACAGGGTACCCGCCGTCGCATCGCGCGGATACCCTGCTAGTATTCATATAAGTTTGCTATTACCTTAAAATTCAATTCATATGAGTAATACGATGAAGAGTTTAATATATCCATCTAATTATTAAAATTTAAATATATAGGTAGTTAGCATTTTTCTCAACAAAATATACTTTTCGTTGATGTACATATTACGGCAAACATTTTATTGCGGCAAACGCTTAATTTTTGTCAGAGATAAAAATTGCACTCGAAAAATTCTTTACAGGAATGGTGTTTGCACTTTCAAAATGGCACCGACTAATCTTTAGTTTGGCCAACCCTCGAGGACGATATTTACTCATAAAAAATATTCCTAATTAATTAAGTGGTACGGATGTTTTTTATATTAACAATTGTTTCTTGTAGATGTGTCGTGTTTGAGAGAATATCGATAATAGTCAAATTGCATGCATGAAATAGACAAATAAACTACTTCATGCGTTTTAATTATTCTTTAATTGTTGTGAAAAGATTGATTATTCTTTTATTATAGAAAATAAACTAATTCATGCGTTTAATTAACTAGCATGGTACCCGTGCAATGCGACGGTGGGTAACTGATAACTATTTTTATAGCTAGCAAATGTTTTTTATATATATGTTTTTCTAGCAATAATTTTACGTATTTTAATTTTCGATAAACTACGTATTTTAATTTATTACATTTTTTTACATGTTTTATATAGTTTAAATGAGATGCATCAATATTGGAGGATGTTAAAAGTATGAGAATTTAAGACATTAATTTTTTTTTTAATTTATATGTAAGCTTAATTATTATGCTTAGCAAAAGCAAATTTCTTTTGATGGAAATATTTTTTGTCTTAAAAATTTTAAGACAATTATATTTAGAATGTCCCAAACCCTTTATAAAGAAGTATAGATATATCAAATTACATGTTATTTAAGGTAAGCCAAGACGAAATAACTATGCTCGTTTCTTTTCATACACGATTAACCGCGCATAGCAACGATTGTGTATAATAACGTTAATTTGTATGTAATTTTTTATGTATATATGTGTTCAGTGACGGAGCTAGGAAAAGAGATCAAAAAGGACATTGGAGTTTTTTTGTTTTTTGTTTTTTTTGTTTTTTTTTACAAATTAAACGGTATAGCGCACGAACGTGCAAATAATCACTACTTAGTGAACAAGTCGGGTCGGGTCGGGTCTTAATGCAAAAATAATTTGATTTCCTCTTATGCAATTAAGACATAAATTGAATTTCAATCGACAATTTCAACTGTTTAATCTTAAAAACACTCGTTTTGTATACTATATCCATGGGACAAGTTATTTGGACCTCCTATAGGGGGTTTTATGGGATCATGTCCATTGCGAGCTTGTACGGTGTACATCGCGGTTTGTATGCGTTTGACCAAAACCTTCTATTGTCACATCATGGGGGTCTTAATAACATAAATATGTTATAAGAACCTCTTGTGGGTCAAAAGTACAAACCGCGAAACACATAGTACAACACTATAATATACACAATACAACCCTCTAATGCGTGTGATGATTGAAAATCCTTATAAAAGGTTCATATAAACTGCCCCGTTCCAAAAAAATGGATTAAATTGTACGAAAAGCATTTGTCTTTTTTAAGAGTGAATGGTGTCGTAGCGATTCGAGCTCGCCAATCCAACGTGGATCACTCGCCGGTTCTCGCCGGCCTTCGCCACCACACCAAGGTGGCTCGCCGGTTTTGTTTTCGCCACCCCAACGACATGCAAAATGACAAAACAATTTTTGAATATACACCAGTTAATGGACCAACGGTTACCTTTTAATTTTTTTTTTTTTTTTTTTTTTTCAAATTTAAATATTTAACCCAGCCACTCTATAAATAATACTCATATTTACACAAAAAATTCACACTTCTCTTTCAAACATAATTCACACTTCTTTTTCAAACACAATTCAACTTCAAAATTCACGCTTCTCTTTAATATATTGTAATGTTTTTATTTTAATGAATTTTAAATTTGTTGTTTAAAATGTTTGAATTTGTGTTTGAAAAATATGAAAAAGAAATAAAATGATGGTGGGTGGGGCTCAAGTGAAGAGGTTTGAGTTAGTTGTGATTGAATGGTATTTTTAATTGAGTGTGTTGAAATGATGTGACACATGTAAAGCCCAAATGAAGAGCCATAGATTAGCCATGATACCCTTCTGTCTAAATAATACTCCCTCCGTCCCATATTAAGTGTCCACAATGGAATCTTAAGATGTCTCAAATTAAGTGTCCATATTCTATTCCAACCAATGAGATGAAACTTTAGTGGGTAAAATTGATATTTGATTGGTGGAGAGTGTAGTTAGTGGGATTTTTTAAAACTTTATGCATTTGAAAAGTGGATATTTAATATGAGACGGAGGGAATATCATTTGAGGTATGTTATCACTTTTTGGCATCAACCTATGCCCCACAACCTGACATCTCTATCTGCCCCACTTTTTTTTTTTTTTTAGTAGACCCCCATTGCTCTTGCTCTTCACAATTCGCATAGTTCCAGTTCCGCCCTTGTAGGTGCGAAACGCGTCATCTAGATATATAAGTCAATGTCATTTAATTATAAAATGTATTTATAATTAAACATATGCATCTTTTTGCAAGATATATTATACGTGTGTTGAAAAGTTTGTTTTCTGAAAAGAGACGGTTAACAACCTAATACAATTTTTCTATGTAGTATGCAACTATGCATGGTTATTATGAGCCAACTTTTATTTTTTTAATTTTTTTAGACAGGCAATTATGAGCCAATAAGTATACAATCCAAACCTAATATTAGCATTATAAAGTTTGGAAAAAAAAATCTATCAAATAGATTTGAAACCGGGAGCTAAATGTTTCGGGGTAACCACTATACTAGTGGAATGCTTACCAATTTTGGTAATGAGTTGCTTATATCTTTTATTATATAAAAGAACTAGTTATAATGCCCGTGCACGCATCGAGTTTTTTCTTAATTTTTGAATAATATATTTGTATTTATTAAAAAATAAATAATTTAATTTTTGTTTTATTTTATTTATGGTTTTTAATTTTGTATTATACGAAGAAGAGAGCTCAACTATGTGTAGTTAATAGTTATATTGCCCGTAAACGCACGGGGTTTTTTAAAATTCTTGAATAATGTATTTTTATATATTAAAAAACCAGAATGATAAGATTTTTTTTTTACTTAGAATTGAATAAACTTAATGCCACCTGACTTGAATAATGCATATATGATTTAAAACATATAATATAATAAAGTATATGATTTAAACCAGAATCATATGTTCCTTGCATGTGTGTATTACTTTTCCATACTTTTTTTTTGTCGATAATGAGAGTGTAAGCAACTTCACACAAAAATACAATAAGGGCCCGCTTGTTTTAAAGTGGGGAAAGGAAAAAGGAAAAGGAAAGGGAAATGAATGCAAAAGAATGAGTGAGGTGGGTAATCAATCCTTTACCCCTCAATTTATTCTATAATGGTTCATTACCCATTACGAGGTAATCAATACCTTTACACTCCCTAACCAAGCACCCCCTAATGAGTGAGGTGGACCCTTTTGAATACCTTATCTATTCCCCACCCCCTTAACCCCCAACCAAGCACCCCCTAAGATTTACCCATAGACTTGCGGTGGGTCCACCTTTACACAAAGACCTTGCTAAACGAAAAATGTATATTCAACAATAAAACAAACATATTTACGGTGGGTCCACCTTTACACAAAGACCTTGCTAAATGAAAAATGTATATTCAACAACAAAACAAACATATTTGCGGTGGGTCCAACTTTACATACCTTGCTAAATAAAAAAAAAAAAAAAAAAAAAATGTATATTCAACAATAAAACAAACATATTTGCGGTGGGTCCACCTTTACACAAAGACCTATATCTTCAAGCTAAATGGGTCCAACTTTACACAAAGTAGGTGTAATATGGCTGTGTTTGGGAGGGCTTATGAAGGGGCTTATGAGGCTTGGGCTTTTAAAATAAGCCGGTTTATAAAATAAGTTTCGTTTGTCATGCGGGCTTATGAAATCATAAGCCCCTAAAAGAGGCTTAAAACTTTAGCCCCATAAAAGGGGCTAAAAACTTTAGTTCGAGGCTTATGAACCATTAATTACATATTTACCAACAAAAATATCTAACATATACCATAAAACTCATTTAATTATATCCTTTTTAGTCATTTTGCAATAATAAGCCCCAACCCCAGCTCATTTGCCAAACAAGTCTACAAAAATATACAAATTTCAACTTCGGCTTAAAATAAAAGCCCTAGCCTCAGCCCCAGCCCAAGCCAAAGCCCCAGCCCCAGCCCTAGCCCCTTGCGCCAAACATACCCCTAGTTAAAATAAATATATAGATGCAAATTGAAATTATTTAATAATAGAACGGGCGTAAATGAAAAAAGGGTTTTAGATAGATAGTTTCCCAACATTCTAAATTTATTCGCTTAAGTTATCAAATTTTTTCTTTATGCAAACGAGGTATTCGAGTATACTGGTTCAACATTCAGGTTATTGAAAACTAGAACCGTGTTCATTCAGGTTACCCCAAAAACTGATAATCGAAAAATAAAATTTTTACCTTGCGCACCTCAGCTTTTTGTGGGCCCCATTGTCCAACTCAGATACCCACTTAGCATTATTAGACAGATATGTTACTCAACTTTGCAATTTTTTTTCGTGTAAGTTAATAAAGAATTTTTTTTTTTTTTTTTTTTTTTAATAATTCAATTGGGTTAATAATTTATATTTATTTACGTGAAAAATCTACAAAGTTTGTTCAAGACTTAGAATTTCCATCACAAATCTTTAAAAAACTCAAACCCCCAAATATAAGAATATGATTATAAAAGATTCAAAGGGGTTTGTGTTTTTGATTAATTATTCGTTCTTAAGAAAAAAAAGGAACTCATAACATCACAAGATCTCAGAGTTGTTTAACTCATAGGAAATTATGAAAAAAATGATACAAGATTTATGGTTTTAGTGGCTGTATTCGTATATTTATTTAAATGAATGAATACGGTTTATAGTTTATGAATGTTTATGTTCTAATTTGTACGTTTACGTTTTTAATTTATGCAACGTTTTTAATTTATGATGTGGCATCGAGGTGTCTGGTGAGTGAGGGTGTTTTCATGTGACTGTTAAGGGTAGCCTAAATTAACAAAGTTGCGTAGTCTCGTATCCTAATTGAATAAATAAAACTTTAGTAACTTAGGTGAACAATTCGCAAAGTTCAGTAACTTATTTGTATAATATACCTTTATAAAAAGATTATTTTTAAATTAATAAAAATAAAAGTGGCAGGCAACCGGGTATCAAAGGTTAAAATAGTTCAGTCCCTAATTTGTCCGATAACAATAGTCCAATATCCTCCTGTTGCACAAAAAAACAAAATTTAGTAATTTAGACGAATAAAGTTAGAAAGTTAGATAACTATCTGTTGAAAACCCAATGAAAAATATATACTCAACAACACATACAACATCCTTCACTATAATAAATTTCGCTTCTGTCTGTTGTCGACTGGAAAAGATTCAAACAACCAAGAAATGTTAATACAGATAACTTGGTCTAAATGATGAAACCACTTCAAAATTTACAACAGTGCAAGTCTAACCTTTTGTCATATGCAAAAGAAAGCAACCCAAAATCATCATATGCATAACGTAAAACACTTGCACCTTCTCATATTAGCGGTGAGTCCAACTTTACACAAAGGCCTATATCTTCAAGCTAAATGGTAAGTAACCCACTTCTAAAACCACTTTTCAGATTGAACCCATATATACAAAAAAAACTCCACCATAATATGAAGCTTTGGTGTAATTATGGTGATGTCTTAATCGTCACATAAATAGCTATGTTTGACGAGGGCTTATGAAAGATTTCTTGAGGCTTGGGCTTTCAAAATAAATGGTTTAATAAAATAAGTCCTCGTTGTCATATATAGCTTACGGAGGCTTATGACTTATAAAATAAGTTGTAAGTCTCCATAAGCCCAAACCCATAAAATGAGGTTTATAGAGGCTTATTGCTAGTTAAATTACTTAAATACCTTTAAAAATGTAATGAATTATTACGTAAAAGCTATAAATATATGTGAATTTAATTTAATGTATTTTTATGTGAATTTAAATTAATAAGCTTGAACTCAAAATAATTCGTCAAACAATATTAAAAAATAAGTTTAAACTTTCGGCTTATAATAAATCCTCAGCCCATTTCCAAACATACCCATAGTCTTTTATTGGCGTTTTTCTCCTCGTTCACAACTTAATACTAATAGAGCACTCGCACGTTGCAGCAGCAGATGTCATGTAATTAAAACCTTTAAAGACCAATGTTTTTAGTTATATGTTTTTTCATGACAACAACTGTACATGTGACAAAAAAATTAGGTTAAGATAACTTAAGCAATGACAAGATATTTCATATAATAAGCCCGTGAAATTGCAGATATAGAGTCAGAAGTAATAGATATTATAACATAAGAGCAAGTTAAAGTAGTTGGTGGCGGCTTATATTCGCAAAGAGTTAATGAATGGTGTGATAAACTTAATTACATTTTATACGCCAAACAAGTTACACCTTCTAATCACAAATATTATATTTTATTTTTGAAATGTTTTCATCATATCGAAATTTAAAATGTATTTGCATTATCTTAATAAAAGAAATGTACAAATATGTCATTTGTGTATCTTGTTTTATCAACAATTTTTTGTATTATATTTGTCCCACATATGTATGAAGTATAAGTAAAAAAATATTTATAAATGCGAGAAAAACTCTAATGTTCAAAAAATCATATGGAACTAAGTTCAGAAAAATAATTATATGAAAATGACTAAGAAAAATATATTAATATTATACTTATTTATATCATAGACTTGTATATAACACTTTGCACGTTTGCTATTAAAAATTAAAAATCCGTACTAATATATTTTCTTAGAAAAATACTTTTTTTGTTTTTTGCAAATTAGTTTGTTGAAAATTTCAAAGGGTGTCATAGTTGTTTATGGAAAGAATAATAAAAGTTTATATATTTTAGAAGTCATATTATAAGCTAAAGTTTAATTACATAATTATAATTTATATTTAATAACTACATGATGTTAATTGTCATGAGTAAATTTAATTAATTTCGTTAAATTATATGTTACAAAGTTTAAAAACTTAAGTATACAAATAGAAAATGTGTAAACTTATTTATTTTTATTTTTTAAATATGTTAATAGAAAAGTAAATGATTTATAGTAGTTAAAAGATCAAAGTTTAATGTGGAAAACTAGAATGAGGTTGAATAGTTTTACCGATTAAAACTTCGTTTTAAACTATTTAGATCGACTTATGTCAATCGATTTAAATATGTGTTGGATGTTGATAGATAAGCGTATAAATAAGTAAAGCAAAGATAAAGAGTAAGAAGCACAAAACCACAACGCAGTATTTATAGTGTGGTTCGGCTACAAGGTACACCTTCCTTGCCCTACTCCACTCCCCGAGTCACCTACTCGAGAGTTCGTTATCACTACACAACACAAGCTCCTTGTGGCGGAGAAGCCTTCACAACGTCGCCTACTCTTTATCCGGTACAAGGCTAGACACCAGGTTCTTCCACGAGGTATAACCAAACCTATCACAACGTCGCCTACACTTTATCCGGTACAAGGCTAGATACCGAGTTCCATTACAAATGAGGAACTACTACCCAACACTACACAACACCTATCCCAAAGGAGATCCACTCCTTATTACAACATCAACAAGGATATCAATATCCTTTGACCCAAACTAATCTATCTTGTACATCGATGCACCATATCGAATGTACACCCTAGGCACCTTTCACTAATGCCTTTGACCCGACACCGAGGCACCCTTCACTAATGCCTTCAACACGGAATTTCGACACCCTTCACCAATGCCTTTGACACGGACCTTCGATACCTTTTACTAATGCCTTCGACTTGACCCTTTTGGCATCTTTCACTATTGCCTTCAGCACACCACTTCTAGAGAGGAGGAAATAACTATCAACAAGAGAACTTCAGTAGTCTTGATGATGACGAAGCTTGGCAACTCATGGACTTGAACTTGCTTGACTTCAAGAGGTGGTGATCTCGCCTTTAGGAGGAACCTAGAGAATCACACAAAGACAAACACAAACTACATAGAAAGATCCTTTGGATATGAGGTTAGAGAGTTTACAATACTATGAGAAAGTATGTGTAAAAGTGGCAACTTACAATGAAGAAATGACTCACTATTTATAGACAAAAATTCACTACTGTCCCACGGATCCCACGAATCCCTTGCTTGAGGGATCCGTCAGTGTATTACGGGGATCCGTAGGACGCTCCTCCTAAATGGGTTGTTGGTCATGGATCATGGGTTATGGACTTTGGATCATGGGTATCCAAATAGATACAATGTATCTAGAAAATAAAATGCATCTAGTTAATGGGTCATGGGTTATGGATAATGCCCAATATGACTTCATGCATGATTTCATGCACTGGGTCATGGGTTATGGATCATGCTCCATGGGTATGGGTCATGGACTTTGGGTTTTACCCAACTACGTTCAATGTATCTAGTTAATGGGTCAAGTACTTAGATTCTTACCCATTACATTACCCATTACAATATATACTAAGTATGTATATATATACCAATTATGTAAACACTAGTTATTATACATATGCATTTCTATAAAATGTAAACACTATTACTTGTTTAGTGTTTTGTATGAAAACGTAAGTGTGTTAGTAAACTATTGGCTCAAACCATTTACGTATTCTATTTGTTTCGTTAAAATGCTTTTACGTTTGTTATCGACAAAACATTAGAATATCATAAAATATAAATAAAAGTTTTTACGGCTTATTTGTATTAACAATCTCCCCCTTTTTGTTGATGACAAAACATAAGATTATTTTATGGAAAAACTAAAATTCGTAAAAGTTTGAATTAGAGTTTTTACTCTCTTCTCCCCCGTTTTGTCGAAACAAAAAGAGCGTCGAAAAGAAACTAACACATTGTTTTTAAGAAAAACGTGTAAAAGTAAATAATATGAAAAATAGAGAGTAAGAGAGGAGAATGATTCTCGTCTTAGCTCCCCCTTGACGGGTGCTTCCCTTTGTTGAGGGCATCAAGTAATTAGGAAGATTAAACGAGTGTTTTGCAATTATGTTTGCAAATGGTGTCGTCTTTTGACGAAAATGCTCCCCCTTGACGGTTGATCCCCTTTGTAAGAGAGTCAAGTAATAACGAAATCCTAAGTGAAAGTATTTCAAGTGTTTTTGCAATTGTTTTGCTTTGACAAAAAGCTCCCCCTTGTTGAGGGTGTCAAAGTCTTCATGTGTATATTTGAAAATCTACAAAACAAAGGTTAGAAAGCAAGTATATGATGCATAATTTCGTGCAAATGAGACTCAAGTTAGTAATAAAAGGCTTCTGTGCACGGATCCCATGGTTCCTCCATTGGAGGGATCCGTCTAGGCAAAAGTGAGGATCCGTATACCGCATTCTTTTGACAGCAATGTAGATGTAAAATGAAATGTTAACATCAACAAGAGTTATGTATTATAGCACTAAACTTAATTTCATAATCAAATAGCATACAACATGTAATTTCATTCAATAAAACACGGGAAATGATATACATAACTCTAAAACTAAGAAAATGATAAAACCACGAAGTATGATTCTAAGCTATGCTTGAGACTAGAGCACCACTTGAGTTCCTATGCCTAAGGTTGCTTAGGTTTGTTGATCTCAACGAAACGTTCGAGGAGGTGATAAAACATGAAACGTAGCTCGCCACGTACTTCATGTAGCAAGCCTTCAACATGTTGACAATGATAACAATCTTTGTCATGGCTAGGAAAAGGTGGTGGTAGGAATGGAGTGTGTTAATACAAATAAGCCGTAAAAACGTTTATTTATATTTTACGATCTTCTAATGTTTTGTCGATAACAAAAGTAAAATCATTTTAACGAAACAAATAAAATACGTAAATGGTTTGAGCCAATAGTTTACTAACACACATAAGTTTTCACATAAAACACTAAACAAGTAAAAGTGGTTTTATGATTTAGTATTACATATGTACAACAACTAGTGTTTACATATTAGGTAAATATATACATAACTAGTATGTATCATAATGGGCAATATAAATGGGTAGAAACTTAAGTAATTGACCCATTGACTAAAGTACATTGAATATAGTTGGGTATAACCCAAAGTCCATGACCCATACCCATGGAGCATAACCCAAAACCCATTGCATGACATCATGCATAAGTCATAAATGGATATTATCCATGACCCATTGTTTTAACCCATGACCCATGGACTAGATGCATTGCATCTTGTAGATACATTGTATCTATTTGGATACCCATGGTCCAAAGTATAGGACCCATGAACCATAACCCATGACCCATGACCCAAAACCCAAAAACCCATGGGCAAAGAGGAGCGTCCCACGGATCCCCAGGATTACACTGGACGGATCCCTCAAGTGAGGGATCCGTGGAACAATAGCCAAAATTCCTCTATAAATAGTGAGCCATTTCTTCATTTTGGGTTGCCACTCCCACACATACTTTCCCCAAGTATTGTAATCTTCTAACCTCATATCCTAAGGATCTCTCTATGTAGTTTGTGTTTTGTTTTTGTGTGATTCTCTAGGTTCCTCTTAAAGGCGAGATCACCACCTCTTGAAGTCGAGCAAGCTCAAGCCCATGAGTTGCCATACTTCGTCATCATCAAGACTACTGACGTTCTCTTGTTGATAGTTCTTTCTTCCTCCATAGAAGTGTTCTGTCAAATCCATTAGTGAAGGATGCCGAAAGAGTCAAGACGAAAGTATTAGTGAAAGGTGCTTAACGTCCGTGTCAAAAAGCATTAGTGAAGAATGCTAAAGGAGTAAAGACGAAGGCATTAATGAAAGGTGCCAAACGTCTGTGTCAAGGGCATTAGTGAAGAGTGCCTAGAAGTTAAGTCAAGTGGCATTAGTGAAAGATGCCAATGGCGTATAATCGATGAGGTGCATCGATGTACAAGTAGAGATAGGTTATATCCAAGGATATTGATATCCTTGATGATGTTGTAATAAGGAGTGGGTCTCCTTTGGGATAAGTGTTGTGTAGTGTTGGGTAGTAGTTCCTCCATTGTAATGGAACTCGGTATTTAGCTTAGTACCGGATAAAGGGTAGGCGATGTTGTGATAGGTGTGGTTCTACCATGTGGAAGAACCCGGTGGTTAGCCTAGTACTAGAAAAAGAGTAGGCGACGTTGTGAAGGCTTCTCCGCCATAAGGAGTTGGTGTCGGGTAGTGTTTACGAACTCTCGAGTAGGTAACTCGGGACTGGAGTAGGCAAGGAAGGTGCCTTTGTAGTAGAACCACTATAAATACTCGTGTCGTAGTTATGTGCTTCTTACTCTTTATCTTTCATTACACGTTTATATATCTATCTATCAACGTCCAACTTACAAATTCAAATAGATTGACATAAGTCGATCTAAATATTTTAAAACAAAGTTTTAATTGGCAAAACTATTCAACCCCCCCCACTTCTAGTTTTCCACAATTGGTATCAGAGCATCGTTACCAAGTTTCTAAGAGTATGGTGTACTTTAAAAACTTGATACGATCCGTGTATATTTGAAAACTATAAAGAAGGATTTTTGTTTACTAAAGGTCATGTTTTAAAAATCATCATATTGTATAATGTTGGACAATGATAGAACGTTCTAATATTTTCCCTGTTAAGAATTCTCCATACTTGGATTGGGCATCCTAAGAAGATCATGAAGAAATTCTCTAAATACTTCCTTAAAAAGAATATTTAGCAAAGAATTCCCCATACATGGATTTAGGCATCCTAAAAAGATCATGAAGAATTTTTCTAAATACTTCTTTCCTTAAAAAGAATATTTAGCAAATGTATGATCTTTAATAAATTACAAATAATTTTTTTTATCATAATTAAGTTTTAATAGTATCTTTACGCTCTCTTAATAATCATTAAAGTAGTTATCTATATTGAACTCATCATCAGGAATAGTATTCTTCGTTGATTTATATAGACAATACTACACACTAGTAATAATGATATCTCGGCTATTCGAGAGCTTTGATCATTACTCCTCACAAAAGGATTATTGACATTTCATCTATGTCAATGAGTATCCGTGTGAAATTTCTTACATTATGATAAAATGGGATTTTATCATAATATTTGAAAACTTCCCAAAGAATTATGATTTATTCATAAAAAGGGAACCTCGTCAAATAGGATTAGTATAAACCGTCAAAACCCCAAACCACAAGTTATAGAGCTTAAACATTGACCCTAAGCAATTTAGAACTCCTAAACCAAAATTATCAAGGAATACTTAAGCTGACTTTTTGCTGTTATGCCGGATCCCTGCGTTTGAACTAGCCGGATCCCTCATACAAGGGATCCGTGCAACAGAAGACAACATAAGTTAGAAATGATCACAGTGGAAGTTCCACTATCACTTTCATCTATCAAAGACTCACGGACATAAACCTAGTTACTGTTCAAAGGAGCAAATGATCATTTCCTTCAAGCAAAAAAATCTCTTGTGTAAGTATAATCTTCACTACATTGTTATTTCTATTCCTTGATTCCTAGGATTACAATTTTCATCTTTAGAAGTTGGGTTCAAATGGGTTTGTCATAATTTGTTACCACATTGTTTTCTAAGATAATCTAAATCAAAGAATTAACATTGTTAATACAAATTAAACTCATTCCTTGAACTCAATAAAGATGTTTTAAGCAAATTTGTGATCAAACCCTTTAGGATACTATTCACAATTAACACCACATTGTGGTTTTGTTGTATAGGAACAATCATGCCTAGTAACCACCAACAAGATTATCATGATACCGCCCACTACATCCCAATGTACCATCGAAAGGAAGGACTTAGCCCGGAGGATAGGAAAGCTTTCTAGTTACTTGAAAAGAGGCTTTTTTATGAAGGATGTGTGGTAGAACCATCATTCCTTGCTAACACCAACTTCCGACAAGTCTTTGAAGGAATTGACTTTGATTGCCTTTTAGACATAAACGAGCAAATTTTTCCGGTGTTCGTGCTTGAATTTTACAAGACAATGAGAATCGTTAGGAATGATAAGGGGACCATCTCAATAGCCTTCATCATAAATGAGCATGAGTACACCCTCTCTCTTGTAGAATTTGGAAGAATACTCCGTGTACAATATTAAGGAGTTTGCATGTATTCCAATGAATGGTCTTTGGCAGAGCTACACGACATGGTAGATCATCATGAAGTCTACTACATGAGAATCCCGGAACCAACCACGGTAAGGGATACCGTATTCATGCAAAAGGGCATCTCCATCGAGGGATCTATAGGGATCCATTTCAAATGGAGCTTTCCGAAATGTTCCCGTTGTACAAGAAATGGGAAGTCATAGTAAGGGAGAATGTTCTTCGCTTGGGAGGCAACAAGGATCATACCAATGCATGCTTGAGCTTCATGATTTATTGCCTTGTGACCAACACTCGCTTCAACCTAGCATATTACATGTTAAAGAGAATGGCGAGTGTGAAAAGCATGGAAAAGATGGTACTCCCTTATGCAATGCTCCTATCCCGTCTAGCAAACTTCATCTTTGCTTTAGAGCCTTCTCCGCATTCCTTTGATCATAGCTTTTGCAAAAAAGTCATAGTGCCATTATCCGAGGGAAAAACTACAAGGTTCATTGTGGATGGCAAGAGACCTCACCCACTAACAGATTCATCAGATGAGAGGGAAAGACAAAGAGAAGTAGAAGGAACAAAGAGAAGTAGAAGGAAGTAGCAACCCCCTTGGCAACACCGATCTCGACCCTTTAGATTACATCAATCAATTGCCGGACATTCCTAGCCCATCACAAGAGTGGCAACAAACTAAAGGAATCTTCAAGTGCTTCGCTAACTTCTTGAAGAAAAGAAGTAGAGATGGTGGGATGAAGAGTGAAGGGGATGAAGATGAGGATGAAGACGGGAGTGAAATGGATGGAGGTATAGATGGAAGGTAAGGTCATAGGACCTTAATTTATGAGAACAATTTCCAAAACAATGGTTTGTAACATCTTAAACAATACTTATGTAGAGTAGGATATAGTATGTAGGAATTTCCATGATTTGGCATTGAACACCTTAACTTAGGAACGAGTAAGATGAGATTTTACGACATCTTGAGTTCACTCAAGTAGTCGTCGTCACTCATCTTTGATTACCTTTTTAGTTCCCCCACACTTGCTATGCGTTATACTTGTTATGTGAATGCATTTACTGATTGTAGAAATGACTAGGATAAGCATTTGCTAATAGTACAAATATTTCACAATTGCTGAGAGGCGTCTGGTCTGCAGTAGCTGGATCCCTGGGCTATAACTAGCCGGATCCCTCCAATGAGGGAACCGTGGGATCCGGGCAAACAAATACCAGATAACTGATCATGTTTCATCAAACCTGTCCTCTTGATCACATCACTCTAGCTAAACATGACCCTTTAAGACTACTTAAGTCTTCCTTAAGCTCAGTAGTTGTCACACTCACTCGTGGCTAACTTAGGATCAAATTCAAAGTGTTTTTGATTTATCAACTCATCAAAACTCACCATATTTTCGCTCCAATGCTCACACATTGCTCCTCACATCTCAAAACACTTAGTTTGATATTTTTATCAATTTTAGCAAATTGATTTGAGTCATTCTTATCTTAAAATAGGCTTAAAACTAGCTTTTCATTTTTCTTTATTTTTTAGGAATTTTTCAAATTTCTCTTAAGTCATCATCTAATCTCTAGGATCAATTGCCACCATTTGTCATTCTCAAATCAATGAGTATCATCCTTAAGCATAGAGCTACACTATCAAAAAATCCACTTTCCTACCCAATACCATCATTAAGTATCCTCATTTCTTGGTGGTTGGACATTTAAGTCACCCATCACTTAAAACATCTAAGGAAAGTCAAAACCTCAAGATTTATAGGCTCTAGACCCCACTAAAGAGTATAATCACTTCACCATATTTCTGTCTGACAGACGGATCCCTGGTTTATAACCAGACAGATCCCTAGTGAGAGGGATCCATGGGATCCGTGTCTACAGAGAGCTTCTAATCAGCTTTTCCTTCAAAATTCAAACCATCTTTGGTAATCTAAACACTTTTGGTTACCATTTAATGATTCCCTAGAGCTGAACAACACCATAGTTGACCTTGGTGCATGCCTAATTCTCTTAGTGGTCATGAATTTAATTCCTTAATTCAAATTCACCCTTTATAAACCAAATACTCTTGAGAGGTTAAGTCATCACTCTTACCACATTCCCCAATGAGGGAACCGTGGGATCCGGGCAAACAAATACCAGATAACTGATCATGTTTCATCAAACTTGTCCTCTTGATCACATCACTCTAGCTAAACATGACCCTTTAAGACTACTTAAGTCTTCCTTAAGCTCAGTAGTTGTCACACTCACTCGTGGCTAACTTAGGATCAAATTCAAAGTGTTTTGATTTATCAACTCATCAAAACTCACCATATTTTCGCTCCAATGCTCACACATTGCTCCTCACATCTCAAAACACTTAGTTTGATATTTTTATCAATTTTAGCAAATTGATTTGAGTCATTCTTATCTTAAAATAGGCTTAAAACTAGCTTTTCATTTTTCTTTATTTTTTAGGAATTTTTCAAATTTCTCTTAAGTCATCATCTAATCTCTAGGATCAACTGCCAACATTTGTCATTCTCAAATCAATGAGTATCATCCTTAAGCATAGAGCTACACTATCAAAAAATCCACTTTCCTACCCAATACCATCATTAAGTATCCTCATTCTTTGTGGTTGGACATTTAAGTCACCCATCACTTAAAACATCTAAGGAAAGTCAAAACCTCAAGATTTATAGGCTCTAGACCCTACAAGATATAATCACTTCACTCACTCACCATATTTCTGTCTGACCGACGGATCCCTGGTTTATAACCAGACAGATCCCTAGTGAGAGGGATCCATGGGATCCGTGTCTACAGAGAGCTTCTATCATCTTTCCTTCAAAATTCAAACCATCTTTGGTAATCTAAACACTTTTGATTACCATTTAATGATTCCCTAAGTTCTGAACAACACCATATATAGTTGACCTTGGTGCTTGCCAAATTTTCTTAGTGGTCATGAATTTAATTCCTTAATTCAAATTCACCCCTTATAAACCAAATACTCTTGAGAGGTTAAGTCATCACTCTTACCACATTCCCCAAAAAAAATAAAAATAAAAATAAAATAAAAATAAGTAGTTAGAGACTCCTATTGCATCCTCACCATCACTATGACTAAAGCATCTAGCAACAACTCTTCAACCAAAGGTTCATCTAAAAGGAATGGTCGTATGATCCATGAGATATCATCCACCGAATCATCACCCGTAAGAGGTCATAATGCTAGAATCGCACCTCAACAATCCCAATCAACAATTGCTAAGAGAACCGCAAGAATTAGTATTAGACCTCTTGGGTTAGAAAAGGGTTCATCAAGCTCTAACCAATGCACCTAGTTCTAGTAAAGCGCCTAAGCCTTCATTCCTAGAACATAGACAACACTCATTCACCAAACCTATTTCTCATCAAAATCTCTATTCATTAGAGCACTCACCACTTGAACTTCCCACTCACCAACCTTCTCGTTAAATAGGGAACCACCTACATCACCAAATTGTACATCATTGGAGACAATGAACCATCAAGGATTTGATCATATAGAGGACTTTCCATTACCACCACCTCTATTCTTAGTGGAAACTCATCCTACATTGCTCAATGTACCTCCACCATCATTTATAGAGCCTACTCAAAACATCCAATCTACTCCGGTTCCTAAACAAGACAATAATTGCTCTAATTGTCTAATCACCCAAGGACTTGTTCAAGAAATATGAAATGAGTTGCATTTCATGTTTAATCATCTTCTTGAACGATTGGACCAAATCAACAAGTCTACCCATCCTTAGACTCAAGCACATTGTTGCTTTTTAAGCTTTTGGTCACTTATTAGAATTAGTAGAAAATGTATTACATGGTTAAATCATTCTCTTAGTTTTAGAGATTTGTAGATCATTTCTCATAATTTTATTGAATGAATTTACATGTTTTCTGCCATATTATCTTGAGTATATATCTTATGCAAAGCTTCATATCTCACTTTGATGTTAACATCACTTGTTACATCACCATTGCTGAATTCTGTTTTCAGACATACGGATTCCTTCATTATACCTAGACGGATCCCTCCAAGGAGGGAACCGTGGGATCCGTGCAACAGAAGACCTGTCTTCTACTAACTTAAGTCTTGTTTGGGAGGAAAATTATGCATTATATACTTGTTTTTCTAACCCTTGTTTTGCAGATTTTCAAGTATACACATGAAGACCTTGACACCCTAAGCTAGGGGGAGCTTTGTGTCAAACAATACATTGCAAAACCATTTGCAATATAATCCTCATTTGCATCACATTTCATGATGTCCCTTTGCAAAGTTTCAATCATCAAGGGGGAGCATTATCGTCACAAAGACGAAACCATTTGCAAACATAGTTGCAATGCATTAGCTTAGTAGTTTTTCTTACTTGACGCCCTCACAAAGGGATGGACTCGTCAAAGGGGAGTTAAGACGAGAACCCTTCCCGTCACTTGCTCTCTATATTTTTATTTTTTCCCTCATTACATGTTTTTCTTAAAACATTGTGTTAGTTTCTTTTCGACGCTCTTTTTGTTTCGACAAAAAAGGGGAGAAGAGAGTAAAAACTCCAATTTAAACTTTTACGAATTTTATTTTTTTCTTAAAATAATTTAATGTTTTGTCATCAAAAAAAAGGGGGAGATTGTTAATACAAATAAGCCGTAAAAGCGTTTATTTATATTTTACGATCTTCTAATGTTTTGTCGATAACAAACGTAAAATCATTTTAACGAAACAAATAAAGTACGTAAATGGTTTGAGCCAATAGTTTACTAACACACATACGTTTTCACATAAAACACTAAACAAGTAAAAGTGGTTTTAAGATTTAGTATTATATACGTACAACAACTAGTGTTTACATATCGGGTAAATATATACATAACTAGTATGTATCATAATAGGCAATATAAATGGGTAGAAACTTAAGTAATTGACCCATTGACTAAGTACATTGAATGTAGTTGGGTATAACCCAAAGTCCATGACCCATACCCATGGAGCATAACCCATAACCTATTGCATGACATCATGCATAAGTCATATATGGATATTATCCATGACCCATGATTTTAACCCATGACCCATGGACTAGATGCATTGCATCTTGTAGATACATTGTATCTATTTGGATACCCATGGTCCAAAGTCTAGGACCCATGACCCATAACCCATGACCCATGACCTAAAACCCATGGGCAAAGAGGAGCGTCCTACGGATCCCCAGGATTACACTGGACGGATCCCTCAAGTGAGGGATCTGTGGGATTCGTGGAACAATAGCTTAAATTCCTCTATAAACAGTGAGCCATTTCTTCATTTTGGGTTGCCACTCCACACATACTTTCCCCAAGTATTGTAATCTTCTAACCTCAGATCCTAAGGATCTCTCTATGTAGTTTGTGTTTTGTTTTGTGTGATTCTCTAGGTTCCTCTTAAAGGCGAGATCACCACCTTTGAAGTCGAGCAAGCTCAAGTCCATGAGTTGCCATACTTCATCATCATCAAGACTACTGAGGTTCTCTTGTTGATAGTTCTTTCTTCCTCCATAGAAGTGTTCTGTCAAAGCCATTAGTGAAGGATGCCGAAAGAGTCAAGACGAAAGCATTAGTGAAAGGTGCTTAACGTCCGTGTCAAAAAGCATTAGTGAAGAATGCTAAAGGAGTAAAGACGAAGGCATTAGTGAAAGGTGCCAAACGTCCGTGTCAAGGGCATTCGTGAAGAGTGCCTAGAAGTTAAGTCAAGTGGCATTAGTGAAATATGCCAGGGCTATAATCGATGAGGTGCATCGATGTACTAGTAGAGATAGGTTATATCCAAGGATATTTATATCCTTGATGATGTTAATAAGGAGTGGTCTCTCTTTGGGATAAGTGTTGTGTAGTGTTGGGTAGTAGTTCCTCCATTGTAATGGAACTCGGTATTTAGCCTAGTACCGGATAAAGGGTAGGCGACGTTGTGATAGGTGTGGTTCTACCTTGTGGAAGAACCCGGTGGTTAGCCTAGTACGGGAAAAAGAGTAAGCGATGTTGTGAAGGCTTCTCCGCCATAAGGAGTTGGCGTCGTGTAGTGTTTACGAACTCTCGAGTAGGTGACTCGAGGAGTGGAGTAGGGAAAGGAAGGTGTCTTTGTAGCCAAACCACTATAAATACTCGTGTCGTGGTTATGTGCTTCTTACTCTTTATCTTTCATTACACGTTTATATATCTATCTATCAACGTCCAACTTACACATTCAAATAGATTGACATAAGTCGATCTAAATATTTTAAAACAAAGTTTTAATTGGCAAAACTATTCAACCCCCCTCTTTTTTCCATTGAGTGGTTTGAGGATCCACAAAGATGGGGATTTGTGAAGGCACATTTGGAGATGGTTCTACTAAGGATGCTTGTGGTGGTAGAGAGGTGTCTACTTCCATGTGATCCGGTTGTTGATTCCTCATAATCCAAAATGGACTATTTGAGGGTGATGGAGAGAAGGATACCAGTGCTAGTGTTGTTTCAACACCATGGTTTTGTTGTTGCGCTATTCTCTAATTTGAGGAGAATGTTGGCAATGGTGGAAGATGAGATGGCCTAGAAGGAAAGTCCTTTAAATTGTAGAGGTGTGGAGATGAGAGTGGAGTGGTGAAGGATATGGCTCTAGGTACTAAGGGTGATGGTTTAGTGGAAATTAGGGTGTTTGGTTTATGAGGTATAGTAGTGTTTGGTAAGGGTAGTTTTGTGGGAACAATACTTTTGGGGATTGGTTTGATTGGTTGAGTTGGTTGAAAGGGAATTCTAGCGTTTATGGTTTTAACGGATGATGATTCGGTTGAAGAGATTTCGTGAACAACCCGAGCAAGTTTATTGTTGGAAAATTTAGTGCACTTGTGGGATTAGTTCACACCTAGTTTTGGGTTAGGAGGTACGAGTGTACAACCATGAGGTCCCTGAACACCCTGACTCAATAGTTGTTAGTACTGCTAGTGTATTGTTACTACTGGCTAGTATGGTAAACTACTGCTAGTATAGTAACTGATGGTTCCTGCTGGTAGTGTATTGGTTCCTGTTGGTAGTGTATTGGTTGCTACTGCTAGTGTAGTAACTGATGGTTCCTACTGGTAGTGTTCTGGTTCCTGCTGCTAGTGTAATGGTCCCACCGGTAGTGTTGCAGTGATTAATTTGTAACAGCTTTGACTCATTTAAGTGCTGTTTGACCGCTTTAGGACCACGTTTAATTGGTCATGTAACCATTATTCCTATGATAATGGAGGCTTATTATGGGTGATTAATTGGTCGTTAATCACACATAATGTCCATTGACTAGGAGTGAGTATTCTCTATTATAAATAGAGAATGTCATCATCAGCATGAAAATATACTAAAACCAGGAGATATAAACAAAAAGCTTAAACACTTATAAGCGCAAGGGTTATTGATTGTGCCTAATTCAATAACTAACATTTGGTCTTATCCCAAGTAGATATTCGTGTAACCCATGCATAGGGTCGAATAGTTTACTTTGGAAAGTGATTACACGATTCCAAGTGATATCCGGTAACCACCTAGTGGTATGTCTTCGACTTTGATTATCTTACCTGGCTGCTGGGCGTATAACCACCAACAATCAAAGTAAACTATTTGTGATAATCAATGGCTGTTGCTGTAATGAAACACATGGCTTCCAACTTTGCCAAGCTGGATAAGTTTGAAGGGGTGGACTTTAGGAGATGGCAGAAGAAGATGCACTTCTTGCTGTCAAGCATGAGCGTGGTGTATGTGCTAACCACTCCTATTCCTGATGATGGGGATGATGCTACAGTGGAGCAATCAGGAGAGGAGAGCAAATGGGAGAATGATGACTACATTTGCAGAGGTCTAATTCTCAATGGTATGTCCGATTCTCTATTTGACATTTATTAGAACTTTGAGTCTTCCAAAGAACTGTGGGATTCCTTGGATTCCAAATATATGGTTGAGGATGCATCAAGTAAGAAGTTTCTTGTAAGTAATTTCACAAATTACAAGATGACTGATTCAAGACCAGTCATGGAACAATACAATGAACTTCTTGGTATACTTTGAAGGTTTACACAACACAATATTCACATGGACGAGGCTATTTCAGTCTCTTGTGTCATTGATAAACTTCCTCCTTCCTGGAAAGATTTCAAGCATACCTTGAAACATAAGAAAGAGGAGTTAACTCTGGTTGAGTTGGGCAGTCATCTGCGCATTGAGGAATCTCTGAGGGTGCATGATAATGACAAGCCAAAGAGTAGCAATGCTACTGGTGCATCTGTTGTCAATATGGTGGAGCATAACAACTCCACCAGGTACAATGACAACAAAGGCAAACGTAAAACATCATGACAACACAAGGGCAAATCCTAACAAGAAGGCAACACCTACTTGTTGGAAATGTGGCAAAACTGGTCACATTAAAAGGGATTGCAAAAGTGTTAAGGTTGGTGGTAAAGCCAATGGATTAGGCACTAATGGTTCAGGGAGTGGTGGTTCAACCAACTCACTGAAAGGTCAGAATATGTTTAATAAGTCTTTTCAGATTTATTATGTTACATATGTATCTGAATCTTATTATGTGCAGGATGATGATGTTGCATTGTGGGTTGACTCTGGTGCAACAGTTCATGTGTGCAAATATAGAAGCTGGTTCAAGACTTATGAGTCACTGAACAATGGTTCTATTCTTCACATGAGAAATGAGTCAACAGCCTTGGTGCATGGTCGTGGTTGTGTAGATCTTAGATTTAGTTCTGGAAAGATTGTAACTTTGTTTAATATTATTCATGTTCCTGATATAAGGAAAAACTTGGTTTCAAGTAGTGTTTTGAATAATCATGGATATAAACAAGTTATTAAGTCTGATAAATTTCACCTGTCTAAAAGTGGTGTTTTTATTGGTTTTGGCTATTTATGTAACCAAATGTTCAGGCTTAATATTGTCACTAATAGTGATAATTCAGCCTTTGTGACAACCTTTGACCAGACTGGCTCTACCCTATGGCATGCTAGACTTGGCCATGTTCATTATAAAAGGATGCAAGATATGTCTAAGGATGGGTTAATCCCAGCATTTGACATGGAAACTAAAAAGTGTAAAACTTGCATGTTGACCAAAATAACTAAGAAACCTTTTCAGGGTGTTAGTCGTGAAACTAAGCTCTTGGAGCTAATACACAGTGACCTGTGTGATTTGCATGCCACTCCCTCTTTGGGGAATAAGAAGTACTTTGTGACATTTATTGATGATGCTTCTAGGTTTTGTTATGTCTATCTATTACATACTAAGGATGAAGCATTAGATAAATTAAAAGTGTTTAATACTGAATTTGAATTACAACTTGGGTCTTTGATCAAAAGATTAAGGACTGATAGGG
>OU343221.1:293484698-293650444 GCA_910596185.1 Chrysanthemum makinoi
TTCTGTTCTGATAATGCTAATGACTATGTTAGTCTTTGTCTATTTAGTTATAGTATTTTACTATGTTTTCTATCGTATGTGAGACTGCCATGATTGGACTTTATGTCCGCTGCTGCAATATGATTTAAGTGTGTTAATGTAGATTAATTGATTTGTATGATTGCTATGTTTATTTCTGGTAATGTTTCCGTTAGTTATTAGACTCTTCGTTTAGCTTGTATGTAATCTATTATTCTTGATATGTTAAGTGTTTGGTTGTTCTGATGTGTTTGTGTTTGTGTCATTAATGTGCTATGAGGTGTTTAAACTATATACGTGGTTGTTTGGATTTCTGTATATTTGTGCTTCCGCAGAATCCTAAAAGATCCCTTGTCATCATTTCATTTTGATTTCGTTATTTGTACATTTGTTTTGTTTAGCTTTAGTTTCGTTATATCTGTTCACTGGGCTTTGTAAGCTCAGCCGCACTTTCTTTTCCTGCGGCAGGTATTTAGCATTCAAGATGAGCTTATGGGATAGCTGATCTGGGTTGAGCGTAGAGATGAGAGCAAGATTTGAAATAGAGATCTTAGATCGATTTTGATATTAAGTTTATTTATATTATTTTTGTAAGTTTTGTAATGGTTTCCGTTTTTGTATAGTATTTAAAGTTCTGATATGAAACCGTATTGTGATATCTTTACCCTTGTCGGGTCGGGGTGTTACAATTTATGGTATCAGAGCCAGGTTATGACCCTTAGAGCTTAGGCTATGACCTGTGAGAAGTGGGTAGATTTAGGATTTTCCCTTCTGCGTACTTTTCTTGCGTCCACTATCGTACTTAGACTTTGCTAATAGTGGGTTATTCTTTTAGATGGTTATTCCTCGTCGCTCTAGTTCATCCGATAGGAGCAAACAAGGACCAGCTAGGCAACCTAGGGAGAGGATGAAGTGGACCGTTGTTATTGCTAAAGGCTGCAAGAGGTTTGGTAGAATGAAGCGGACCAATAGGAGGATACGAGTTCCGGCCTATATGTGGCCATGCACAATCGAGGAGAAACTAACCTTGAAGAACGTAGACGGAAAGGTAGAGGGAGTAACGAAACTAAAGTCGTTGACAACCAAGGTTTCACCACTAAGTATCATGATAGATGTCCCAAGTTCTTTGAAGATGGAGGAGTAGGTTGGGCTGAGAGTCGTGATTTGTATGCTTTCGTGGATCGTGTGCCGGAGGAAGAAGAGAGGAATCGGAAAAGTGACTTTGCTAGTCGCTTACTACCGCAGCGTGAAGGAAACAAGAACGGATGGATAAGTGAGGAAGAAGAGGAACAAGAGGAACACGAGGAAGAATACGAGGTGGACTCGGATTTGGAGTCTACGGCTACTAGTAGATTTAATCCGATACAAGAATGGGAAATTTCGCTCCTGATTAGTTGTCCTCTTATGAGAAATTTCTGACATTGGATTTTGAGTTTAGGTCCTTTTGTTTCATTTAGATGATTGAGTCTTGGATTATTAAGTTTGTTTTGGAAGTTCATCGTATGACGATTTTGCAAATTTTGTTTGATTAGTGGAAATAAAACGAAATTTTGAAAGTATAGTTCCTGTCTGTTATATCCGATAGATTCGTTAGATTTCCGTTAGTCCTCGTAAGTTTCGTCTGCTATTTATTTTCTTAATGATGTTGTTTAATTACAGCTTGAAATGAAGTATGACCATCATGATGGTATACTCATGTGGATCTGGTTTGTTATAGTATGCTACTTGCTATCTGTATGTTATCCGTATGTGATATGTTTTGTTATGATATTAGTTATGTGTTTTGTCATGACCCGAGACCGAATATAGTGACAATAAGAACTTGTTATGTGATGCAAGTATTATGACGCCTGATCAACGTAATAATACCGAGATCATATAATCTGAACTTATTGAAGGTATACGACGTCTGGGAAATGCCTGTGATTGATAAGTGATTGGACTTTGACTTGTATATGTTATTTGGCACTCTTCTTGTCCGTTTGAGATTCTGTGCCTAATTATGAGATTTTCGTCGGTATCTGTTACGTATAAGTTTTGTACGCTTGGAATCCGGAATTGTTATGATTTGTGTGAACTATGGACTGCTATGATTGCTCTAAATGTGTACGTCTCCGTGTACCCTTATTGTGAGCATTGGATATTTCGTGAAGTGTTTGAGGGACATTAAAATCCTTTTAGTTTGATTATCTGCGACTAGTGAGACCGTTAGGATTCGTTTTGTCTATGTACATGTTTGTTCTCCTCATTAGATATCTGAATAAGTTAGAAATTGTCGTTTGATTTTCGACACCTCATCTGTTATCTGCCATTACTTTGATAAGTATATGATTATCTGTTGTAAGTATTTGATTATTGATTAGACTTCTGAAATTATGAGTTTGTAGATTCTGATAACAATCCGATTTGTTTTTTTTGTTCTGTTCCGTCTTGTTCAATTTCGAGGACGAAATTTTATTTTAGAGGGGAAGAAATTGTAAAACCTGAATTTCTAAAATTCACAAAAAGACCAAAATACCCCTATGATCAAAAAGTATGAAAAATTAATTTAAAGAGTACCAAATAAGCTATGTAAATTCAGAGAATTATCAGATATGATCATAATAAATTTTAAGAACTTTATAAGTTTAATTTTTGTATTTTGAAAAGTATAAAAATATCGGCCATATAATTATTTAGACCCGAAAAGTATTTAAACTAATTAATAAAATGTATAAATTAAGAATAAGGCCCAAAGTAATTTAAGAAAAATGTATGGTAATTTTTATGAGTCCAATACATTATATAGCCCATATAAAAATTATAAAAAAACCATATATAAACACATTATACGGTTGAATCTAATCCCTAAAAAAAAAAAAACCGATTAAACCTTGGCCGACACTCTAAAAACCCTAGACAATTCGACATTCGGTTTTCAAGGCTTAGAGCTATTTTTCTTGGACGAGTTGGAAGGTAGAGAAGGTGTTAAAAATCTGGTTCGAGGTTCTAAGGTGCTGGTTTGATCGTGGTCATTTTCTTGGTCGATTAGGGTTTGCCGAGTAGAGTTTTTGGTTTCTTTTGTTCTAGAGTTCGATTCTCATCAAGGGTATATTTCCAATACTATTTTCAGTCCTAAAAATCTTATAGAACCTGTAAAAATTATTCATGCATATTTAACAAGTCGTATGGAATTGTTTTGAATAAAAACCCTAAAAGCGTATAAAATAGAGAACGAGCATATAATAATTTTTGGGACCATGATCTGAATTTTCTGGAGACTCTTATATGTTATACGACCTGAATAAAATATATATTAGTGAATTCGAAGCTTGTGTGAATTGTTATGGAATTGTTTTGTTCAATCGCGTATGAAAAAGGAAGAAATTAAAAAGGGACGATTAGGGTTTATAAGAATTAGGGTTTGCTTGTTATAATTAAGGATAATTAATGCAGTAGTAATGATGAATTAATGATGGGTTTAACCTAGGTTTAGGGTTCTTGAATTATGCATCATATCGGTTTTAAATAAAAGTTTTGGGTTGGTTTTGTAAATTATGAAACTTAAAGGTTATTTTTGTAAACAGTAAAATAAAGGTACTAAACGTATAAAAATAAGTATGAGGGTTAAACGTGTAATTTTGGATATTTAGAGGACTATTCGAATTGTTATTAACTTAAAAGGGTATGTTTTGTAAATTCTAAAACCTTTGGGCTAAAATTGTAAAATCTGATAATATAAGGTTAGATCGTATAATTAAAGATGTTAAAAGTGTAATATGTAATTCTGAGTAATTATGGGTCGACAAGTGTGAGTTAATTGTGTAGGGGCATGCATGAGTTTTGAGGTAACTTCGGTTTGTTTTTCATATACGTTCTAGGTCAAAGAGGAAATCATTAAAAGAGGTGACATGTAAATTAAATGCGTAATAAATGATATTAAAAGTATGGGAAACCCTAGGACGTAAATAGGAAGTCGATTTGGGTTAAAAGCTAAGTGTGCAAATTCGTTATTTCATGTGAGAATGGTAAGTCTTGGAGTCGTTAGTAACTATTGATTAAGAGCAAATGAGCTAGTACCAAGCGTGATGTAAACATGCGTGAGTTATGATTGAATGTAAAGAACTAAATATCATGAATTAAAGTATTGCATGCATGGTCTCATTAAGGTTGTGATCGAACAATGTTACGTGTAAAGTCTTGGTTAATCATGTAAGTTATAAAATATGTTGTAAAACATTTTGAAATAGAGTCCTAAAATCCGTCCTTGACATTTATAAACCCTATACTTTGAATGATGATCATATAAGTCCTCAAATAAGATATTTATCATATTAAACCCTTAAGTTTACCATTTATCATTTGTAACCCATAAGTTTGGCTAATTAATGATGAATACTCTAAAATGTTGTAATTCCGTCCGTCACTAAAAATAAGAATATTCTGGCAACTCTAAAAGTATTAATGAGATTAATCCGTTATGACATTAATGATACTAATAAGTATTGAATAAATCATAATCCGTGTAGATTCGTTGAAGGAGACGCGACGTTACATCTTCGTATTCTTACATTCGTTTGCTTTCCTCTCATTTGCTTTAAGGTAAAGATATTCTGACCTTTTTAGTAAAGGTTCCTTTTAACGTTTTCTTTCGTTAGCTTTTCTATTAGGGTTTCCGATGCCATTGCTATGAACCCTTTTCTTGTTTGATTGTTACTTGTGTAAAATACATGTTCTAGTGAACTATGCTATACCTGATGTGAACTTATGTTAGGAAGATTTTGATATGCCCAATCGTTGAACATTGCTATGGTTGATTATGAACTTCTGCTTATGAATGTATGATATGTCACTGTGATATGAACTTCTGACTTCTGAGTATCTGAATATGAACCTTATGATATGAACTATCTGATGTGTCATCTGTGACCTTGTGTTTGACTATGATCTGTGCCATATCTGAAAATCTGTTTGACTTAAGTTAGTCGTTACCGAGCCAAATATTTCACTAGTCATGGGGGTTCCATGTCCGTATCAGTGATGCACCTCTGATATGACTCTAGGGCAGTAGAGTGATGTTCTGCCACGTCTCTGGATGGTGAAGCATATTTTGTATATGTAGGAAGGGGCGTATGGATGCATCCTAGATCTGATCTGTTATCTGATATGTTTTCTGGTGAATGATGTCGTGTGCAATACGCGTCTTCACAAAATTCTGGGAGCTAGCTACTCCAATTATTTTCTGAGGTTACCTTTTGAAGAAGAAAGATATTTCTGATATGATATGTTCTGGGCTCGTGGTAGTTAACTAAATCTTTATTTGTTATTTCTATGTTAAGTATTCTGATTATGATTCGGTATGTTCAAGTGTTAATAAGCTAGGCTTATTATAGGTTATCATATGTTATTATGCTTTTGTATGCTTATGTGACTGCCGTCTACTATGTTAGGATATGATTAATATGTGTAAATATGATTTGCATGCTGCCATCTGATGTATTGTTAGTTTATTGTTATGAGAATTCGTTTATCTATGAGATGAATGTGCTAATGTGAAAGTAAGCATCCTGAAAGTTGATAAGTACAATTGTTCCGTTAATCTGGTCAACCTTGCCTATGTGTTAGTTATCTGTCTGATTATGATTGATCTGCTATGTTAAAACTCTGTTAATGTTAAGATTCGATCTGAGAATTGGTTTAGCTTATGATATCTGTTCTGATAATTGCTAATGACTATGTTATGTCTTTGTCTATTTAGTTATAGTATGTTTACTATGTTTTCTATCTGTATGTGAGACTGCCATGATTGGACTGCTATTTCCGCTGCTGCAATATTGATTTAAGTGTGTTAATGTAGATTAATTGATTTGTATGATTGCTATGTTTATTTTCTGGTAACTGTTTCCGTTAGTTATTAGACTCTTCGTTTAGCTTGTATGTAATCTATTATTCTTGATATGTTAAGTGTTTGGTTGTTCTGATGTGTTTGTGTTTGTGTCATTAATGTGCTATGAGGTGTTTAAACTGTATACGTGGTTGTTTGGATTTCTGTATATTTGTGCTTCCGCAGAATCCTAAAAGATCCCTTGTCATCATTTCATTTTGATTTCGTTATTTGTACATTTGTTTTGTTTAGCTTTAGTTTCGTTATATCTGTTCACTGGGCTTTGTAAGCTCAGCCGCACTTTCTTTTCCTGCGGCAGGTATTTAGCATTCAAGATGAGCTTATGGGATAGCTGATCTGGGTTGAGCGTAGAGATGAGAGCAAGATTTGAAATAGAGATCTTAGATCGATTTTGATATTAAGTTTATTTATATTATTTTTGTAAGTTTTGTAATGGTTTCCGTTTTTGTATAGTATTTAAAGTTCTGATATGAAACCGTATTGTGATATCTTTACCCTTGTCGGGTCGGGGTGTTACAAAGGGGTTTGTATAACCGACCCCATCTACGAATAGGTGCGAAGTAGGAAAATCATGAATTGTGCATTTACTATTGAGTTAATCTCATAAATCGTCTTGGCATTGTCGGATTTAACGAAAATGGTCCTTAAAATAAAATTTTAATGGATCTTCTTTCTATGGTTGGACCTGTATCGGGTTTGGTCCCTGTGGTTTTCATTTTTTTTACTATCCTCTCCCTAAGGTTTTTGACATGTATCGGGTTGGGGGGGGGGGGGTCAAAGATTTCTTTTGTCCTTTTTTTATTTGCAGTACAACACAGTTTTTTGTCAGAATTTGTTCCGTATTTCAGACAGTTTTAAGCATTTTACTTATTAAACTTTATATTTTATGTTCTATACTTTCAGGTTTATAGGTTTTTGACTTAAACAAAATTATAAAAAAGGAAAAAATAAAAAAAAAACGCAAAAGAAGAGGGGGTGCCCTTTGTAGAAAAAAGGGTTTGTATAACCGACCCCATCTACGAATAGGTGCGAAGTAGGAAAATCATGAATTGTGCATTTACTATTGAGTTAATCTCATAAATCGTCTCTGTGCATTGTCGGATTTAACGAAAATGGTCCTTAAAATAAAATTTTAATGGATCTTCTTTCTATGGTTTGACCTGCATCGGGTTTGGTCCTTGTGGTTTTGATTTTTTTACTATCCTCTCCCTAAGGTTTTTGACATGTATCGGGTTTGGTCCTTGTGATTTGCATTTATTTACTATTGTCATGGACCAAACCCGATACGGGTCAAAACTACAAAGAGAGGGTCCGTTAAATTTTTTGTTTAAAGACCATTTTCATTAAACCCGACAAACCACAAGAACGATTTATGAATATAACTTTTTACTATTATACAATGGACGAATATCTGAAACAAATTAATAAAGCATTACCTTGCAAATTAAACAAAATAATAAAGCATTACCCAACAAAATTAAAGGTTGTCGAATTTAGAGTAAATTGCAAAAACCGTCTTTGTGATTTGGCCAAATTACATGTTTTGTTCATATGATTCGGAAAGTACAGGTGACATCCCCGTAAGAAAACTTTAGGTCAATTTCATCCTTGATCGAATGAAATAACCAATTTACTCTCAGCTTCAACCTCCCTTATTTTAACACTTGAATTTTTATTTTATTTTTTTGCTAAAATTCATCCGCATTAATAAAAAAAATAAAAAAAAATACAATCAACAACCACCACCAATCCATTATCTTCAAAACCATGATTAAATGCATCGATATATAACAACAAACTCACTAACAAACAACCACCCAACATAAGTACATAACCATAACCTACATACAGACACAAATACCACTAGATCTTCAACCAAAATCAAATATTTATTATTTGAAAGCGAAAACCTCTAACATGGTGACAATATACATTGTTGCAGCCCTTCACCATTTTACTTCGGCTAAGGACGAATTTGAACTTAAAGTTTCCACACAGGATGCGCCTGCACTTTTCAAACTATACAGACAAAAGATGCACTTTGCCCAAACTGGTAGGACGATTTTTGCAATCTACTCACCCATGAAACCGCCAACTAAACCTCCTTTAATTTATTTTTTTCAAAATTTGTTTCTGTCACACAATATTTTTTGTTTCAAAAAGCTTATATGTCGCTGTATCTATACTACTTATAAAAAAAGAATGCACTTCTCTCATATTAATTATTTTAAGATTTTCATATATAGAATTTTAAGCAAATACAATATTGAAAGCATTATTTACAAGTATCTAAAGCACATATAAAACTAAAAACACTACTCATATATTACAATTAATACACTATTAAAAACGCCCCTTCATTCAAAAATACATGTGAAAAAGCATAATTTACAAGTAGTTGAAGCACAAATAAAACAAACAACACTATTCAACACATACAATTAATACAAAATTTAATTCACCCATTCACCAAAATATACAACTATTTAATCATAATGTACAATCAAATTAAACTTCCAAAACATAAATCTGAATCCAGCTGCACAAAATAAAATAACATTTGTTCGTCAAAAAATTTAATCACAGGGTACCCGCCGTCGCATCGCGCGGATACCCTGCTAGTATTCATATAAGTTTGCTATTACCTTAAAATTCAATTCATATGAGTAATACGATGAAGAGTTTAATATATCCATCTAATTATTAAAATTTAAATATATAGGTAGTTAGCATTTTTCTCAACAAAATATACTTTTCGTTGATGTACATATTACGGCAAACATTTTATTGCGGCAAACGCTTAATTTTTGTCAGAGATAAAAATTGCACTCGAAAAATTCTTTACAGGAATGGTGTTTGCACTTTCAAAATGGCACCGACTAATCTTTAGTTTGGCCAACCCTCGAGGACGATATTTACTCATAAAAAATATTCCTAATTAATTAAGTGGTACGGATGTTTTTTATATTAACAATTGTTTCTTGTAGATGTGTCGTGTTTGAGAGAATATCGATAATAGTCAAATTGCATGCATGAAATAGACAAATAAACTACTTCATGCGTTTTAATTATTCTTTAATTGTTGTGAAAAGATTGATTATTCTTTTATTATAGAAAATAAACTAATTCATGCGTTTAATTAACTAGCATGGTACCCGTGCAATGCGACGGTGGGTAACTGATAACTATTTTTATAGCTAGCAAATGTTTTTTATATATATGTTTTTCTAGCAATAATTTTACGTATTTTAATTTTCGATAAACTACGTATTTTAATTTATTACATTTTTTTACATGTTTTATATAGTTTAAATGAGATGCATCAATATTGGAGGATGTTAAAAGTATGAGAATTTAAGACATTAATTTTTTTTTTAATTTATATGTAAGCTTAATTATTATGCTTAGCAAAAGCAAATTTCTTTTGATGGAAATATTTTTTGTCTTAAAAATTTTAAGACAATTATATTTAGAATGTCCCAAACCCTTTATAAAGAAGTATAGATATATCAAATTACATGTTATTTAAGGTAAGCCAAGACGAAATAACTATGCTCGTTTCTTTTCATACACGATTAACCGCGCATAGCAACGATTGTGTATAATAACGTTAATTTGTATGTAATTTTTTATGTATATATGTGTTCAGTGACGGAGCTAGGAAAAGAGATCAAAAAGGACATTGGAGTTTTTTGTTTTTGTTTTTTTTGTTTTTTTTTTACAAATTAAACGGTATAGCGCACGAACGTGCAAATAATCACTACTTAGTGAACAAGTCGGGTCGGGTCGGGTCTTAATGCAAAAATAATTTGATTTCCTCTTATGCAATTAAGACATAAATTGAATTTCAATCGACAATTTCAACTGTTTAATCTTAAAAACACTCGTTTTGTATACTATATCCATGGGACAAGTTATTTGGACCTCCTATAGGGGGTTTTATGGGATCATGTCCATTGCGAGCTTGTACGGTGTACATCGCGGTTTGTACGTTTTGACCAAAACCTTCTATTGTCACATCATGGGGGTCTTAATAACATAAATATGTTATAAGAACCTCTTGTGGGTCAAAAGTACAAACCGCGAAACACATAGTACAACACTATAATATACACAATACAACCCTCTAATGCGTGTGATGATTGAAAATCCTTATAAAAGGTTCATATAAACTGCCCCGTTCCAAAAAAATGGATTAAATTGTACGAAAAGCATTTGTCTTTTTTAAGAGTGAATGGTGTCGTAGCGATTCGAGCTCGCCAATCCAACGTGGATCACTCGCCGGTTCTCGCCGGCCTTCGCCACCACACCAAGGTGGCTCGCGGTTTGTTTTCGCCACCCCAACGACATGCAAAATGACAAAACAATTTTGAATATACACAGTTAATGGACCAACGGTTACTTTTAATTTTTTTTTTTTTTTTTTTTTTTTCAAATTTAAATATTTAACCCAGCCACTCTATAAATAATACTCATATTTACACAAAAAATTCACACTTCTCTTTCAAACATAATTCACACTTCTTTTTCAAACACAATTCAACTTCAAAATTCACGCTTCTCTTTAATATATTGTAATGTTTTTATTTTAATGAATTTTAAATTTGTTGTTTAAAATGTTTGAATTTGTGTTTGAAAATTATGAAAAAGAAATAAAATGATGGTGGGTGGGGCTCAAGTGAAGAGGTTTGAGTTAGTTGTGATTGAATGGTATTTTTAATGAGAGTGTGTTGAAATGATGTGACACATGTAAAGCCCAAATGAAGAGCCATAGATTAGCCATGATACCCTTCTGTCTAAATAATACTCCTCCGCCCATATTAAGTGTCCACAATGGAATCTTAAGATGTCTCAAATTAAGTGTCCATATTCTATTCCAACCAATGAGATGAAACTTTAGTGGGTAAAATTGATATTTGATTGGTGGAGAGTGTAGTTAGTGGGATTTTTTAAAACTTTATGCATTTGAAAAGTGGATATTTAATATGAGACGGAGGGAATATCATTTGAGGTATGTTATCACTTTTTGGCATCAACCTATGCCCCACAACCTGACATCTCTATCTGCCCCACTTTTTTTTTTTTTTAGTAGACCCCCATTGCTCTTGCTCTTCACAATTCGCATAGTTCCAGTTCCGCCCTTGTAGGTGCGAAACGCGTCATCTAGATATATAAGTCAATGTCATTTAATTATAAAATGTATTTATAATTAAACATATGCATCTTTTTGCAAGATATATTATACGTGTGTTGAAAAGTTTGTTTTCTGAAAAGAGACGGTTAACAACCTAATACAATTTTTCTATGTAGTATGCAACTATGCATGGTTATTATGAGCCAACTTTTATTTTTTTAATTTTTTTAGACAGGCAATTATGAGCCAATAAGTATACAATCCAAACCTAATATTAGCATTATAAAGTTTGGAAAAAAAAATCTATCAAATAGATTTGAAACCGGGAGCTAAATGTTTCGGGGTAACCACTATACTAGTGGAATGCTTACCAATTTTGGTAATGAGTTGCTTATATCTTTTATTATATAAAAGAACTAGTTATAATGCCCGTGCACGCACGAGTTTTTTTCTAATTTTTTGAATAATATATTTTTATTTATTAAAAAATAAATAATTTAATTTTTGTTTTATTTTATTTATGGTTTTTAATTTTGTATTATACGAAGAAGAGAGCTCAACTATGTGTAGTTAATAGTTATATTGCCCGTAAACGCACGGGGTTTTTTAAAATTCTTGAATAATGTATTTTTATATATTAAAAAACCAGAATGATAAGATTTTTTTTTTACTTAGAATTGAATAAACTTAATGCCACCTGCATATATGATTTAAAACATATAATATAATAAAGTATATGATTTAAACCAGAATCATATGTTCCTTGCATGTGTGTATTACTTTTCCATACTTTTTTTTTGTCGATAATGAGAGTGTAAGCAACTTCACACAAAAATACAATAAGGGCCCGCTTGTTTCAAAGTGGGGAAAGGAAAAAGGAAAAGAAAAGGGAAATGAATGCAAAAGAATGAGTGAGGTGGGTAATCAATCCTTTACCCTTCAATTTATTCTATAATGGTTCATTACCCATTACGAGGTAATCAATACCTTTACACTCCCTAACCAAGCACCCCCTAATGAGTGAGGTGGACCCTTTTGAATACCTTATCTATTCCCCACCTCCTTAACCCCCAACCAAGCACCCCCTAAGATTTACCCATAGACTTGCGGTGGGTCCACCTTTACACAAAGACCTTGCTAAAACGAAAATGTATATTCAACAATAAAACAAACATATTTACGGTGGGTCCACCTTTACACAAAGACCTTGCTAAATGAAAAATGTATATTCAACAACAAAACAAACATATTTGCGGTGGGTCCAACTTTACATACCTTGCTAAATAAAAAAAAAAAAAAAAAAAAAATGTATATTCAACAATAAAACAAACATATTTGCGGTGGGTCCACCTTTACACAAAGACCTATATCTTCAAGCTAAATGGGTCCAACTTTACACAAAGTAGGTGTAATATGGCTGTGTTTGGGAGGGCTTATGAAGGGGTTTGAGGCTTGGCTTTTAAAATAAGCCGGTTTATAAAATAAGTTTAAGCCATTACGCGGCTTATGAAATCATAAGCCCCTAAAAGAGGCTTAAAACTTTAGCCCCATAAAAGGGGCTAAAAACTTTAGTTCGAGGCTTATGAACCATTAATTACATATTTACCAACAAAAATATCTAACATATACCATAAAACTCATTTAATTATATCCTTTTTAGTCATTTTGCAATAATAAGCCCCAACCCCAGCTCATTTGCCAAACAAGTCTACAAAAATATACAAATTTCAACTTCGGCTTAAAATAAAAGCCCTAGCCTCAGCCCCAGCCCAAGCCAAAGCCCCAGCCCCAGCCCTAGCCCCTTGCGCCAAACATACCCCTAGTTAAAATAAATATATAGATGCAAATTGAAATTATTTAATAATAGAACGGGCGTAAATGAAAAAGGGGTTTTAGATAGATAGTTTCCCAACATTCTAAATTTATTCGCTTAAGTTATCAAATTTTTTCTTTATGCAAACGAGGTATTCGAGTATACTGGTTCAACATTCAGGTTATTGAAAACTAGAACCGTGTTCATTCAGTTACCCAAAAACTGATAATCGAAAAATAAAATTTTTACCTTGCGCACCTCAGCTTTTTGTGGGCCCCATTGTCCAACTCAGATACCCACTTAGCATTATTAGACAGATATGTTACTCAACTTTGCAATTTTTTTTCGTGTAAGTTAATAAAGAAACTTTTTTTTTTTTTTTTTTTTTTTTTAATAATTCAATTGGGTTAATAATTTATATTTATTTACGTGAAAAATCTACAAAGTTTGTTCAAGACTTAGAATTTCCATCACAAATCTTTAAAAAACTCAAACCCCCAAATATAAGAATATGATTATAAAAGATTCAAAGGGGTTTGTGTTTTTGATTAATTATTCGTTCTTAAGAAAAAAAAGGAACTCATAACATCACAAGATCTCAGAGTTGTTTAACTCATAGGAAATTATGAAAAAAATGATACAAGATTTATGGTTTTAGTGGTCGTATTCGTATTTTTATTTAAATGAATGAATACGATTTATAGTTTATGAATATTTATGTTTTAACTTCGTACGTTACATTTTTAATTATCTATGTAACTTTTTTAATTTATGATGTGCCGCTGAGGTGTCCGGTGAGTGAGGGTGTTTTCAGGTGACTGATAAGGGTAGCCTAAATTAACAAAGTTGCGTAGTCTCGTATCCTAATTGAATAAATAAAACTTTAGTAACTTAGGTGAACAATTCGCAAAGTTCAGTAACTTATTTGTATAATATACCTTTATAAAAAGATTATTTTTAAATTAATAAAAATAAAAGTGGCAGGCAACCGGGTATCAAAGGTTAAAATAGTTCAGTCCCTAATTTGTCCGATAACAATAGTCCAATATCCTGTTTGCACAAAAACAAAATTTAGTAATTTAGACGAATAAAGTTAGAAAGTTAGATAACTATCTATTTGAAAACCCAATGAAAAATATATACTCAACAACACATACAACATCCTTCACTATAATAAATTTCGCTTCTGTCTGTTGTCGACTGGAAAAGATTCAAACAACCAAGAAATGTTAATACAGATAACTTGGTCTAAATGATGAAACCACTTCAAAATTTACAACAGTGCAAGTCTAACCTTTTGTCATATGCAAAAGAAAGCAACCCAAAATCATCATATGCATAACGTAAAACACTTGCACCTTCTCATATTAGCGGTGAGTCCAACTTTACACAAAGGCCTATATCTTCAAGCTAAATGGTAAGTAACCCACTTCTAAAACCACTTTTCAGATTGAACCCATATATACAAAAAAAACTCCACCATAATATGAAGCTTTGGTGTAATTATGGTGATGTCTTAATCGTCACATAAATAGCTATGTTTGACGAGGGCTTATGAAAGATTTCTTGAGGCTTGGGCTTTCAAAATAAATTGGTTAATAAAATAAGTCTCGTTTGTCATATAGCCTTATGGAGGCTTATGACTTATAAAATAAGTTGTAAGTCTCCATAAGCCCAAACCCATAAAATGAGGTTTATAGAGGCTTATTGCTAGTTAAATTACTTAAATACCTTTAAAAATGTAATGAATTATTACGTAAAAGCTATAAATATATGTGAATTTAATTTAATGTATTTTTATGTGAATTTAAATTAATAAGCTTGAACTCAAAATAATTCGTCAAACAATATTATAAAAATATAAGTTTAAACTTTCGGCTTATAATAAATGCCTCAGCCCATTGCGCCAAACATACCCATAGTCTTTTATTGGCGTTTTTCTCCTCGTTCACAACTTAATACTAATAGAGCACTCGCACGTTGCAGCAGCAGATGTCATGTAATTAAAACCTTTAAAGACCAATGTTTTTAGTTATATGTTTTTTCATGACAACAACTGTACATGTGACAAAAAAATTAGGTTAAGATAACTTAAGCAATGACAAGATATTTCATATAATAAGCCCGTGTGAAATTGCAGTAATATAGAGTCGGTAGTAAGTAATATTATGAAGATAGCAAGTTAAAGTAGTTGGTGGCGGCTTATATTCGCAAAGAGTTAATGAATGGTGTGATAAACTTAATTACATTTTATACGCCAAACAAGTTACACCTTCTAATCACAAATATTATATTTTATTTTTGAAATGTTTTCATCATATCGAAATTTAAAATGTATTTGCATTATCTTAATAAAAGAAATGTACAAATATGTCATTTGTGTATCTTGTTTTATCAACAATTTTTTGTATTATATTTGTCCCACATATGTATGAAGTATAAGTAAAAAAATATTTATAAATGCGAGAAAAACTCTAATGTTCAAAAAATCATATGGAACTAAGTTCAGAAAAATAATTATATGAAAATGACTAAGAAAAATATATTAATATTATACTTATTTATATCATAGACTTGTATATAACACTTTGCACGTTTGCTATTAAAAATTAAAAATCCGTACTAATATATTTTCTTAGAAAAATACTTTTTTTGTTTTTTGCAAATTAGTTTGTTGAAAATTTCAAAGGGTGTCATAGTTGTTTATGGAAAGAATAATAAAAGTTTATATATTTTAGAAGTCATATTATAAGCTAAAGTTTAATTACATAATTATAATTTATATTTAATAACTACATGATGTTAATTGTCATGAGTAAATTTAATTAATTTCGTTAAATTATATGTTACAAAGTTTAAAAACTTAAGTATACAAATAGAAAATGTGTAAACTTATTTATTTTTATTTTTTAAATATGTTAATAGAAAAGTAAATGATTTATAGTAGTTAAAAGATCAAAGTTTAATGTGGAAAACTAGAATGAGGTTGAATAGTTTTACCGATTAAAACTTCGTTTTAAACTATTTAGATCGACTTATGTCAATCGATTTAAATATGTGTTGGATGTTGATAGATAAGCGTATAAATAAGTAAAGCAAAGATAAAGAGTAAGAAGCACAAAACCACAACGCGAGTATTTATAGTGGTTCGGCTACAAGGACACCTTCCTTGCCCTACTCCACTCCCCGAGTCACCTACTCGAGAGTTCGTTATCACTACACAACACAAACTCCTTGTGGCGGAGAAGCCTTCACAACGTCGCCTACTCTTTATCCGGTACAAGGCTAGACACCGGGTTCTTCCACGAGGTATAACCAAACCTATCACAACGTCGCCTACACTTTATCCGGTACAAGGCTAGATACCGAGTTCCATTACAAATGAGGAACTACTACCCAACACTACACAACACCTATCCCAAAGGAGATCCACTCCTTATTACAACATCAACAAGGATATCAATATCCTTTGACCCAAACTAATCTATCTTGTACATCGATGCACCATATCGAATGTACACCCTAGGCACCTTTCACTAATGCCTTTGACCCGACACCGAGGCACCCTTCACTAATGCCTTCAACACGGAATTTCGACACCCTTCACCAATGCCTTTGACACGGACCTTCGATACCTTTTACTAATGCCTTCGACTTGACCCTTTTGGCATCTTTCACTATTGCCTTCAGCACACCACTTCTAGAGAGGAGGAAATAACTATCAACAAGAGAACTTCAGTAGTCTTGATGATGACGAAGCTTGGCAACTCATGGACTTGAACTTGCTTGACTTCAAGAGGTGGTGATCTCGCCTTTAGGAGGAACCTAGAGAATCACACAAAGACAAACACAAACTACATAGAAAGATCCTTTGGATATGAGGTTAGAGAGTTTACAATACTATGAGAAAGTATGTGTAAAAGTGGCAACTTACAATGAAGAAATGACTCACTATTTATAGACAAAAATTCACTACTGTCCCACGGATCCCACGAATCCCTTGCTTGAGGGATCCGTCCAGTGTATTACTGGGGATCCGTAGGACGCTCCTCCTAAATGGGTTGTTGGTCATGGATCATGGGTTATGGACTTTGGATCATGGGTATCCAAATAGATACAATGTATCTAGAAAATAAAATGCATCTAGTTAATGGGTCATGGGTTATGGATAATGCCCAATATGACTTCATGCATGATTTCATGCACTGGGTCATGGGTTATGGATCATGCTCCATGGGTATGGGTCATGGACTTTGGGTTTTACCCAACTACGTTCAATGTATCTAGTTAATGGGTCAAGTACTTAGATTCTTACCCATTATATTACCCATTACAATATATACTAAGTATGTATATATATACCAATTATGTAAACACTAGTTATTATACATATGCATTTCTATAAAATGTAAACACTATTACTTGTTTAGTGTTTTGTATGAAAACGTAAGTGTGTTAGTAAACTATTGGCTCAAACCATTTACGTATTCTATTTGTTTCGTTAAAATGCTTTTACGTTTGTTATCGACAAAACATTAGAATATCATAAAATATAAATAAAAGTTTTTACGGCTTATTTGTATTAACAATCTCCCCCTTTTTGTTGATGACAAAACATAAGATTATTTTATGGAAAAACTAAAATTCGTAAAAGTTTGAATTAGAGTTTTTACTCTCTTCTCCCCCGTTTTGTCGAAACAAAAAGAGCGTCGAAAAGAAACTAACACATTGTTTTTAAGAAAAACGTGTAAAAGTAAATAATATGAAAAATAGAGAGTAAGAGAGGAGAATGATTCTCGTCTTAGCTCCCCCTTGACGGGTGCTTCCCTTTGTTGAGGGCATCAAGTAATTAGGAAGATTAAACGAGTGTTTTGCAATTATGTTTGCAAATGGTGTCGTCTTTTGACGAAAATGCTCCCCCTTGACGGTTGATCCCCTTTGTAAGAGAGTCAAGTAATAACGAAATCCTAAGTGAAAGTATTTCAAGTGTTTTTGCAATTGTTTTGCTTTGACAAAAAGCTCCCCCTTGTTGAGGGTGTCAAAGTCTTCATGTGTATATTTGAAAATCTACAAAACAAAGGTTAGAAAGCAAGTATATGATGCATAATTTCGTGCAAATGAGACTCAAGTTAGTAATAAAAAGGCTTCTGTTGCACGGATCCCATGGTTCCTCCATTGGAGGGATCCGTCTAGGCAAAAGTGAGGGATCCGTATACCGGCATTCTTTTGACAGCAATGTAGATGTAAAATGAAATGTTAACATCAACAAGAGTTATGTATTATAGCACTAAACTTAATTTCATAATCAAATAGCATACAACATGTAATTTCATTCAATAAAACACGGGAAATGATATACATAACTCTAAAACTAAGAAAATGATAAAACCACGAAGTATGATTCTAAGCTATGCTTGAGACTAGAGCACCACTTGAGTTCCTATGCCTAAGGTTGCTTAGGTTTGTTGATCTCAACGAAACGTTCGAGGAGGTGATAAAACATGAAACGTAGCTCGCCACGTACTTCATGTAGCAAGCCTTCAACATGTTGACAATGATAACAATCTTTGTCATGGCTAGGAAAAGGTGGTGGTAGGAATGGAGTGTGTTAATACAAATAAGCCGTAAAAACGTTTATTTATATTTTACGATCTTCTAATGTTTTGTCGATAACAAAAGTAAAATCATTTTAACGAAACAAATAAAATACGTAAATGGTTTGAGCCAATAGTTTACTAACACACATAAGTTTTCACATAAAACACTAAACAAGTAAAAGTGGTTTTATGATTTAGTATTACATATGTACAACAACTAGTGTTTACATATTAGGTAAATATATACATAACTAGTATGTATCATAATGGGCAATATAAATGGGTAGAAACTTAAGTAATTGACCCATTGACTAAAGTACATTGAATATAGTTGGGTATAACCCAAAGTCCATGACCCATACCCATGGAGCATAACCCATAACCCATTGCATGACATCATGCATAAGTCATATATGGATATTATCCATGACCCTTGGTTTTAACCCATGAGCCATGGACTAGATGCATTGCATCTTGTAGATACATTGTATCTATTTGGATACCCATGGTCCAAAGTATAGGACCCATGAACCATAACCCATGACCCATGACCCAAAACCCATGGGCAAAGAGGAGCATCCCACGGATCCCCAGGATTACACTGGACGGATCCCTCAAGTGTGGGATCCGTGGAACAATAGCTAAAATTCCTCTATAAATAGTGAGCCATTTCTTCATTTTGGGTTGCCACTCCCACACATACTTTCCCCAAGTATTGTAATCTTCTAACCTCATATCCTAAGGATCTCTCTATGTAGTTTGTGTTTTGTTTTTGTGTGATTCTCTAGGTTCCTCTTAAAGGCGAGATCACCACCTCTTGAAGTCGAGCAAGCTCAAGCCCATGAGTTGCCATACTTCGTCATCATCAAGACTACTGACGTTCTCTTGTTGATAGTTCTTTCTTCCTCCATAGAAGTGTTCTGTCAAATCCATTAGTGAAGGATGCCGAAAGAGCCAAGACGAAAGAATTAGTGAAAAGTGCTTAACGTCCGTGTCAAAAGCATTAGTGAAGAATGCTAAAGGAGTCAAGACGAAGGCATTAATGAAAGGTGCCAAACGTCCGTGTCAAGGGCATTAGTGAAGAGTGCCTAGAAGTTAAGTCAAGTGGCATTAGTGAAAGATGCCAAGGGCGTATAATCGATGAGGTGCATCGATGTACAAGTAGAGATAGGTTATATCCAAGGATATTGATATCCTTGATGATGTTGTAATAAGGAGTGGGTCTCCTTTGGGATAAGTGTTGTGTAGTGTTGGGTAGTAGTTCCTCCATTGTAATGGAACTCGGTATTTAGCTTAGTACCGGATAAAGGGTAGGCGATGTTGTGATAGGTGTGGTTCTACCATGTGGAAGAACCCGGTGGTTAGCCTAGTACTAGAAAAAGAGTAGGCGACGTTGTGAAGGCTTCTCCGCCATAAGGAGTTGGTGTCGTGTAGTGTTTACGAACTCTCGAGTAGGTAACTCGGGGACTGGAGTAGGGCAAGGAAGGTGCCTTTGTAGCCGAACCACTATAAATACTCGTGTCGTAGTTATGTGCTTCTTACTCTTTATCTTTCATTACACGTTTATATATCTATCTATCAACGTCCAACTTACAAATTCAAATAGATTGACATAAGTCGATCTAAATATTTTAAAACAAAGTTTTAATTGGCAAAACTATTCAACCCCCCCCACTTCTAGTTTTCCACAATTGGTATCAGAGCATCGTTACCAAGTTTCTAAGAGTATGGTGTACTTTAAAAACTTGATACGATCCGTGTATATTTGAAAACTATAAAGAAGGATTTTTGTTTACTAAAGGTCATGTTTTAAAAATCATCATATTGTATAATGTTGGACAATGATAGAACGTTCTAATATTTTCCCTGTTAAGAATTCTCCATACTTGGATTGGGCATCCTAAGAAGATCATGAAGAAATTCTCTAAATACTTCCTTAAAAAGAATATTTAGCAAAGAATTCCCCATACATGGATTTAGGCATCCTAAAAAGATCATGAAGAATTTTTCTAAATACTTCTTTCCTTAAAAAGAATATTTAGCAAATGTATGATCTTTAATAAATTACAAATAATTTTTTTTATCATAATTAAGTTTTAATAGTATCTTTACAATCTCTTAATAATCATTAAAGTAGTTATCTATATTGAACTCATCATCAAGAATAGTATTCTTCGTTGATTTATATAGACAATACTACAAACTAGTAATAATGATATCTCGGCTATTCGAGAGCCTTGATCATTACTCCTCACAAAAAGGACTATTGACATTTCATCTATGTCAATGAGTATCCATGTGAAATTTCTTACATTATGATAAAATGGGATTTTATCATAATCTTTGAAAACTTCCCAAAGAATTATGATTTATTCATAAAAGGGAACCTCGTCAAATAGGATTAGTATAAACCGTCAAAACCCCAAACCACAAGTTATAGAGCTTAAACATTGACCCTAAGCAATTTAGAACTCCTAAACCAAAACTATCAAGGAATACTTAAGCTGACTTTTTGCTGTTATGCCGGATCCCTGCGTTTGAACTAGCCGGATCCCTCATACAAGGGATCCGTGCAGCAGAAGACAACATAAGTTAGAAATGATCACTGTGGAAGTTCCACTATCACTTTCCTCTATCAAAGACTCACGAACATAAACCTAGTTACTGTTCACAGGAGCAAATTGATCATTTCCTTCCAGCAAAACAATCTCTTGTTTAAGTATAATCTTCACTACATTGTTATTTCTATTCCTTGATTCCTAGGATTACAATTTTCATCTTTAGAAGTTGGATTCAAATGGGTTTGTCATAATTTGTTACCACATTGTTTTCTAAGATAATCTAAATCAAAGAATTAACATTGTTAATACAAATTAAACTCATTCCTTGAACTCAATAAAGATGTTTTAAGCAAATTTGTGATCAAACCCTTTAGGATACTATTCACAATTAACACCACATTGTGGTTTTGTTGTATAGGAACAATCATGCCTAGTAACCACCAACAAGATTATCATGATACCGCCCACTACATCCCAATGTACCATCGAAAGGAAGGACTTAGCCCGGAGGATAGGAAAGCTTTCTAGTTACTTGAAAAGAGGCTTTTTTATGAAGGATGTGTGGTAGAACCATCATTCCTTGCTAACACCAACTTCCGACAAGTCTTTGAAGGAATTGACTTTGATTGCCTTTTAGACATAAACGAGCAAATTTTTCCGGTGTTCGTGCTTGAATTTTACAAGACAATGAGAATCGTTAGGAATGATAAGGGGACCATCTCAATAGCCTTCATCATAAATGAGCATGAGTACACCCTCTCTCTTGTAGAATTTGGAAGAATACTCCGTGTACAATATTAAGGAGTTTGCATGTATTCCAATGAATGGTCTTTGGCAGAGCTACACGACATGGTAGATCATCATGAAGTCTACTACATGAGAATCCCGGAACCAACCACGGTAAGGGATACCGTATTCATGCAAAAGGGCATCTCCATCGAGGGATCTATAGGGATCCATTTCAAATGGAGCTTTCCGAAATGTTCCCGTTGTACAAGAAATGGGAAGTCATAGTAAGGGAGAATGTTCTTCGCTTGGGAGGCAACAAGGATCATACCAATGCATGCTTGAGCTTCATGATTTATTGCCTTGTGACCAACACTCGCTTCAACCTAGCATATTACATGTTAAAGAGAATGGCGAGTGTGAAAAGCATGGAAAAGATGGTACTCCCTTATGCAATGCTCCTATCCCGTCTAGCAAACTTCATCTTTGCTTTAGAGCCTTCTCCGCATTCCTTTGATCATAGCTTTTGCAAAAAAGTCATAGTGCCATTATCCGAGGGAAAAACTACAAGGTTCATTGTGGATGGCAAGAGACCTCACCCACTAACAGATTCATCAGATGAGAGGGAAAGACAAAGAGAAGTAGAAGGAACAAAGAGAAGTAGAAGGAAGTAGCAACCCCCTTGGCAACACCGATCTCGACCCTTTAGATTACATCAATCAATTGCCGGACATTCCTAGCCCATCACAAGAGTGGCAACAAACTAAAGGAATCTTCAAGTGCTTCGCTAACTTCTTGAAGAAAAGAAGTAGAGATGGTGGGATGAAGAGTGAAGGGGATGAAGATGAGGATGAAGACGGGAGTGAAATGGATGGAGGTATAGATGGAAGGTAAGGTCATAGGACCTTAATTTATGAGAACAATTTCCAAAACAATGGTTTGTAACATCTTAAACAATACTTATGTAGAGTAGGATATAGTATGTAGGAATTTCCATGATTTGGCATTGAACACCTTAACTTAGGAACGAGTAAGATGAGATTTTACGACATCTTGATTTCACTCAAGTAGTCGTCGTCACTCATCTTTGATTACCTTTTAGTTCCCCCACACTTGCTATGCGTTATACTTGTTATGTGAATGCATTTACTGATTGTAGAAATGACTAGGATAAGCATTTGCTAATAGTACAAATATTGCACAATTGCTGAGAGGCTTCTGGTCTGCAGTAGCTGGATCCCTGGGCTATAACTAGCCGGATCCCTCCAATGAGGGAACCGTGGGATCCGGGCAAACAAATACCAGATAACTGATCATGTTTCATCAAACCTGTCCTCTTGATCACATCACTCTAGCTAAACATGACCCTTTAAGACTACTTAAGTCTTCCTTAAGCTCAGTAGTTGTCACACTCACTCGTGGCTAACTTAGGATCAAATTCAAAGTGTTTTTGATTTATCAACTCATCAAAACTCACCATATTTTCGCTCCAATGCTCACACATTGCTCCTCACATCTCAAAACACTTAGTTTGATATTTTTATCAATTTTAGCAAATTGATTTGAGTCATTCTTATCTTAAAATAGGCTTAAAACTAGCTTTTCATTTTTCTTTATTTTTTAGGAATTTTTCAAATTTCTCTTAAGTCATCATCTAATCTCTAGGATCAATTGCCACCATTTGTCATTCTCAAATCAATGAGTATCATCCTTAAGCATAGAGCTACACTATCAAAAAATCCACTTTCCTACCCAATACCATCATTAAGTATCCTCATTCTTTGTGGTTGGACATTTAAGTCACCCATCACTTAAAACATCTAAGGAAAGTCAAAACCTCAAGATTTATAGGCTCTAGACCCTACAAGAGTATAATCACTTCACCATATTTCTGTCTGACAGACGGATCCCTGGTTTATAACCATTGCAGATCCCTAGTGAGAGGGATCCATGGGATCCGTGTCTACAGAGAGCTTCTAATCAGCTTTTCCTTCAAAATTCAAACCATCTTTGGTAATCTAAACACTTTTGGTTACCATTTAATGATTCCCTAGAGCTGAACAACACCATAGTTGACCTTGGTGCATGCCTAATTCTCTTAGTGGTCATGAATTTAATTCCTTAATTCAAATTCACCCTTTATAAACCAAATACTCTTGAGAGGTTAAGTCATCACTCTTACCACATTCCCCAATGAGGGAACCGTGGGATCCGGGCAAACAAATACCTGATAACTGATCATGTTTCATCAAACTTGTCCTCTTGATCACATCACTCTAGCTAAACATGACCCTTTAAGACTACTTAAGTCTTCCTTAAGCTCAGTAGTTGTCACACTCACTCGTGGCTAACTTAGGATCAAATTCAAAGTGTTTTTGATTTATCAACTCATCAAAACTCACCATATTTTCGCTCCAATGCTCACACATTGCTCCTCACATCTCAAAACACTTAGTTTGATATTTTTATCAATTTTAGCAAATTGATTTGAGTCATTCTTATCTTAAAATAGGCTTAAAACTAGCTTTTCATTTTTCTTTATTTTTTAGGAATTTTTCAAATTTCTCTTAAGTCATCATCTGATCTCTAGGATTAATTGCCACCATTTGTCATTCTCAAATCAATGAGTATCATCCTTAAGCATAGAGCTACACTATCAAAAAATCCACTTTCCTACCCAATACCATCATTAAGTATCCTCATTCTTTGTGGTTGGACATTTAAGTCACCCATCACTTAAAACATCTAAGGAAAGTCAAAACCTCAAGATTTATAGGCTCTAGACCCTACAAGAGTATAATCACTTCACCATATTTCTGTCTGACAGACGGATCCCTGGTTTATAACCAGACAGATCCCTAGTGAGAGGGATCCATGGGATCCGTGTCTACAGAGAGCTTCTAATCAGCTTTTCCTTCAAAATTCAAACCATCTTTGGTAATCTAAACACTTTTGGTTACCATTTAATGATTCCCTAGAGCTGAACAACACCATAGTTGACCTTGGTGCATGCCTAATTCTCTTAGTGGTCATGAATTTAATTCCTTAATTCAAATTCACCCTTTATAAACCAAATACTCTTGAGAGGTTAAGTCATCACTCTTACCACATTCCCCCAAAAAAAATAAAAAATAAAAAATAAAATAAAAATAAGTAGTTAGAGACTCCTATTGCATCCTCACCATCACTATGACTAAAGCATCTAGCAACAACTCTTCAACCAAAGGTTCATCTAAAAGGAATGGTCGTATGATCCATGAGATATCATCCACCGAATCATCACCCGTAAGAGGTCATAATGCTAGAATCGCACCTCAACAATCCCAATCAACAATTGCTAAGAGAACCGCAAGAATTAGTATTAGACCTCTTGGGTTAGAAAAGGGTTCATCAAGCTCTAAACCAAATGCACCTAGTTCTAGTAAAGCGCCTAAGCCTTCATTCCTAGAACATAGACAACACTCATTCACTGAACCTATTTCTCATCCAAATCTCTATTCATTAGAGCACTCACCACTGAGAACTTCCCACTCACCAACCTTCTCGTTAAATAGGGAACCACCTACATCACCAAATTGTACATCATTGGAGACAATGAACCATCAAGGATTTGATCATATAGAGGACTTTCCATTACCACCACCTCTATTCTTAGTGGAAACTCATCCTACATTGCTCAATGTACCTCCACCATCATTTATAGAGCCTACTCAAAACATCCAATCTACTCCGGTTCCTAAACAAGACAATAATTTCTCTAATTGTCTAATCACCCAAGGACTTGTTCAAGAAGTATGAAATGAGTTGCATTTCATGTTTAATCATCTTCTTGAACGATTGGACCAAATCAACAAGTCTACCCATCCTTAGACTCAAGCACATTGTTGCTTTTTAAGCTTTTGGTCACTTATTAGAATTAGTAGAAAATGTATTACATGGTTAAATCATTCTCTTAGTTTTAGAGATTTGTAGATCATTTCTCATAGTTTTATTGAATGAATTTACATGTTTTCTGCCATATTATCTTGAGTATATATCTTATGCAAAGCTTCATATCTCACTTTGATGTTAACATCACTTGTTACATCACCATTGCTGAATTCTATTTTCAGACAGACGGATCCCTTCATTATGCTTAGACGGATCCCTCCAAGGAGGGAACCGTGGGATCCGTGCAACATAAGACCTATTTTCTACTAACTTAAGTCTTGTTTGCAGGAAAATTATGCATTATATACTTGTTTTTCTAACCCTTGTTTTGCAGATTTTCAAGTATACACATGAAGACCTTGACACCCTAAGCTAGGGGGAGCTTTGTGTCAAACAATACATTGCAAAACCATTTGCAATATAATCCTCATATGGATTACATTTCATGACGTCCCTTTGCAAAGTTTCAATCATCAAGGGGGAGCATTATCGTCACAAAGACGAAACCATTTGCAAACATAGTTGCAATGCATTAGCTTAGTAGTTTTTCTTACTTGACGCCCTCACAAAGGGATGGACTCGTCAAAGGGGAGTTAAGACGAGAACCCTTCCCGTCACTTGCTCTCTATATTTTTATTTTTTCCCTCATTACATGTTTTTCTTAAAACATTGTGTTAGTTTCTTTTCGACGCTCTTTTTGTTTCGACAAAAAAGGGGAGAAGAGAGTAAAAACTCCAATTTAAACTTTTACGAATTTTATTTTTTTCTTAAAATAATTTAATGTTTTGTCATCAAAAAAAAGGGGGAGATTGTTAATACAAATAAGCCGTAAAAGCGTTTATTTATATTTTACGATCTTCTAATGTTTTGTCGATAACAAACGTAAAATCATTTTAACGAAACAAATAAAGTACGTAAATGGTTTGAGCCAATAGTTTACTAACACACATACGTTTTCACATAAAACACTAAACAAGTAAAAGTGGTTTTAAGATTTAGTATTATATACGTACAACAACTAGTGTTTACATATCGGGTAAATATATACATAACTAGTATGTATCATAATAGGCAATATAAATGGGTAGAAACTTAAGTAATTGACCCATTGACTAAGTACATTGAATGTAGTTGGGTATAACCCAAAGTCCATGACCCATACCCATGGAGCATAACCCATAACCTATTGCATGACATCATGCATAAGTCATATATGGATATTATCCATGACCCATGATTTTAACCCATGACCCATGGACTAGATGCATTGCATCTTGTAGATACATTGTATCTATTTGGATACCCATGGTCCAAAGTCTAGGACCCATGACCCATAACCCATGACCCATGACCTAAAACCCATGGGCAAAGAGGAGCGTCCTACGGATCCCCAGGATTACACTGGACGGATCCCTCAAGTGAGGGATCTGTGGGATTCGTGGAACAATAGCTTAAATTCCTCTATAAACAGTGAGCCATTTCTTCATTTTGGGTTGCCACTCCACACATACTTTCCCCAAGTATTGTAATCTTCTAACCTCAGATCCTAAGGATCTCTCTATGTAGTTTGTGTTTTGTTTTTGTGTGATTATCTAGGTTCCTCTAAAAGGCGAGATCACCACCTTTTGAAGTCGAGCAAGCTCAAGTCCATGAGTTGCCATACTTCGTCATCATCAAGACTACTGACGTTCTCTTGTTGATAGTTCTTTCTTCCTCCATAGAAGTGTTCTGTCAAAGCCATTAGTGAAGGATGCCGAAAGAGTCAAGACGAAAGCATTAGTGAAAGGTGCTTAACGTCCGTGTCAAAAAGCATTAGTGAAGAATGCTAAAGGAGTAAAGACGAAGGCATTAGTGAAAGGTGCCAAACGTCCGTGTCAAGGGCATTCGTGAAGAGTGCCTAGAAGTTAAGTCAAGTGGCATTAGTGAAATATGCCAAGGGCGTATAATCGATGAGGTGCATCGATGTACTAGTAGAGATAGGTTATATCCAAGGATATTTATATCCTTGATGATGTTGTAATAAGGAGTGGGTCTCCTTTGGGATAAGTGTTGTGTAGTGTTGGGTAGTAGTTCCTCCATTGTAATGGAACTCGGTATTTAGCCTAGTACTGGATAAAGGGTAGGCGACGTTGTGATAGGTGTGGTTCTACCTTGTGGAAGAACCCGGTGGTTAGCCTAGTACCGGAAAAAGAGTAGGCGATGTTGTGAAGGCTTCTCCGCCATAAGGAGTTGGTGTCGTGTAGTGTTTACGAACTCTCGAGTAGGTGACTCGGGGAGTGGAGTAGGGAAAGGAAGGTGTCCTTGTAGCCAAACCACTATAAATACTCGTGTCGTGGTTATGTGCTTCTTACTCTTTATCTTTCATTACACGTTTATATATCTATCTATCAACGTCCAACTTACACATTCAAATAGATTGACATAAGTCGATCTAAATATTTTAAAACAAAGTTTTAATTGGCAAAACTATTCAACCCCCCCTCTATTTTTCCATTGAGTGGTTTGAGGATCCACAAAAGATGGGGGGATTTGTGAAGGCACATTTGGAGATGGTTCTACTAAGGATGCTTGTGGTGGTAGAGAGGTGTCTACTTCCATGTGATCCGGTTGTTGATTCCTCATAATCCAAAATGGACTATTTGAGGGTGATGGAGAGAAGGATACCAGTGCTAGTGTTGTTTCAACACCATGGTTTTGTTGTTGCGCTATTCTCTAATTTGAGGAGAATGTTGGCAATGGTGGAAGATGAGATGGCCTAGAAGGAAAGTCCTTTAAATTGTAGAGGTGTGGAGATGAGAGTGGAGTGGTGAAGGATATGGCTCTAGGTACTAAGGGTGATGGTTTAGTGGAAATTAGGGTGTTTGGTTTATGAGGTATAGTAGTGTTTGGTAAGGGTAGTTTTGTGGGAACAATACTTTTGGGGATTGGTTTGATTGGTTGAGTTGGTTGAAAGGGAATTCTAGCGTTTATGGTTTTAACGGATGATGATTCGGTTGAAGAGATTTCGTGAACAACCCGAGCAAGTTTATTGTTGGAAAATTTAGTGCACTTGTGGGATTAGTTCACACCTAGTTTTGGGTTAGGAGGTACGGAGTGTACAACCATGAGGTCCCTGAACACCCTGACTCAATAGTTGTTAGTACTGCTAGTGTATTGGTTACTACTGCTAGTATGGTAAACTACTGCTAGTATAGTAACTGATGGTTCCTGCTGGTAGTGTATTGGTTCCTGTTGGTAGTGTATTGGTTGCTACTGCTAGTGTAGTAACTGATGGTTCCTACTGGTAGTGTTCTGGTTCCTGCTGCTAGTGTAATGGTCCCTACTGGTAGTGTTGCAGTGATTAATTTGTAACAGCTTTGACTCATTTAAGTGGCTGTTATGACTGCTTTAGGACCACGTTTAATTGGTCATGTAACCATTATTCCTATGATAATGGAGGCTTATTATGGGTGATTAATTGGTCGTTAATCACACATAATGTCCATTGACTAGGAGTGAGTATTCTCTATTATAAATAGAGAATGTCATCATCAGCATGAAAATATACTAAAACCAGGAGATATAAACAAAAAGCTTAAACACTTATAAGCGCAAGGGTTATTGATTGTGCCTAATTCAATAACTAACATTTGGTCTTATCCCAAGTAGATATTCGTGTAACCCATGCATAGGGTCGAATAGTTTACTTTGGAAAGTGATTACACGATTCCAAGTGATATCCGGTAACCACCTAGTGGTATTGCTGCTGACTTTGATTATCTTACCCTGCTGCTGGGCGTATAACCACCAACAATCAAAGTAAACTATTTGTGATAATCAATGGCTGTTGCTGTAATGAAACACATGGCTTCCAACTTTGCCAAGCTGGATAAGTTTGAAGGGGTGGACTTTAGGAGATGGCAGAAGAAGATGCACTTCTTGCTGTCAAGCATGAGCGTGGTGTATGTGCTAACCACTCCTATTCCTGATGATGGGGATGATGCTACAGTGGAGCAGATCAGGAGAAGGAGCAAATGGGAGAATGATGACTACATTTGCAGAGGTCTAATTCTCAATGGTATGTCCGATTCTCTATTTGACATTTATTAGAACTTTGAGTCTTCCAAAGAACTGTGGGATTCCTTGGATTCCAAATATATGGTTGAGGATGCATCAAGTAAGAAGTTTCTTGTAAGTAATTTCACAAATTACAAGATGACTGATTCAAGACCAGTCATGGAACAATACAATGAACTTCTTGGTATACTTTGAAGGTTTACACAACACAATATTCACATGGACGAGGCTATTTCAGTCTCTTGTGTCATTGATAAACTTCCTCCTTCCTGGAAAGATTTCAAGCATACCTTGAAACATAAGAAAGAGGAGTTAACTCTGGTTGAGTTGGGCAGTCATCTGCGCATTGAGGAATCTCTGAGGGTGCATGATAATGACAAGCCAAAGAGTAGCAATGCTACTGGTGCATCTGTTGTCAATATGGTGGAGCATAACAACTCCACCAGGTACAATGACAACAAAGGCAAACGTAAACATCATGACAACACAAGGGCATATCCTAACAAGAAGGTAACACCTACTTGTTGGAAATGTGGCAAAACTGGTCACATTAAAAGGGATTGCAAAAGTGTTAAGGTTGGTGGTAAAGCCAATGGATTAGGCACTAATGGTTCAGGGAGTGGTGGTTCAACCAACTCACTGAAAGGTCAGAATATGTTTAATAAGTCTTTTCAGATTTATTATGTTACATATGTATCTGAATCTTATTATGTGCAGGATGATGATGTTGCATTGTGGGTTGACTCTGGTGCAACAGTTCATGTGTGCAAATATAGAAGCTGGTTCAAGACTTATGAGTCACTGAACAATGGTTCTATTCTTCACATGAGAAATGAGTCAACAGCCTTGGTGCATGGTCGTGGTTGTGTAGATCTTAGATTTAGTTCTGGAAAGATTGTAACTTTGTTTAATATTATTCATGTTCCTGATATAAGGAAAAACTTGGTTTCAAGTAGTGTTTTGAATAATCATGGATATAAACAAGTTATTAAGTCTGATAAATTTCACCTGTCTAAAAGTGGTGTTTTTATTGGTTTTGGCTATTTATGTAACCAAATGTTCAGGCTTAATATTGTCACTAATAGTGATAATTCAGCCTTTGTGACAACCTTTGACCAGACTGGCTCTACCCTATGGCATGCTAGACTTGGCCATGTTCATTATAAAAGGATGCAAGATATGTCTAAGGATGGGTTAATCCCAGCATTTGACATGGAAACTAAAAAGTGTAAAACTTGCATGTTGACCAAAATAACTAAGAAACCTTTTCAGGGTGTTAGTCGTGAAACTAAGCTCTTGGAGCTAATACACAGTGACCTGTGTGATTTGCATGCCACTCCCTCTTTGGGGAATAAGAAGTACTTTGTGACATTTATTGATGATGCTTCTAGGTTTTGTTATGTCTATCTATTACATACTAAGGATGAAGCATTAGATAAATTAAAAGTGTTTAATACTGAAGTTGAATTACAACTTGGGTCTTTGATCAAAAGATTAAGGACTGATAGGGGAGGTGAGTACATGGATACTATGTATTTTCAGTCTGTTGGTATAATCCATGAAACGACTGCTCCCTATACTCCTTAGCAAAATGGCATTTCTGAAAAGAAAAACAGGGTGCTGAAGGAGATGGTTAATTCCATGTTGTCTTATTCACGACTGAGTCAAGGGTTCTGGGGTGAAGCTATGTTAACAGCTTGCTATTTATTAAATAGGGTTCCCAACAAAAGGAACAAGGTTACTGTTAGGATTTAGTAAATCCTGTTATTAAAGTGTCGATCACCTCAAGTATATGTAATCGTTAGAAAGCTCGTAGTCGTAGTTATTTAATGTTAGTTAGTATTTAGTTTAGTAACACCGTGGTGGACGGACGGGTCTTTACCCACTGTATGCCTGATCCACAGCCCGTAGGTGGCGTTTATGTAAGATACTATAAATACCCTCTACCTTTCAAGGTAGAAGGTTGGAGCTCATAATAATACTTTTACTTTCTCTCACTAAGTTCCCAAACCTCTAAACTTTCTCTCTCTAAAAACCTCAAAGTATACGCCCCTTATGATCATGGTTTGATGTGTTTATGAAATCCAATATGTTACAAATGGTATCAGAGCCATGGTTTGATCATCTCTCTTACATGTTCTTGGATTTCTAGTGGTTTTATATGGTTTTTGGGTTTGAAAAAGTTTAGTGGTTTTTGCATCATTTGGATCATTTCTTGTGTGAAAGTTTGAATTTTGATTGTACTTTTGTGTTTAGAATCATTGTAAGTGCTTGGGTTTTGATTTGGAAAGCTTGAATCACTGTGGTTGGGTTTGTTTTGGATTGAAAAGTGTTGTGTTTGAGATTTTCTTGCTAGCGACTTGAGTCTCGGATTATTATTCTTGGTAGCGACTTGCTTCTCTATTTTTCAGCGACTTGTAGTTGTTATGGTAGCGACTTGAGCACTAGCAACTTTTCTATTGAGACAAAGCGACAAAAAGTACACAGTAGTAGTTGTACCATTTCGGCTAGCGACTTGGCAACATAGCGACTTGTCTTTGCTAATTTTAGCGACTTGACTGTGTTTTGAGTAGCGAGTTATTCTATAGCGACTTGCACACTTAGCGAGTTGTTCTTTAGCGACTTTCCCATTTAGCGAGTTGGTCTTTAGCGACTTGCCCACTTAGCGAGTTGTTCTTTAGCGACTTGTCTACTTAGCGAGTTGTTACTTTAGCGATCTGTGTCTAGCGACTTGTATCACAGCGACTTGTGATTTTAGCGAGTTGTTACTTAGCGACTTGTCCTCAAGGTTTATAGCGACTTGGTTGATTATTGTTTCTGATACGGTTTTCTCTTGATTTAGTAAAATCCTGTGAAAGAATCTATTTCCCGGTTTAATCATAGAGTTTTAAAATCCCGTAGAATTTGTAATCATGTCTACCAACGTACCCACTATCATCTCTTCGGTTACTGAAGACGTACAAGCTGCTGGATCTGATACTCGTCCACCTATGCTTGACAGAACAGATTATGACTCATGGGCTCAACGAATCAGGTTGTATTGTTTAGGTAAAGAAAATGAGGTTAACATTCTCAAATCAATTGATGAAGGACCGTATCAAGTTGAGACAACCAGAGACATACTTGAGACTGCTGCTGATGGCTTTGTGATATTAGGACTAGACAGACCTAAAAGGTATGATGAACTGTCTGATAAGGATAAGAAGAGATACGATGCAGACATCAGGGCTTCTAACATCATACTTCAGGGTTTACCTAAGGACATTTACAAGCTGATCAATCACAACACGGAAGCTAAATCAATTTGGGATAATGTTAAGATGCTTCTATCTGGTTCTGAATTGACTAAAGAAGATAGGGAGTCTCAATTGTATGATGACTTTGAGCATTTTAAGATGAAGCCAGGGGAAAGTGTCACTGAATACTACGTGAGGTTCCACAAGCTGGTGAATGACATGAGGAATATCAAAATGACTATGCCTAATATTCAGCTCAATTCAAAGTTTGTGAACAACATGAATCCCGAGTGGCACAAAGTTGTTACTTCTGTTAAGCTTACAAAAGGTCTAAGGAACACTAACTATGAGCAATTGTATGCTTACTTGCTTCAGAATGAAAGACATGCTATGTTTGAACGAATGATCTTGGAAAAATTCAAGTCAAACTCTGGTGATGCAAGTTCGTCAAATGACTCAACAGGCTTTTACACCAATGTAGGAATTACCACCAAAGCATCACAAGTCATACCTACTGGAAATGGTAACTACAAACTCATTCCTGATCCAATGTTTAAGCAACCTGATGCTGAAGCAACCATGGAATATTTCATCAATCAATTGGCTCTTATGGTTAAGCAAAATCTGAACCTTACTCCACACACTAACAATGATATCAGAATTGCATCCAATCTACACAATCATGCTATTGTCAGAGATGGTAAGATCATGGTGCAACCAGTGCAAGGAAGACAGTATGAACAAGGAAATGGGGGAGTAGGTGGAGGGTATGTGGCTAATCAGAACCGTGGAAGGAATGAAAATCAAGGAAAGCCAATCAAGTGCTACAACTGTGGGGGTGAAGGACATATTTCAAGGAACTATACGTCTCCAAAACGCCCACAAAATGCCGAGTATTTCAGGGAGAAGATGCTGCTGGTATAAGCTCGTGATAATGGAGTTTTGGATGAAGAGGAATTGTTGTTTCTTCGAGGAAATGCCAAGACTTATGATGCCGATGTGGATGAACCCGTGCAGGGGCATCGGTCGAATCATCCAAATGCCTTTGTAGTGATTGTGATGCATATGATTCAGATGTTGATGATGAACCAACCGCCCAAACCATCTTCATGGCTAGCATTTCACCAATGGTCTCTCCAAAGGCTACTTCACCACAACATGCTAGTTCTTCCAAGGCATCAATCATCTCTGAGGTACTAAAATTATACGATGAGGTTGATGCAAAAGATACAATACAAAGTACAACCAACTGAAATCTTTGAATCAGATATTGAAAATATGGGCAATAGCAATGTTGTCCCATATGACCAATATGTGAAGCAAGATGAACGTGAAACTGTACCAAGTAATGTATCTTCTGCAGTCAATGTTGATTATGCTTCGATGAATACACCGAATATGCCCCTGATGATTCCATAGTTTCTGAACTTAATGCCTATAAGGAACAAGTTGCCATTTATGAACAACGTGCCAAGTTCGAATTAACTACCCGTGAGCAGGAAATGGATGACCAAATGCGTACAATTATTGGAAAAAGTAATTTTAGAGAAGAAGTGTTAAAAGAAGAGTTAAATTCCTTACAAGAAAAGCTTTCTTAAACTGTTAAGCAAAAGCAAGAACTCCAAAATAATGTTAAAGTGCTTAAACAAGAATTTAATGCTAAGGAATCAAAACTTTTGAATGATTTTTCCAATCTAAAAACTTTGAAAAACAAGCTTGAAAATAAGTTGTACGTACAAGGAAATACCATTCAGACTGCTCACATGATAACAAGGTACATAATATTAAGCGATAAGCATAGTATTCCCCTAGTAGAAAAGCCAAATCCCAAGTATTGTAAAAAGGCTAGAGCTTTCCATGCGATTGTATATGATGGGAATGAGATTCTCAAGCCTAGGCAAACACCATCATGTATTGGAAGCACTGATGAAGATAGAAAATTAGAAGATGCCTCTAGGGAGAAAATGGATAAGAAGCTAAATGATCTTGAGTGTAAAAAGAATAACATAACAATCAAACCCCATGATTACACAAAAGAAAATTGGATCTCCCTGAACATGTTTAAGCCTCAAACTCAGTTAACCCCTGAACAAATTTTTTGGAAGAAAGATATGGATAAGAAAAAAGCGAAAGTACTTGTTGAAACAAACACTCCCCTTAGGAAATTGCCTGCAGCTACTGTGTATCCTCCGAATACACCAATGCATTTAGTTCCTAGAACTATTTCCACTAATAGCAAGACCTTAATCAGTCTGTATGTTGTTTATTAACTATTCGTTGATTTTGAGAAGACATGTAAGAAGAGAATCACACCTACAGGGATAACTGAAGGGGAAAGGGGTTTTGAGCAAACTAAAGAATGCTATTTAACTGAGGTCATGCCTTTCTTTAAACAATTAAAAGGTCAATTTGAGAGTCTTCAAAAAGGGATAAACTCGGATATTAAAGAAATGGAAAAGGAATTTGATGCAATGATTGTTGAGGTCAATGACTATGAACGGAAACTCAAATATAATGAAATTGAAAGAAAAAAATCTGCATATCTTAAATGAGAACTTAGTATTGAGTTGTCTGGCTCAAGATGTGTTTTATACGCATTACTAAACATTCTATTATCGCTTCTCAATTTCATGAATTATCATTTGCTTTGAAAGTTTTCCATCATCGTGTCATTGAGCTTGAAACCACAAATTCAAAATTGCATGATAAATTAGAACAGGATGATCATGATAATTTGGTGAAACATTATTCTAAACTGGAAGTTGAACATTTTAATTTACAACTAAAATATCAACATCTTAAAGAAAATGTTAAAACTTCAAATATCAAGACATCCTCGGATGTACCCAATTTGATGCGCTTTTGAAATAAGCAAACGTGATGAACAAATTCGAGCTCATTGTAACACGATCAGAAAATTGAGAGCCCAAATCTCATAATTGAAGGGCGAAAGAAACAATGTGACTGACTCCCAAATGCCTCCTCGTTTAGATTCTCAGTGTTCTCAAACTTTTCATCTTTAAAACTTGGTTAATGTTTTACAAAAGGAAAATGAGAGTTTTCTAAAAGAAAATGAAAAAGTTAAACGACACTTTAAAGAGTTATATGACTCAATGAAAGTCACTCGTGACAAGAACAACCAAAAAATAATGTCTTTACAAAAGGAAATTGAGAATCTGAAGAGTCAAGTAAAAGGGAAAATGCCACTTGTCTTTAATGAGAATATTGTATCAAAGTCATCTGCAGACTGTAAATATACTGTGACTGTTAAATACATTCCTCCTCATCTTAGAAATAACGAACTTGCGTTTCATAACTATTTCTTTCACCTTAAGGATAGTTTAGAATGTCTCCGTGAGATTGTAGAAGAGGATTACATAAATAAGCCATTTGATAGTGAAATTAGGTTTGCGTGCATTCAAGCCAAACAATCTCAAGAGCTGTTAGAATGTTTAATAGCAACATGTCCTAAGACCTTTGGTGAGAAAAATAAAGCAGTGATGCCTTGTTCCATGCCTAGTGCTAAGTATGCAACCCATTCGATGTCCAGTTTTAAGAAAGTGAACTTTAATGTGCCTTCAAGTAGTTCAGATCCCAGCACTTCTAATCCAGAAAAGCAAAAAGTAGCAATTCCAACTAATGTTCCAATTCCCTCTACAGGAGTAAAAAGTGACACTAAAGCGAGCAGGTCAAAGCCTCAAGGCAACACAAAGAATGATAGGACCTTGCAAGCTAGGAATGTTCAGTGGATGAGAGTAGAAGACCACCCTAGGAACTTTAAGTTTGGATTGAATAAAACGAATCGTGTTGATTCTAGTATTAGCTTTAAGCGTACTGTAATTAATTCGAATTCTACTACTACTTGCAAAACATGTAATGAATGTTTGATTTCTGGTGTTAATCATGAATGTGTTGTGAATGATGTGAGTAATGTGGTTAAATACCCAGTTAAGAATGTTAATGCTATCAAACAGGTTAAGAAGGCTAGAAAGCAATGGTGGAAGAAGGTTAGAAAACATTGGAAACCCACAGGAAGAAAATTTAAGAATGCAGGTTATCAATGGATACCTACTGGCCGTAAATTCAATCTTAATGAGTTGTGCCCTAAATTATCTAGACCAATGCCCGTTAGGAAATGGATGCCTACTGGTAGAACTATTCCTTTAAGAAGTGAACATACTTTGAATAGGTCTAATGCACAAACTAGCACAGCATCTATCCCTAATGAATTCATTGTTTCTACTTCCGATGTGGATGTTCCAATCATTGTTACTAACCAAATGGAACCCATTCTTGCATGGGGATCCCAATTATCAAGTTATCCATTCTTGTCTGTGTTCAACTGCAGATCGTTCAAATCGTTCTGTGGTACCTGGACTCAGGCTGTTCCAAGCATATGACTGGAGACCGCTCGCGGCTCATGAACTTCGTGAGTAAATTTATCGGGACTGTTAGATTCGGAAACGACCATTTTGGAGCAATTATGGGTTATGGAGATTATGTGGTTGGTGATAGTGTAATCTCCAGGGTGTATTATGTTGAAGGTCTTGGTCATAATCTATTCTCTGTTGGTCAATTCTGTGAGAGGTTGCCTTCAGAAAACACACATGCTTCGTTAGATATTTAGATGGTGATGAACTTTTGAAAGGAACATGTTAATACAAATAAACCGTAAAAACGTTTATTAATATTTTGCGATCTCTTTGTGTTTTGTTGATAACAAATATAATGTTATATTAAGTATAATTATAAGGATACATGTTATTTTTGTAAAGCATTTACATATAGCCATTTAAATACAAAAATGTAATAATTAAGGTTTTGTTGTAATAGTTTATTAGGATGGGTAAAAACCATAACCCATGGACCATAACCCATGGATATTAACCCATACCCAAGTAGACTAGATACAATGTATACTTAGATACATTGAATCTAAATAAAACCCATGGACCAACCCATAACCCATGACCCATAACCAAAAAACCATGGGCAAAGAGGAGCGTTCCACGGATCCCTAGGATTACACTAGACGGATCCCAAGTGGAAGGGATCCGGGGAACAGTGAAGAATTTTGCCTATAAATAGAGAGCCATTTCTTCATTCTAACTCACCCCTCTTCTTACTAAATCTCTCATACACTCTCATTCTCTTCTAACATATAGATCACTTGATCTAGAGAGTTGTTCTTCTTTCTTTCTATTTGTAATCCTTATATAGGTCCTTCTCTAAGGTGAGATCACGAGCATTCTACAAGTCATCCGAGCAAGGGGTCCTTGATTGATTTGTCACTCCGCAAGATTTCTGTAGCGAAGATCTTGTATTAGATATTTCACATATTTGTTGTGTAATAGTTGTGTTGGTTTGGTCCACCGTGCTACAGACTCGGTATTTAGCTTTGTACCGGAAAAAGTGTAAGCGACGTTGTGAAGGCTTCTCCAACCAAGTGAAGGAGTTTGTTGACATAGTGCTTGAACTCTCGAGTAGGTGACTCGGGGAGTGGAGTAGGGCAAGGAAGGTGTCCTTGTAGCCGAACCACTATACATCGGTTGTGTCTTTTCTTTCCCTTCGCTTTACTTTATTTATTTGCTTTATCATTAGATCTATACTTTCTCTACATTCATAAGATCTCACATATTGACGAATCTAAAAGTTTTTGAAACTAAAGTAAAATCGGCAAAACTATTCAACCCCCCCCCTTCTAGTTTTCCACAAAACACGTGGAACCAATTTGTACACCATCTCCATCGAAGACATGATGAGATCTTCTCCAATTTGTTTGTTATCAAAGGCCTCTAAAACAAAGTCTTGGCTATGGCACCGTCGTCTCAATCATTTGAATTTCGGCACCATAAATGATCTGTCAAGAAAGGACCTCGTGAGAGGATTGCCTAAACTAAAATATGAAAAGAATCACCTTTGTTCTGCATACCAATTGGGAAAAAGCAAGAAATACACCCATAAACCCAAACCTGCAAACTCAGTTATGGAAGTTCTTCATACTCTTCATATGGATTTGTGCGGACCAATGAGAGTGCAAACAATTAATGGAAAGCAATATGTGCTTGTCATTGTTGATGACTACTCACGATTTACTTGGGTCAAGTTTTTGAGGACAAAGGATGAAACTCCAGACGTCATCATCAAACTTATCAAACAGCTGCAGGTTCGACTTAACAAGACTGTCAGAATCATTCGAACTGACAATGGAACTAAGTTTGTTAACAAAGAACTAAGTCAGTTCTATGAAAGCATTGGAATCAGTCATCAAAGAAGTGTTCCATGTACTCCTCAACAGAACGGTGTAGTTGAAAGACGAAATCGGACTCTTGTAGAAGCTGCAAGAACTATGCTAATTTATTCAAAGGTTCCAATGTTTCTCTGGGCTGAAGCCATTGCCACTGCTTGCTACACCCAAAATCGCTCTCTCATCCACACCACTCATGGTAAAACACCATATGAACTCGTCCACAACAGAAAACCTGATCTCTTTTTTCTTCGTGTGTTCGGTGCGTTATGTTATCCAACAAATGATGGTCAAGATTTAGGAAAATTGAGAGCTAAGGCAGACATAGGAGTTTTTGTGGGTTATGCACCAAACAGGAAAGGTTACCGAATCTACAACAAAAGAACCCGGGATATCATGGAAACAATTCACGTCACGTTCGATGAGCTGTCTGGGCAAATGGCTCCAGGACAATCAAGTTATGGACCCGCATCTCAACCTTCACTAAGTAGTCCTATTAGTTCTTCCCTTGTACAAAACTCCTCACCAACAATCCCATATGTACCTCCTTCAAATGAAGATTTGAAGAAATTGTTTGATCCAATGTTTGATGAATATGATGAACCTATTGCTAATGTCCAGTCCAATCCATCAACAGAGGCTGCTTCCAACCAAGTCAATGTGGACAACCCTTTGATATCTATGTCATTGAGTCAAGAAGCTCCTACTGCAGATCATTCATTCTCATCATAAGATCCTCAATCATCGAGTGTACATCATGGAAATGTTTCTGGCACCAATGATGGAGATAACCCCTTTGCTACTCCCGAAGATGCCCCATTTGAGAACATATTTGCTCCTGAACCAACACCAGAACCATCATCATCAGGAGATTCAAATTCTGCTACTTCAGTTCCTCAACAATAACCACACGAACATCTTAGAAAATGGACACATGATCATCCATTGGACAACATCATTGGAAACCCTTCTCTTCCAGTATCCACACGTAAACAACTTGAAACTGATGCCTTATGGTGCTTCTTCAACTCCGTACTCTCTAAGATCGAACCAAAAGATGTTAAAACTACCATGAATGAAGACAGCTGGTTCAATGCCATGCAAGAAGAAATTCATGAGTTTGATCGACTAGAATTATGGGAATTAGTACCGCTCGACCTGTGCTATGATCATTGCTCTAAAGTGGATCTTCAAAGTAAAACTTGATGAGCATGGTGATGTATTAAAGAACAAGGCTCGATTGGTTGCAAAAGGATACCGTTAAGAGGAGGGTATTGACTTTGAAGAATCATTTGCTCCAGTTGCACGTATCGAGGCAATCAGAATCTTCCTGGCTAATGCTGCAAGTAAGAATATGGTAGTCTATCAAATGGATGTAAAGACGGCTTTTCTTAACGGAGATCTTAAAGAAGTCGTATACGTCAGCCAACCTGAAGGTTTTGTGAATCCAGAGCATCCTACTCATGTCTATCGCTTGAAGAAAGCTCTGTACGGTTTGAAGCAAGCTCCAAGGGCATGGTATGATACGCTATCAAAGTTTCTTCTATCTACTGGATTCAGCAAAGGAGCAGTTGATCCGACATTGTTCACTAGAAAGTCAAGCAAACATTTAATTCACGTTCAAATCTATGTTGATGATATTATTTTTGCCTCGACTAACCCCAATGAATGTGACCGTTTTTCTAAGGAGATGGGCTCCAAATTTCAAATGTCAATGATGGGACAAATGTCATTTTTCTTGGGATTACAAATTTCACAAAGTCCCGGAGGCATTTTTATCAATCAATCTAAATATGCTAATGAAATTCAAAAGAAATTTGGATTTGACACGTGTGACCCTATTGACACTCCCATGATAGAGCGTACTAAACTGGATGAGGACCACTCAGGGATCATGGTAGATCAAACAAAATATCGTAGTATGATTGGATCCCTGATGTACCTCACAGCCAATAGACCTGATATTCTGTTCGCTGTATGCATGTGTGCTAGATACAAGGTTAAGCCTACCAAAAAGCACCTTGAAGCGGTTAAACGGGTCTTTCGGTATCTCCAAGGAACCATCAATATGGGTCTTTGGTACCCGAAGGACACCGGTATGTCACTAACAGCCTATGCAGATGCTGACCATGCAGGATGTCAAGATACACGCCGAAGCACGTTAGGAGGTGCTCAGTTTTTGGGTGATAAGCTTGTGAGCTGGTCTTCAAAGAAACAAATGAGTACTTCTATATCCTCTACAGAGGCTGAATACATAGCCATGTCATCTTGTTGTGCTCAAATCCTATGGATGAGATCCCAATTATCTGACTATGGCTTTGAATTCAACAAAATCCCTCTATATTGTGATAATAAAAGTGCCATTGCTCTCTCATGCAACAACGTTCAACATTCAAGAGCAAACCATATCGACATTCGACATCATTTCATCAGGGAGCAAGTGGAGAACGGTGTGGTGGAACTCTATTTTGTGAGAACTGAATACCAGTTAGCAGACATCTTCACCAAAGCTCTTCCTAGAGAACGTTTTGAGTTTATCCTTCCACGACTTGGTCTAAAGAGTCTACAACCGGATACTCTCAAACGTCTTCAGGAGGAAGACGAGGAGTAACTGAGTTTGTCTCTATCTATCTCTTGTAAATAGTTATTCAAAAAGAAAAATACAAAATTACAAAACCAACAAAAAGCAAATAGAAAAATATAAAACTTTCAAAAAATCCATAAAAATTTGAAAAACTCAAAAAATTTAAAGTATATTGTCATTTTGTCATGTTTTTCTTGATTCGATAATATCTACGGTCTTTGTGCTGTCATTCAAAGAGTGACACGGGTCTTTAGATGTTGTTCGAATGTCCATAAATCTATTAAAAAAAATTAGAGAATGTAAAACAAAGGCTTATAGTCATCTCAGTCTATAACCCGTTTTTTAAAGAAAGAACAGAGCCATGCTTTATCTTATTTTTCAAATCTCATGCTCTGATTCTAAAAACAAATGTTTGTCACTAAAAAGACAAATGTTTCCCTCACAAATATTTTTCATTCTAAGAATTCTTCTGAAAAATATTTGTTATCTAAATGAAAACTAATTAAAATAACTCAGACTCAATTTTTGAAAATCATCTGAACTTGACATTTGTCAAAATCTCTATCTCCTAATCAACAACTTATATCATTGATTGAGGGGGAGAATGATTTCATTTAAATCAAAAGGTTATTTGTCATACAATTGGTTCAGACCAAGGTTTATGTCATGTTTTCAAAAGATATTCAAGCATGTTTAATCTTTGGAGTCTAAAGTCTCAGATTTGATCCTTATCGGTTATATGTTTTCATAAGCAAGTCACAAATCTCAAATGATTTGAAAATTGTGATCGGGGGAGAATTTGTGATTTAAATTGGATTTAAACTGATAATTCGATAAATGGTTTTATAAGTGTTTAGCAAGCTCTCCTCCCTTCATGTGCCAAACGATTTCAAATTTTCCATGCACATGTTAAGGGGGAGCATCTATTTCAAACCAAAAAGGATTGAAACGTGATTGATTTGTACAAAAGTGTAGGTTTTCCCTAATATGTGCAAAACACTTTCGAATCTTGATACACATATTGAGGGGGAGCAATTTTTTGAAAACCACATCCTTTCCATAAATATCCTTAACAAAGTATGAAAAATACTAATCTTGATCGGGAAGGTGATGTCGATATTTTTAGAAAATGTTAATCAATGAATTGAATTCTTCCTTTTCCCTCCGTGTGCCAAAACGATTTCAAATACACGATGCACATGTTGAGGGGGAGCTCTTTTTCTAAAATATCAAAAACAATTCAAGTACAAAATGCTTTGATAATATATCACAAGTATCTGGACTGATTTTCAAATGGTTTTCAATTGGTTCCAATGGCTGATGAACAATACCAAAAAGACCGACCAAATTTACTTTATGTATGGTGATATAAGGATGGCTAGGTTAGGTATTCGTTACCATGATCCAGCCAGAACCGGAGGGATCTACCTAGGGACAATCCACTAGATAGTGTAGAAGTCCTTAGGTATAATAAAAAAGGGAGAAAAGTGAGGTATGGGAAGAGTGCGGACTGAGATAGAGCTAGAACTGGAATAAACCCAACAAGGTTCTAGTTATGAAGTCTTGGTAAGCACTGTAGGGGTTGAAGAATGAAAAAGAAATAAATGAAAACAAGGTGAAAATAAATAGCCCTCCAATATTTCAACCTTAGGGCAGAAACCGGGTTCAATACATATGCTACTGGAGGTTACCAAGGTAACTCTGGTATTGAAGACAAGACGTCATGGACCCAGTGACGCACTGCACTAAAACTTCCCAAGCTCCTCTTGAAAGGACTTGTTTCATTCTCACGGGAACCTACATAATCTATCGACTTTCTCTTAGAGATTGTTGATATTGAAGAAGGAGAGCCTCTCCCTAGTCTCCGGCATAGGATCCAAATGTGCACTATTGAGTCTAGAGCCACGAGATCATCAAATAAATCTCATTAGGACACTGTCAATGAAAACTCTCTGTTTCACATAATGTGAAAAGAGAGAATATATTTTAAGAGTCCTACGCATTATCCTTGTGGTATTGCCAGAACATTTGAGTGATATGCTAACATATTCACAATGAAGATGGAAAGCCTTCTAGAGCCAACATCAAACAAGCTCTTGGTAGGTGGCATATGAGATCTATCCAATAGATCAACCATGTGACAACTGAACAGAAACAATGGGGCGATTCATAATTATGAATCAATCCTGGTTCAGGTTATGGATTGACGGATACCTTTGAAAAACCGGCCGTTGTGCTTAAAATTATTTTCTCTAGCATATCGACTGTGTATTAAGATTTCAAAAATAAAAGGTGTTTATGGTTGATAATTGATTTTTCTCAAAAACCTTCGTTGTATTGCAAAAACACTTTATTGAGCAGTACACGATTGTTTTTCAAATAATTTTTCATCAATCAGTGAATCTTAATTCGCTGGTTGACTCACTCCGTGTTGTCTTCTTTAAGACGTTCCGGTTTGAGAACGGCTAGAACAGCTGCGAAACCCTGTCAAGGAGATTCTTCAGAATTCTACCTGATCACAGGCAGTACTTGTACTGATAAACGGGGAACCGTAGGCCGTATACCTCAATTCAACGAAAGTGATCAAAGACACTTTCGTGCGCTTTATTGCTAAATGTTTTATGCAGGTACACCCTGACGATTGCAGCTGATCAGAATTGAGGAATCAATCCACAGCCGCATGCTCACACAATCACATTCACAATTAAAGAAATCATGATAAGTGCATATCTTCATCAACTGGCTATGATATTTTCAAACCATGCTTCTGCTATGCTACTGGAAATATTCTAAATCAACAAAAGCTTCCGCTACTCTGATAAGAAGATATCATGATCTAAAATGTGAGCATGTCGGTCCAAAAGTCACAACATCACATAATGTCAACACTACAAAGGAAGAGTCAGAGATTTATGGTAGCTGATGATCTCAAAGCTGGCTCAAAACTCATTATCACGTGGATCAGTTAAAGACCTCCACTTGGATTAACCAAACATGCAAAATATGAAGAATCAAAGACTACAGGCTACTGAGCAAAGAACTTTAACAAGAATCCAAGAACAATCTTAATGTCATATCTGTTTGTATTCACTGTAATTTGAGGTGACCTCCCTTAGGGGGAGATTGTTAGGATTTAGTAAATCCTGTTATTAAAGTGTCGGTCACCTCAAGTATATGTAATCGTTAGAAAGCTCGTAGTCGTAGTCATTTAATGTTAGTTAGTATTTAGTTTAGTAACACCGTGGAGGACGGACGGGTCTTTACCCACTGTATGCCTGATCCACAACTCGTAGGTGGCATTTATGTAAGATACTATAAATACCCTCTACCTTCCAAGGTAGGGGTTGGAGCTCATAATAATACTTTTACTTTCTCTCACTAAGTTCCCAAACCTCTAAACTTTATCTCTCTAAAAACCTCAAAGTATACGCCCCTTATGATCATGGTTTGATGTGTTTATGAAATCCAATATGTTACAGTTACCACTTATGAACTATGGACTAAAAGGAAACCCAACCTAAACTATCTCAGGGTTTGGGGTTGTAGGGCTGTTGTAAGACTTCCTGATCCAAAGCTGAAAACTTTGGGTGAAAGAGGCATTGATTGTATCTTTGTTAGATATGCTGAGCATTCCAAGGCTTTTAGGTTCTATGTTATTGAACCTAATGAATATGTTTTGATTAACTCCATAATTGAATCAAGGGATGCAATTTTTGATGAGAATAGATTCTCATCAGTCCCTAGACCAAGTTAGAGGATCCCTAATGGAACTCATGACACTGTTGTATCAGAGGTCCCTGATGAAGAACCATCAGAGGTCCCTGATGAGGTTGTGGTTCAACAATCTGAACCTGTGCTCAAAAAGAGCAAAAGGGTCAGGACTCCAAAGTCATTTGGACCTGAGTTTCAATTATACTTAATTGAAGGAACAAGGGATGAGGTCTCTGACCAATACTCCTATTGCTTCATTGTTGAGGATGATCCCAAGACATTTGAAGAAGCAATGAAGTCCCAGGATATTGCTTTCTGGAAAGAAGCAATCAATGATGAGATGGATTCAATCATGGGCAACAACACTTGGGTATTGGTTGATCTACCACCAGGTTGCAAACCTCTAGGTTGCAAATGGATTTTCAAAAGGAAAATGAAGGTAGATGGAACTATTGAAAAGTTCAAGGCTAGACTAGTCTGTTAATTCAAATACACCGTAAAAACGTTTATTAATATTTTGCGATCTCTTTGTGTTTTGTTGATAACAAATGTAATGTTATCTTAAGTATAATTATAAGGATACATGTTATTTATGTAAAGCATTTACATATAGCCATTTAAATACAAAAATGTAATAATTAAGCATTTGTTGTAATAGTTTATTAGGATGGGTAAAAACCATAACCCATGGATCTTAACCCATACCAAAGAAGACTTGATACAATGTATACTTAGATACATTGAATCTAGAGAAAACCCATGGACCAACCCATAACCCATGACCCATAACCAAAAAACCCAAGGGCAAAGAGGAGCATACCATGGATCCCTAGGATTACACTAGCCGGATCCCAAGTGGAAGGGATCCGTGGGATCCGTGGAACAGAGGAGAAATTTGCCTATAAATAGAGAGCCATTTCTTCATTCTAACTCACCCCTCTTCTTACTAAATCTCTCATACACTCTCATTCTCTTCTAACATATAGATCACTTGATCTAGAGAGTTGTTCTTCTTTCTTTCTATTTGTGATTCTCATATAGGTCCTTCTCTAAGGCGAGATCACGAGCATTCTACAAGTCATCCAAGCAAGGGGTCCTTGATTGATTTGTCACCCCGCAAGATTTCTGTAGCGAAGATCTTGTATTTGATATTTCACATATTTGTTGTGTAATAGTTGTGTTGGTTTGGTCCACCGTGCTACGGACTCGGTATCTAGCTTTGTACCGGAAAAGTGTAAGCAACGTTGTGAAGGCTTCTCCGCCAAGTGAAGGAGTTTGTTGACATAGTGCTTGAACTCTCGAGTAGGTGACTCGGGGAGTGGAGTAGGGCAAGGAAGGTGACCTTGTAGCCGAACCAATATAAATCGGTTGTGTCATTTCTATCCCTTAACTTTATCTATTTGCTTGCATTATCATTAGATCTATACGTTCTCAACATCCATACGATTTCACATAATATCGAATCTAAAAGTTTTGAAATCAACTTAAAATCGGCAAAACTATTCAACCCCCTTCTAGTTTTCCACAATTGGCATCAAGAGCTAAGTTTATAAAAGTTTTAAAATAAAATTGTATTTTAAAACTTTTCGATCACTATGGGTTCTGAAAATTATAAGGAAGGGCAATCTATGCAACGACCACCACTACTTGAAACTAATGGTTTTATATATTGGAAAAATAGATTCCAAACATATGTGAAGTCTAAAGATATTGATCTTTGGTACATTATTGTTGAAGGTGATTTTGAGGCTACCTCAAATGATGATAAATGAAATTTAGTTCACACACCTCATGATAAACTAAATGATGAAATGAAGAAAAAGCTTTCTAAAAATAGTGAAGCAAAAATGGTTTTATATAATGCTTTACCGAAAAAGGAATTCGAAAGAATTTCTATGCTTAAAACCTCTAAAGAAATTTGGAATTCTTTAGTTGTAACTCATCAAGGCAACCAACAAGTTAAAAATAATAAAATTGATTTATTTGTTCAACAATATGAACAATTTTCAATATCGGATGAGGAAACTATAGATCATTCATTTGCTAACTTTAATACTATTATTACATCTTTACAAGCACTTGATGAATCTTTTCTAGCCGTAACCATGTTAGGAGATATCTAAGGGCACTTCCATCGAAGTGGAGATCCAAGGTGACGGCAATCGAAGAGTCAAAAGATTTGACAATCCTCACCCTCGATGAACTCATAGGCAACCTAAAAGTCTACGAGCTTTCCTTGCTAAAGATTCCGAAGCCTCAAAGGTGAAAGAGAAACACAAATCTCTTGCCCTTAAAGCCAAAAAGGCCTCGAGCGATGAGGAGAACTCATCTTCGAGTAGTGACGACGAAGAGTACGCTATGGCGGTAAGGGACTTTAAAAGTTCTTTAGAAGAAAGGGTAGATACGTCAAACAACCGTATGATGATAAGAAAGGATTTCGGAAAAGCAAAGAGGACGAGAAGCCAAAGGATGATCGTACTTGCTTTTAATGTGGGGACCCAAACCACTTTATTAGTAAGTGTCCCAAACGGGATGATCAAAAGGCGTTCGTGAGCTGCACGTGGGGAATGAGCGACGAGGAGGATGAAGAAATTTGTCTTATGGCAAATGACGAGGTATGTCCTGAATACTATAGTAGCTCATCACTTGATGACGACTCATTGCATAATGAATATGATAAACTATGAAATATTAGCTTAAAACTAGTTAACAAAAACAAGCTTTTAAAGAGTCAAAATAAACGTTTAGATAAAGAAGTCATAGAATTAAAAGCAAAACTAAAACGTTTAGAGAAAGGTAAAATAGCAAGTGGTGAATGTGAACTTTGCGTTCAACTTCAAACACTAGTGGATCACTTAGATTCTAAAATTGCTAGAATGAGCACGAACACTTTAGATACAATATTCGATAGCGTTAAAACGGTAACAATCAAAAGGGTCTAGGTAGTCAACAACTTGATCCATCAACTAGTGAAAGTAAAGAAACAAAATTTGTTAAGGAACTAGAAAAAACACCATCTGTTGTGGCGGATCCCACGGATCCCCTAAAAAGGGAACCGGCTAGTGTAGAAAAAGGGATCCGTGGATCTGCTGTAGCAAACATTAGTAATAATGTAGCTTCTTCATCTAGAACTGAGTTTGTCATAGTTAATAGGAAGAAACCAAATCATGTCACCACTAGACAACCACCTCCAAAATATAATCCTACTTTTGCAAGAAACAAAGCTCCATCTTTTTCAAAACCTAATTCATTTAGGAGACCTAATAGCGTTTACCCGAAAAGTAACCATCAAATGGGATGGAATCAAAACATGCAAAACAGTTTTCCTTTTCAAAACTTTGCTCCATGGAATGCATACTCATCTTATCCATACATGTCTAACATGAATGGAATGTTTAACACTAATGGACCCATGAACAAATGGGGACCAAACTTTTGAGTTTATTATTGTTTTAGGTGTGCTTAAAGGTCGACCTAGACCCCGATGAATGGGTCAAGGATAGCGGGTGCACAAGGTACATGACCGAATAGGGATCTATTCTCCACATATGAATCCATTAATGGAGGTAATGTGGTGTTTGGAAATAGCAAAAGTAGAATCATCGGTAAAGGTACGATTTCTAAAAAATCTCTAACCATTAACGATGTGTGTCACGTAGAAAACCTAAACTTTAATCTCTTAAGTATAGGACAAATATGTGATAAAAAGTGCAATGTACTTTTTACCGAAACCGGTAGTAAGATACTTAAAAATGGCATAACCATAGGAAGAGGAATTAGGAAACATGGAGTCTATGTCATTAAAATTGGTAATGAACCTAAAGACAAATTATGTCTTACCTCTATGGATGATACTTCGACCTTATGGCATCGAAGATTGGGTCACGCCAACATGCGACTTCTTCAATCGCTATCATCCAAAGATCTAGTAAGAGATCTACCTAAGTTAAAATATGAACATCATTTTTGTGATGCTTGTAATATAGGAAAACAAGCTCATTCGAGTCATAAAGCTAAAAACATGGTGTCCACAACTAGGTGTCTAGAATTACTACATATGGATTTATTTGGTCCATCCGCTATCCAAAGTTATGGAGGCAACTACTACACTTTGGTAATAGTGGATGACTACTCTAGGTATACATGGACAAAATTTTTAAAGAACAAAACGGAAACCTTTAACTATTTTGAAATATTAAGGAAAAAGATCCAAAGACAACTAGGAAGTCCCATAGTGTCTATTAGGACGGATCATGGTAGGGAATTCGATAATGAAGTGCAATTCAGAGCTTTTGTGACGCTAATGGTATTACTCACAACTTCTCGGCTCCACGCACTCCACAATCGAATGGGGTAGTAGAAAGAAAGAATAGAACTCTACAAGAAATGAGTCGAACCATGCTTAATGAACAATCCATACCTCAAAAATTTTGGTGTAATGCCGTTGATACTTCAACGTATATACTCAATCGAGTCTTGATTAGACCAATCTTAGGAAAAACTCCATATGAGTTACTTCGAGGCAAAAAGCCTACGTTAAATCATTTTAGAGTCTTTGGTAGTAAATGTTTTATTCTTAACACTAAAGATTACCTTACAAAATTTGATCCTAAATCAACCGAAGGTATCTTTTTAGGTTATTCGCCAAATAGCAAAGCTTACATCATATTAAACAAAGAAACAATGAAGGTAGAAGAGTCATTAAATATAAAATTTGATGAAAGTCCACCCAAACCCTCTCCACCTCTTGTCGATGACGAGATTATAGAAAGTGAAGCCATAGTAATAAAGAAAAAGATAAGTGAAGAAGAAGAACCTCTAAGTGATGAAATAGTAAACATTAAAGAGTCCAAAGATCACCCCGTAGATAAAGTCATAGGAAAACTAAACGAACGAACATTAAGATCTCAAGTTCAAAACCAAAGTAGCTTGTTTTGTTTTGTTTCAACCTTAGAACCTAAGAATACACAAGAAGCCATAAAAGATGAAAGTTGGGTAATGGCTATGCAAGAAGAACTAAATCAATTTGTTTCTAATGATGTTTGGACACTTGTCCCTCCACCTAGTAATCAAACCATAATAGGAACCAAATGGGTTTATAAAAACAAATTAGATGCAAACGGAGTAGTGTCTAGGAACAAGGCTAGACTCGTTGCTCAAGGGTATAACCAACAAGAGGGAATAGACTTTGATGAGACCTACGCCCCGTGGCTAGATTAGAGTCTATAAGAATACTTCTTGCGTATGCTTGTGCTAATGATCTAAAGCTTTATCAAATGGATGTCAAAAGTGCTTTTCTAAATGGTGTCATAAATGAAGAAGTATATGTAGCTCAACCTCCGGGCTTCATTGATTTTGAAAACCCAAACATGTGTATAAATTAAAGAAAGCCCTTTATGGTCTTAAACAAGCTCCAAAAGCTTGGTATGATAGACTCAAGTCATTTCTAGTTAAACACAACTACACCATGGGGTTAGTTGACAACACACTTTTACTAAGAAAAGAGAGTCACATATAATCATAGTACAAATATATGTAGATGATATTATATTCCGATCCACTTGTCAAGACATGTGTGATGATTTCTCTAAAATCATGCATGACGAGTTCGAGATGAGTATGATGGGAGAACTTAGTTTCTTTCTTGGTCTACAAATAAAACAAGTAGAAGATGGTATCTTCTTTAATCAATCTAAATACATCAAGGAGATGTTAAAGAAATTCGGTCTAGAAGAGTCAAAACCAATTAGGACTCCAATGTCATCCGACACCAAACTCACAAAAGACGAGGACGGAGAATCCGTAGATAATACTAAATATCGTGGCATGATAGGTAGCCTTCTCTACCTCACGGCAAGTAGGCCGAATATCATGTTTAGTGTTTGCTTATGTGCTAGGTTTCAAGAAGACCCCAAAATATCACACCTAGAAGCCGTAAAATGGATATTTAGATATATTAAGGGTACAACACAATTAGGATTATGGTATCCTAAGGGCACGGGAGTAGAAACAATTGTATATGCAGATTCTGACCATGTAGGTTTTCTAACATCATGGTTTTCTAAGAAACAAACGGCACTTGCAATATCAACAACCGAAGCCAAGTACGTCTCCGCCGCAAAGCATGCCAACAAGCACTATGGATGAAACAAGCGTTAGTAGACTACGACATCCATCTAAGCGACATAGCCATCCTATGTGACAACAAAGGTGCAATCGACTTAAGCAAGAATCCGGTATTTGCATTCTCGCACAAAGCATATAGAGATTCGTCATCACTTCCTAAGAGACAATGTTCAAAAGGGGAACATCTCTATTGAGAAGGTAGCATCCGAAGACAACATAGCTGACGTCCTCACCAAACCGTTGAAGCGGGAACAATTCAACCTACTTCGTCTTGGTCTTGGTCTAATGGAACAAACGTCGTAATTTAATTGACTCTACAAGGTATGTAAACACTAGCCTTCTTCTTTTCGAGTCTAGGATTTCTATTTCACGCACAACTCACAAACAATACGGGAATTTTCAAAACCCAAGATGAGTTTTACACTTATAGTTTTCTTATTTTTTTTGCCTACTTTCACAATGTTTTCTAAAAGGATGATACCTTCCCGTATCAATTTCACAAAAGCAATTTCTCACGTCTAGGACAAATCGCTTTTCATTATTAATACAAAGTAAAAACCCGCTTTCATTGCATCTCATGTCTTTTGAATGCTAAAGGAGACACATAACTAATATGTGTTTTCGGGTACATTCATTTAAGCAACAATGAATTAGGAGCATTGATAACACAAAATTACGTACTCATGTACTAAATATGTGTTTTCGGGTTATCTCAATAGGATGCTTTTACACTTCTAGTTTATTTTCTATTCTTTTTAGGGTCGAGATAACCGAAACTCCAAATAGTTTGCATATAGGCACACACTAGGCAAAAATGTTTCCTAAAGGAAAATTTTGTGTCTGCCTGAACACCAGACCCACGGATCCCAACCTTTATGCTGGACGGATCCCTCAAGGGAAGGATCCGTGGGATCCGTGTAACAGAAGCTGTTTTCAACTTCTATTTTTTCACTTTGGATGAAAAATCCACATTTGTTTCATTTTAGGGAGTATGCTCTTTAATGCTTGTGTTCTCATGATCACATGCCTTGAATTCATATCTAATCATTAGATTTTAATCCACATTTTGGGTCAAGCATTCATTACAATGCTTTGTTTTTCTATATATATAGCTCCCAAAATGCTTGCATACTCCATCTCCTTCTCACAAACACACTTCATCATGTCATCCAAAAACCCTTTAGGAGAATCATCTAGAACAAACAATCATGATATCCAAACCTTTGTACTTCCACCATCTAAAATACCACAATCAAATGCTAGGATATCCGCACGGATTAGTATCCGATCTTGTTGTTTAGCAAAACCAAACTCAAATTGTTCATCCTCAACAAATAACTCACCACAAGATGCTTCCATTATAGCACCACCCTCATCACCAACTAGTACACCAACTTCATCACCACCTAAAATAACTCTTTTGGAACTCCTTAAGACTCCAACAAGATCTAACCAACCTAAAGAAAAAGAATTAGTCTTTTCAACACCTCCCACATCTCCAAATACTATATTTCAAGATCTTGAAACATCACCACCATTAGCTCCCATCACATTACAAGAACATCTAGGTTCTTTTCCACCACCATTTACAAACATTCCGGATATTGATCCATATTTTCCTATTTTTCCACCACAACTTCCGCATAACTCAAATCAAAACAACCCGGAAAACTTCCACACTCATTACCCACATCATTTACATTGTGAACATTGCCAATCCACTAGGGAAATTGCAATAGAAGTTAGGGAAGAAATGCATTTCATACTCAAACTCATCCTTGATCGCATCAATACCATTACTCATCAAAATCTCTATCCATAACCTTATGCAAGCATGGAAGGAATCACTACTACTACTTTCTACTTTTAGTATTATTTTTTCTTTTGAAGTCATTTTTCAAGAACAAGTCTTGTTCTTATTTTTACATGCTTGTAAGTGGCATACATACCACTACAATTTGTTGTTTTATTACAAGGCCTTGTTTACATACCTTGGCTCCCAATCTTGATTCTCGACAACCACAAGATTATATAAGCATGTTACTAACCTTTCTTTTGTAGGATTTTTATTTTTCTTCTCTTGACGCCCCAAACAAAGGGGAGCTACCGTCAAGGGGGAGTTAGAAGATTGTTTATTTCTTCCAAGGGTTAACTTTTTGTTTCGAAAAAAGGGGAGAAGAAGTAAAACTTAGGGCTTTCAAAACTTACATCTATTCTTAAGTTTTACTCATCATAACATTATATTTTGTCATCAACAAAAAGGGGGAGATTGTTAATACAAATAAACCGTAAAAACGTTTATTAATATTTTGCGATCTCTTTGTGTTTTGTTGATAACAAATGTAATGTTATCTTAAGTATAATTATAAGGATACATGTTATTTTTGTAAAGCATTTACATATAGCCATTTAAATACAAAAATGTAATAATTAAGCATTTGTTGTAATAGTTTATTAGGATGGGTAAAAACCATAACCCATGGATCTTAACCCATACCAAAGAAGACTTGATACAATGTATACTTAGATACATTGAATCTAAAGAAAACCCATGGACCAACCCATAACCCATGACCCATAACCAAAAAACCCATGGGCAAAGAGGAGCGTACCACGGATCCCTAGGATTACACTAGCCGGATCCCAAGTGGAAGGGATCCGTGGGATCCGTGGAACAGAGGAGAAATTTGCCTATAAATAGAGAGCCATTTCTTCATTCTAACTCACCCCTCTTCTTACTAAATCTCTCATACACTCTCATTCTCTTCTAACATATAGATCACTTGATCTAGAGAGTTGTTCTTCTTTCTTTCTATTTGTGATCCTCATATAGGTCCATCTCTAAGGCGAGATCACGAGCATTCTACAAGTCATCCAAGCAAGGGGTCCTTGATTGATTTGTCACTCCGCAAGATTTCTGTAGCGAAGATCTTGTATTTGATATTTCACATATTTGTTGTGTAATAGTTGTGTTGGTTTGGTCCACCGTGCTACGGACTCGGTATCTAGCTTTGTACCGAAAAAGTGTAAGCAACGTTGTGAAGGCTTCTCCGCCAAGTGAAGGAGTTTGTTGACATAGTGCTTGAACTCTCGAGTAGGTGACTCGGGGAGTGGAGTAGGGCAAGGAAGGTGACCTTGTAGCCGAACCACTATAAGTCGGTTATGTCATTTCTATCCCTTAACTTTATCTATTTGCTTGCATTATCATTAGATCTATACGTTCTCAACATCCATACGATTTCACATAATATCGAATCTAAAAGTTTTTGAAATCAACTTAAAATCGGCAAAACTATTCAACCCCCCCTTCTAGTTTTCCACATAGTCATTCAAGGCTTTAAACAGAAATCAACCTCAGGGCTTCATCATTAGATTATTGATACTTATGCCCCTATGGCTCGTATCAGTACCATTATATTATTGATTGCATTGGCATCAATTTACAATCTGATTATTCATCAGATGGATGTGAAGACAGCTTTCTTGAATGGTGAATTGGATGAGGAGGTTTACATGAACCAACCTCAGGGCTTCTTCATGCCTGGCAATTAAAACAAGGTGTGTAAACTAATTAAGTCTCTTTATGGACTAAAGCAGGAACCTAAGCAATGGCATAAAAAATTTGATGAAGTGGTTTTGTCTAGTGGTTATGTTCTTAACCAAGCTGACAAATGTGTATATAGCAAATTTGATGAATCTGGTAAAGGAGTCATCATTTGTCTATATGTTGATGACATGTTGATATTTGGCACTGACCAAAATCAGGTTGACTTGACAAAGGAATTTTTGTCATCAAGGTTCTCCATGAAGGACATGGGGGAGGCTGATGTTATCCTTGGTATAAGGATTAAACATGAAAGTAAAAGAATTTCTATCTCTCAGTCTCATTATATTGAGAAGGTGTTGAGGAAATTCAATTACTTTGATTGTACTCCTGTGAGTACACCTATGGATACTTGTGAGAAGCTGATGCCTAATAATGGCAAGGCTGTATCTCAACTTGAGTATTCTAGGGTAATTGGCTGCTTGATGTATGCCATGACTTGTACAAGACCTGATATTGCTTTTGCAGTGGGTAAACTGAGCAGGTATACTAGTAATCCTAGTGCTCATCACTGGCAATCAATTCAGAGGGTACTGAAGTATCTGAAGAGAACTATGGATTATAGTCTCTCATATACTGGTTATCCTTCAGTGTTGGAAGGATACACTGATGCAAGTTGGATCAGTAACACTGAAGACAATTCGTCTACCAGTGGCTGGGTATTCCTACTTGGTGGAGGTGCAATTTCTTGGGCATCCAAGAAGCAAACTTGCATCACCAGTTCAACAATGGAATATGAATTTGTGGCCTTAGCAGCTGCTGGTAAAGAAGCTGAATGGTTGAAAAACTTGCTTCTTGAGATTCCATTGTGGCCTAAACCTATAGCATCTATTTCTATCCGTTGTGATAGTGCAGCTACATTGGCAAAAGCTTATTGCCAAATGTACAATGGGAAGTCTAGACACTTAGGTATCAGACATAGCATGATTCGTGAGCTTATCATGAATGGGGTGGTATCTATAGAGTTTGTTAGATCTCAACAAAATTTAGCTGATCACTTGACGAAGGGATTGGCTAGAGACTTGGTTTTAAAGTCTGCTAAAGGGATGGGTTTAAGTCCAATTTAGTCACTGAATGCTAAGACACCCAACTCCGTCCTAAGGAAACTTAGGAGCTGAGTTAAATGTGGAAAGCTGAACATTCAGTGGACTGGAGCACATGTTTTATATTACATCCCAAGGTTGTGCTCAGAACCTTCTGAAAGGAGGATGAAGTCTTTACTTCTTAATGGTTATTTTTCTTTGAAAAAGTGCTTGACAGGAACATGAATAAAGAGGAACCACCTATGTAAATGTTGAAGTTTTGCCGCTTCAGGGAGCTTTGGACTTTGGCTCTTACAACATTTATGAATTTGGATATGGACACATGGCTTGTATAGTGTCAGGAGCTTTTAAGTGTTTGAAAACTTGTGTGTATTTTATCTTCAGGTATTCAAATGGGTTGAAGGGTTCAATTCTTAGAACACCCTGATTCTCGAATATTTGAACGTGTAATGTACTAAGATGGAAATTCAATCCTCAGGATATTTTTGTTTATGCACATGTTTTGTTTGATGTTTGTTTTTCTTGCAAAGGAAGTGAACTAAATTTGGGGAGGATTGTTGGAAAATTTAGTGCACTTGTGGGATTAGTTCACACCTAGTTTTGGGTTAGAAGGTACGAAGTGTACACCCATGAGGTCCCTGAACACCCTGACTCAATAGTGGTTAGTACTGCTAGTGTATTGGTTACTACTGCTAGTATGGTAAACTATTGCTAGTATAGTAACTGATGGTTCCTGCTGGTAGTGTATTGGTTCATGCTGGTAGTGTATTGGTTGCTACTGCTAGTGTAGTAACTAATGGTTCCTACTGGTAGTGTTCTGGTTCCTACAGGTAGTGTTGCAGTGATTAATTTGTAACAGCTTTAACTCATTTAAGTGGTTGTTATGACTGCTTTATGACCACGTTTAATTGGTCATGTAACCACTATTCCTATGATAATGGAGGCTTATTATGAGTGATTAATTGGCCGTTAATCACACATAATGTCCATTGACTAGGAGTAAGTATTCTCTACTATAAATATACTAAAACCATCAGCATGAAAATATACTAAAACCAGGAGAAACAAACAAAAATATTAAACACTTATAAGCGCAAGGGTTATTGATTGTGCCTAATTCAATAACTAACATTTGGTCTTATCCCAAGTAGATATTCGTGTAACTTAGGCATAGGGACGAATAGTTTACTTTGGAAAGTGATTACACGATTCCAAGTGATATCCGGTAACCACCTAGTGGTATTGCTGCTGACTTTGATTATCTTACCCTGCTGCTGGGCGTATAACCACCAACACTTGGGTGGTCCTTTCGTGGGTGAGTTAGCACTAGGAGCTTTCCTCATGATGAAATGAAAAATGGGTAGTGAAATAGAGGTTTTTAGATTGCTGAGAATGAGATTGTGAATGGTGACTTGGAAGTACTAACTAAGAGGTTTATAAAGGGAAGGTTTTGGTAAGTGAGTTTAAAGCTTAAGCTACTAAAATCCTTCAAATTGCAATGATTTGCATACACAAGATTCAACTACAGAGTTTTACTAATCTAGGAAGTTAATTAAGACAAGGTGGAGTGTTCAAGTTGACAAAGAGAGCTTGAAATGATTGTTTTAGCTAGGATTAGCTAAGTCTGTGCAGCCGGTTCCCACGGTTCCCTGCAATGAGGGATCCATCTAGGCTAAACCTAGGGATCCGGCTCTCAGCAGCCAAGAAAAAGGAAAATGATGTTTTGTAAGGTCTAGTACCTATACATATTGAGTGTTTCAGTCTTCTTAGGTGTCTTAAATGAAAGAAGACTTAAATGATCTAGAGAAATGAGTGAGGGTAGCTAATGATTGTCTTTTATGGAAAGAAATGGGGCTTTATGAGCACCAATGGATGATCAAGGATGACACTAAGAGTTTTGAGTGTGTCAAGTGGAGTCAAATGATCCTAGAGATCAGAAGGTAACTTAGAAGAAATTTGGGAAATTCCTTAAAAATCACAAGAAATGAAAAACTAGGTTTTAGCCTATTTTGAGATAAGGATGTCTAAAAACAATTTGCTAAAATTGAGAGAAATATCAAGCTAGGTGTTTTAAGATGTGAGAAACAATGTGTGAACATTGGAGCGGAAATATGCTGAGTTTTGAAGAGGTGATAAATTAAAGACACCTTGAATGTGATCTTAAGTCACTCATGAGTGGATGTGAGATCATCTGAGCCTAAGAAAAGTTTAAGTGATCCTAATGTAGCATGCTTAACTAGTCTAATGAGGTCAGGAAGGTTGGATTGATGCAAGGAAGCTAAAATTGCACTTCTGTTCACCCGGATCCCACGGATCCTTGACTTTAGGGATCCGGCTAGTTATAGCCAAGGGATCCGGCATCTGGGAGATATTTCCTTAATAGAATGATTGCAATATTTTGCTTTAGGTATCAAATTTTGAAACTAATGATTTCTACAGCAAGCATACATGTATGTAAGTAAAGCATAGCAATGAGAGCATGTAAGAATAACACATAAGCAATCAAATGAGTTCAAGCTCACAAATAACACAGGTTTATCAAACTTTAGCAAGCTGATACGCATACAACACGCGTTCAGGGTCAAAGGAAGTTCCTTTTCATCGAGTAAGTTTTTCAACACCCTAGGCAGTGAACCTAATCGTTGTAGTGTACTATTAGGGTAAGCCTCGGGAATTGATATCGTTCTCTAGGGGAATAGTGTTAATACAAATAAACCGTAAAAACGTTTATTTATATTTTTCGATCTTCTAATGTTTTGTCGATAACAAACGTAAAATCATTTTAACGAAACAAATAAAATACGTAAATGGTTTGAACTAATGGTTTCTAACATACTTACGTTTTCACATAAAAACACTAAAACAAGTATAAGTGATTTTATGATTTAGTATTACATATGTACAACAACTAGTGTTTACATATTTGGGTAAAATATACACATAACTAGTATGTAGTATATTGGGTAATATAAATGGGTAGAAACTTAAGTATCATAACCCATTGACCAAATACATTGAATGTAGTTAGGTACAAACCAAAGTCCATGACCCATATCCATGGAACTTGACCCATAACCCATTGCATGACATCATGCTTATATCATATATGGATAATATCCATAACCCATGGTATTGACCGATACCTATTTGACTAGGTGCATTGCACTCATAAGATACATCGTATCTAGTAAAAGACCCATGGATCAACGCATAACCCATGACCCATGACCCATGACCCATGACCCATGACCAAAATACCCATGGGCAAAGAGGAGCATCCCACGGATCCCTAGCTTTACGCTAGACGGATTCCTTGTGAGAGGGATCCGTGGGATCAGGGGAACAGTAGGCATTTTCTCTCTATAAATAGTGAGTCATTTCTTCACTGTTTCTCACCCCTATCTCACATACTTTCTCCTTGAGTTTAAAACTCTCTAACCCTAGATCCAAGTGATCTATGTTTGTAGTTTTGTTTTTGTGTGATTCTCTAGGTTCCTCTTAAAGGCGAGATCACCACCTTTCAAGTCAAGCAAGCTCAAGTCCATGAGTTGCTATGCTTCCTCATCATCAAGACTACTGAAGTCCTCTTGTTGATGGTTCTTTTCTTTCTTCTAAGAAGTGTAGTGTTGAAGACATTGGTGAAAGATGTCTCAAGTGTCAAGACGAAGACATTAGTGAAAGGTGTCGATCGTCCATATTGTAGGCATTAGTGAAGGGTGCCTAGAAGTCAAGTCACAAGACATTAGTGAAGGGTGTCTTGAAGATCTAGTTAAAGGCATTAGTGAAAGGTGCCTTAGATGTACATTCGATATGGTGTGTTTTGATGTACAAGATAGATTAGTATTGGATCCAAGGATATTGATATTCTTGATGATGTTGTAATAAGGAGTTGGTCTCCTTTGGGATTAGTCGTTGGTGTAGTGTTGGGTAGTAGTTCCTCTATTGTAATGGTACTCGGTATCTAGCCTAGTACCGGATAAAGGGTAGGCAACGTTGTGGTAGGTGTGGTTTACCTTGGTGTGAAAGAACCCGGTGGTTAGCCTAGTACCGGAAAAAGAGTAGGCAACGTTGTGAAGGTTTGTCCACCATAAGAAGTCGGTGTCGTGTAGTGATTACAAACTCTCGAGTAGGTGACTCGGGGAGTGGAGTAGGGCAAGGAAGGTGTCCTTGTAGCCGAACCACTATAAATGCTCGCGTTGTGGTTTTGTGCTTCTTACTCTTATCTTTTCATTACATACTTCTATATGATTGTTTATCAACATCCAACACACATCCAAATAGATTGACAAAAGTCGATCTAAATAGTTTAAAAGGAAGTTTTAATTGGCAAAACTATTCAACCCCCCCTTCTAGTTTTACAAATAGGAATGCTAGTGAGAAATTACTACGCTAAGGTTGGGGTTGAGGAAGATTATTTTTTTATCTTTTTTATGTTTTTTTGAAAATGGAAATGTACGAATCTCGGGGTTTGGATTTGGGGGTTGGTATTTCTACCGATTACTCTACTTATCTAATTATCTAATTATCTAATGATGATTAAAAATGTGTTTATTTAGATGTTATTACTCCCTAGTTATCTCCTATTGATGGTTGAATTGTCACGTCCTTATTCTTAACGCGTTGTGTTTCTAAGGTCGTAGGGTATGCGTTTATCCCTAACTCTATGAAGCTACCTAAGGTTAATGACTACGAAATCTCTAGGATTCATAAACTTAACACTAAGGTTATCTTTGGATATTTAGCCTACAATTCCACTAGTAACTATAAGCTAAGGTTCAACAAAGACTAATCAAGCATTCATAACACAACGAATGACCTATCGCAATACTAGGTCAATCACAATTAAGATAAGAGACAACCAATCAATATTGAATAACTAGGTTTCATATTATCTAAGCAAACACACAAGTAAATTAGCCGGACATGGAGAACATGTAAGCATACACACAAACAATTGAAGACATGATTAAATCAATGAAGTAAAACACTTATCTTGTTGTAAAATAGGGTACGGAACCCTAAGATACTGCACAAGACAGCCTTGGTTCGGTTTAGGTTTTTACTCCACAAAACTACCTCTCTAAAGCTGAAAAATTCGAATTCTATATATAGTGTTACAAAATGCGACGGCGTCACTCTTTAATTTTGACGCCGTCGGGTCGCCGCTATTAGGGTTTCGTCTTGGCCACGTCAACTCTGTGACGGCGTCACCTTAAGCTCGTGACACCGTCGCCTTCAACCTCTGACGCCGTCTAGATCCAAATCTAGGCCGTCTGAGTTGCGACGCCCTACTCTTTTAAACCTGATGCCGTCACTTTTAAATTAGCAATTTGGCTACCGAGTCGTCTCAAGATGTGTCACGATGGCGTCGCAATTTAGCAGTGACGCCGTCCCCTTTCAATTCCAGCAGCTTGAGTGTCTCGATTCTTGACTTTGGCCATTTTCTTCATATATTCGCGCCTTTTCGTCCGAATAAGTGTCATTCCAGCAATTTGCCTTCAAGAGACCTAAAAAGTGAAAAGGAACGAAATTAAGTAGTAACGGATACAAAAGTGATCAATTAAGGGCTTAAATGACCCCTCAAAAGTGTACCTTTTAAATCCTTATCAAATATCCCTACACTTGGTATTTGCTTGTCCTCAAGCAAATGTGCTTTTGGCCAATTAATTTATAAGTTAGGGGTCATGAAGCATTAGGTTAGAACGATTCACAACACATATAAACCCCGCAAAAGTCATAACAAACACGGAAATTAAATACTAGCACCTCACAAGTGGTGTTTGGATACTCTCATCTCTCGGGTGTATATGAAATATATCAAGTTGGAAATGGAAGATAAACACTCATTAACCGGTCCTAGTACATAGATTACCATAGGCTTGACACTAGATCAAACCTCCATTTCTTTGGCGTAAGCACCTAGGAAAAACTATCCAAGAGTTCTTTTAAAGGGTTGTAACGTTAGGCTTACGGTAGGGAAACAAAGGGTTTGGTGGGATAGGCGATTTAGTGGTGGCAAGTCAAAAATCTTTATGTTACAAGCATGCGAAGAATGGCGTTGCTAAGCCAAGACTCGACACTCTAAACTCTAGATAAATTGAAACAAATGAACATAAATTTACAGATAAATAGAGGATGGTAGCCCGTATGTTTTTTTTTTTTTTTTTTTTTCATACACTTTTACTCTACCATCCTCTAAGATAACATCAAAATGATAGGGATTTATAGGCACATCCTTACACTTGAGTTTTTATTACTCTAACACTAATTTGACCCGAATTGAAAAGATCAAAACACTTGGAGTACATTATTACGCAAATAAAGGGAATTTGAATTTAACGTTCCCTTCCCGTCATTTCATAAAGTTTAACTTTTCCCATGAGTCCCAGTCGTCCCAAAACTGTGTACAAAGGATATGACTCGACTTAGCAACTTATGCAAGCAACTAGATAATTGAACTAAGGGTTTAGTATGATAACAATAATGCACTAAAAGTGATTGCATACAAGGTAGGCTAAGGCAATTTGGGTGTACATTTGGGGGTGGATTGTAAACAATGCTCTTCATTGATATTCCGGAAAACCGAAACATCACGAGAACCGCGAAAAGGATAGGCTCTGAGGGGTTAACTAGGGGTATCGTGTAATAAAGATGAGTACAACGCAAAGGTGTGGGGAAATTACTCAACCGATGTGGAAGAAGTAATTATATTACGGGTATCAAACAAGGGTTATCCTAATGCCTCTTATTATTTAGTTATTCCTAACTACACAAGTGTAGTATTACTAGCGATCTCGGAATGCATCACAAAACTAGTTCTAGAATCTATTATACTACCGGTTCACACTCGAAGCATTAAATTGGAATGCTTTAATTCCTACAAATCTAAGGGTGATCCTCACATTTTGGGTGGAATTTAAGTGGTAAAGGGTTTTTTGTGCTAGTCATATAACTTCCTATCCATGAGATGCTTTATTAAGACTAATGGCCCACTCCTACATGTCATGAAAAATTTTAAATTTGGTGCCAAAATTACCCTAACCGATATTTCTCATGGTTTATTTCACAAATGCAATTGGGCAAGGCAAATAATCAAGGATAAGCATAGTTTCAAAGTTCCCGTTTTATTTTCCCTCCCTACACTTAAACTGAACATTGTCCCCAATGTTCCCCGAAAGTATCTGTGGAGTCCCAAACCTTGGATCTAGAACACTTAGCTTGCAAACGTGTTAGTTGCCTTGGATGGTTCCAAAACAACAATGAGAAACTTTGTTGTAGATGCACACAAGTATGCGGAATCTACTTGAATGCACTTAGAAGATTAAAGTAAGAACAAGTATAACACCAACAGCTTCAATATTATTAAGCAATAATACAAGTACTCTCCTAGTACTAGGATTTACAACCTTGAAGCTCTTCTTAAGACGGCTAGAATATTAGATGTGTGTTTAACCTAGCTAGGATCTCCTTTTATACACTAAGGAGATCCCTTACAGAGATAACTATGGACTAAGTATATCATATCTTCTATTGGAATAGAAGATATGTTGTTACAACTCTTACACGACATTCCTTACTTAGAACAGTACAAACTTAATACTATCAGTACTAATATTATCACTATTAGTACTAACTAGTTAATACTTATCATATAACGCTATCAGTACTAACTCTACTAAAATAAGTATTAACTCCAAAAAGCGTATTTCCCAACAATCCTCGCCTAAACTTGTGATTGGATTTCAGACTCACAAGTTTTCTTCAGTCTTTGAGGATTCTTCCAAACTTCACTTTCTGCTACGTCTTCCTGCCTGATCATAAATCTTCAACAACAACTCCTTAGCCATTTCAACTGCATTGCCCATCTTTAGCCCTGCTGAAAGCATTTCCATAAGTGTTCCAAAGGCAAGTGGGTAGGTTCTTTCAACTAGCATGTATATATGTCCCACTGCGTGTAGTAACCAAGTGTAGTCCAAACGAATCAATCAAGGTCCAAGTTGGTACTTCATCTCCAGATTGATACTTCCATTGTTCTCCTGATGGATCTGGTTCCAAGATATTCTGCAACTCATAAAGTAATTCCAGATCCTTGTCATTATCTGGATCTTTATTCTTGAACCTGTTCTTGACCAACTCCTATAGCTTGAGCAAATCATCCCTGTCAATAGATGCAAATAGATCCACCAGATATAAATAATCACTTGTCCTTCCACCTGCTCTGTGAATCTGCCAATGCCTCTTTCCATCTTTAGTGTAGATATCCCAGCCAACAATTGGATACCTAGTGTTGATGGGCTCTAAATATAGTGCATCTTCTGGAGATTCAATTAACATCATCTGATTAAGTTCCTCTTCAGTGAGTCCACCTTCTTATTTAGAGGCTTTTAGTCTTTTGGGTGCAGATGAGGAACCTCCTTCTTCAGATGGTCTTTTGTAACTTGCAATGGGATCAATGGGTTTTGATCTTCTAGTGAAATCATCATCTGACATCGATCTAAAGTTGAGTATTTTTCTTTGAGTTTTATCAACAAGCTTTTGAAGAGTCTCCCATGCCAGTTGATTGAGTTGCTTCAAGGTTCTCCTGTCTTCACCTTGATATTTAATGTATTTGCACAGGTACATCTTTTGTTGACTTTTGTTAGGAGGTTTTGAGGCCTTTTCAACTTCCCTTTGCTGTCTGAATTAGCTCTGTCTTCTAGCCAATATTTCACTAAACAACTGAGCTGCTTCATTAACACTTTTTCTCTGATCTTGTTGCAGCTTTTGTTGTACCTCCTGAGTAGCTTTAACTTTAGCTCTCATGCCATCCCATGTTTGCCAATCTTCTTCAATTTTAGCCATCTTTTTCTTTTCCTTTTCTGCAGCTTCTTTTTGCAATTCTTCCTCTACCCAATCTGCTGAAATCTTTCTTGCTGCCTCTTCATTCAATCTCTCAATCTCTTTCTTCTTCTTTGGTACTTCCACCAAGATCCCTTTGCCTTTGTCTTTTGGATCAACCTTTGGAGCTGATGAAGTTGGTGAAGGTAGAGCACTTCATTCTCTAATAGTGACTCCTTTTTCTTTGGGTTTGGTTGCTGCTAATTTGGTCTTCTTTCTCAGATACAAAACAGGTGGCTTCTTGTAGGTTGGAGAGATAGGGACTGATTTCGTCAGGCACTGAAGTCCCAAAACTGCATGTGTCTCTCTATTTTCTTCATCACTATCTTTATGAGGAGGGGTAGTGATGATTGTGGCCTCTGTTGTTGTGGCTTGTTGTAGTTTAGCAGCTACTTGAAGAATTGGAGATAGTACTGATTGCAGAACACCATGAGTACTACCTATAGTGCTATCAGTACTAACTACAACACTATAAGTACTAACTGGGATAGTACTGATAGTGCATGTAGGAGTACTGAGCACTTTTCTGCATGCGTGGTTGTCTGAACATCTTCTTCATCATCAAGGAAAGGGCTTTGAAAAGATGAACCACCTTGCCACTGACCAAATTCTCTTCTACTCTGTATGTCAGAACTCCTCCCCTGTTTGGAAGAATTCTCTGTGGAAGTGCTAGAGACTCTGAACTTGGCCTTCCTTTTAATTGATGTGGTAACTGGAGATGCTTCTGTAGTAGGCTTGGATAGAAGTTGAACCTGATGTGCTAGCCTTTTCATCTTTAAGAGCATCCTGGTATGAACCTTTGCAGCAGCTTTCTTGTGTTCATCCAGGGCAATCTCGAGTGTGTTAACCTTTCGGCAGAGAAACCTGTACAATTCCGTCATTTCAGTTAGTGTCAAGCTGCCCTCACCACTTCCAGTTGTGTTACCTGCTGAGAGAGGTGGGTCATTGGGCATTTGAGATGCACTCCCAAGCCTAGCCTGAGCAGATACACCCCACCTTTTTAGCCTTTGCCTGGGTCGACCCTGTGATTTCTCACTAGGTGTTGGCATGGATTGGGTCTTATTTATGTTACCACTTTCCTCACTAGCTTCTAAGCCTGGTTGAGTAGTGGCAGCCCTCACCACTCTATCCCCTCCATCACCTAGGATAGGCTCATCTGGTACAATGTTATGAGGAGAATGGGGCTAAACTGTCCCACTCTCTTGTCTGGAGTGCCTACTGGTTGATGAATCCGTGGGTGTGTGTTGGGAGCCATCTGTGCTTGATGGTCCTTCACCCTCTACAATAAGCATATTAGGAAATAATGGCACTACAACCCCACTGTATCCTACCACAGCCCTTAACATATTAGAAAACACTTTGGCTGTGAGGACTTTTGATGGATAAATATTTTTGTGAGGTTGCAAGTTTTGTCTCTGAAGATCCAAAAACATTTGTATAAACCTGGGATACATCAGAAACTTGGTTTTGCTAACTGCATTTTTAAGCATACCCTCAAATATATAATTTGAAAAATTGAACACCCTACCTGTTGCAAGGCAGATCAAGGCTGTGGCTATTCTTGTGGAAAAAGCATCCCAACCAGTCCTTTTGTGACTCAAGCAGTGTAAAAGGGTATGAATTAGAAACCTCCATTGTGGGGAAAACTGACTTTTGTGAAAGTTGATAGTATTGTCATGTCTATACCCCATCAATGTGAGTTGTTCAATTATATCAGTGACTGGAAAAGTGCTAATACCTTCAGCCTCTCTAAGATGAAGATGTTCTCTTAGAGAGGCCTCAGTAATAACAATTTGAGTGTCATCCACTGTGCCAATTAACTGTTGTTCCCCTTCCTCAGTTGTTGAGGCAATACCAGTTTGCCAAAACTTCCTGAAAGGGGTACATAATATTGTAGGGTTTAAAAGTAAAGCAAACCTGATGCTGCTTCGGTTTAGAAAGGCTACAATCTCTGCAAATTCATCATGACCTTCTGGCAATTCCAAGCATGCCACCATGTTATGTTTGTCGACAAAATCAAGAGGAGCCATGAATGAATCAAGTAAGGGTTAGAAAAGTGGGATTAAGTCACAAAATCCTTTATTGTTCTGTGGTGAAAGCAATTAGAAATTTATGCAATTTATAGAGATTTGGAGAATATTGGTTGACCGCCTTATAAAAATTTATGGTAATAAGTGAAGAGAAACCAATTAGGTATCCCTTTTATAAGGAAACAGGCGGTAACAACTCTACTTGCAAAAGTAATCATTGCATAACAGACTTTTGGAATAAGTACTAACGGCTAGTTCATCAGTACTAACTATGCTTATCAGTACTAACTTATAACCATCAGTATTAACTTTTACCCATCAGTATTATCTTAGATTTTGGAAATTATAATACTGAAACCCCAGTTTTCAAGGGATTAAGTGTGGTGACAGAAACTTAATCAAGGTCGGCCTCATATGGCCTCTGGTTTGGTGAAAACCAATGGTTTCAGTGCATAGCACTGCCTGTGATGGATAGTCCCATTAAAAGGGCCTTCCTGATAGGGTTTCCAGCTCGTGGCAGGTGTTGCCTCCAACACAAGTGTTGGATTCACGGTTGCTTGTTGTTTTCTAAGCCATATGCCCTTAGGCTAGTCACACTATCTGTAAACAGATGGAATGGCAAAGAGTGGGTTAGTGCAGAATGATCTGACCAACTAAAACCATCAATTCATGTTCATTATAAGCACAAGATGCCACAAAATGCTTTGACATCACACATTCCATTGTTACAGCAAGTTCCATCATGTGGTGGCTTCAAGATGAGCATAAGCAAGAGAACCACATGTGATGTAACACCTAATCACCAAACCATATCCATACTGCTTGTGTTATACCTGAAAAGTTAGTCCAAAACCAAGAAAACACAATGTCACGGAGGTCTCGTACTAAGTGTGGGTGGCGAGAGAGTTCTTCTTCCGTAGGAAACTTATTGAAATAGTCATCACCTACTTCATCTAATTCCTCGGTTGTTTCATCCTAAGGATTTTCACTAACCTCAAGTACCGTCTGATGGTTCGTTTCATCATTTGTTCTATTCCCCGGCAGCGGCGCCAAAAACTTGATACGCGTACAACGCGCGTTCGGGGTCAAAGGAACTTCCTTTTCATCGAGCAAGTTTTTCAACACCCTAGGCAGTGAACCTAATCATTGTAATGTAGTATTAGGGTAAGCCTCGGGAATTGATATCATTCTCTAGGGGAATAGGAATGCTAGTGAGAAATTACTACGCTAAGGTTGGGGTTGAGGAAGATTATTTTTTTATCTTTTTTATGTTTTTTTGAAAATGGAAATGTACGAATCTCGAGGTTTGGATTTGGGGGTTGGTATTTCTACCGATTACTCTACTTATCTAATTATCTAAACTAAGGTGAGTGTAGTCTATGTCTATTGTTGTGTGCTCTTATGATGATTAAAAATGTGTTTACTTAGATGTTATTACTCCCTAGTTATCTCCTATTGATGGTTGAATTGTCACGTCCTTATTCTTAACGCGTTGTGTTTCTAAGGTCGTAGGGTATGCGTTTATCCCTAACTCTTTGAAGCTACCTAAGGTTAATGACTACGAAATCTCTAGGATTCATAAACTTAACACTAAGGTTATCTTTGGATATTTAGCCTACCATTCCACTAGTAACTATAAGCGAAGGTTCAACAAAGACTAATCAAGCATTAATAACACAACGAATGACCTATCGCAATACTAGGTCAATCACAAGTAAGATAAGAGACAACCAATCAATATTCAATAACTAGGTTTCATATTATCTAAGCAAACACACAAGTAAATTAGCCGGACATGGAGAACATGCAAGCATACACACAAACAATTGAAGACATGATTAAATCAATGAAGTAAAAAACTTATCTTGTTGTGAAATAGGGTATGGAACCCTAAGATACTGCACAAGACAACCTTGGTTCGGTTTAGGTTTTTAATCCACAAAACTACCTCTCTAAAACTGAAAAATTCAGATTCTATATATAGTGTTTTAAAATGCGACGGCGTCACTCTTTAATTGTGACGCCGTCGGGTCGCCGCCATTAGGGTTTCGTCTTGGCCACGTCAACTCTGTGACGGCGTCACCTTATGCTCGTGACGCCGTCGGCTTCAACCTCTGACGCCGTCTGGATCCAAATCTAGGCCGTCTGAGTTGCGACGCCCTACCCTTTTAAACCTGATGCCGTCACTTGTAAATTAGTAATTTGGCTACTGAGTCGTCTCAAGATGTGTCGTGACGGCGTCGCAATTAAGCAGTGACGTCGTCCCTTTTTAATTCCAGCATCTCGAGTGTCTCGATTCTTGACTTTGGCCATTTTCTTCATATATTCGCGCATTTTCGTCTGAATAAGTTTCATTCCAGCAATTTGCCTTCAAGAGACCTAAAAAGTGAAAAGGAACGAAATTAAGTTGTAACGGATACAAAAGTGATCAATTAAGGGCTTAAATGACCCCTCAAAAGTGTACCTTTTAAATCCTTATCACAAGCGCTATTCAAGAAGCTCAAACAGATTTATGATCTAGATGAGTAAATCGTTTGTATTAACAATGGCATGCAAGGTAAGTGTCAAGAAAGAAAAGAGTACATGATGGTGTTCAAGACAATAGAGTTGTGAGGTTCTAGTTCAGGACAATCCTAGACTTCATTTAGTTCTAGAAGGTGGAGTTGTTGTTTGTGGAGATGAAGGAGTTGTGTTTAGAAGAGTAAGTGTTGGATATAGAAAGGCTTGAAGCAAGTACGGTTTTGTGAGTTGGTTTTAGCTAAGATATGTTTACCTATGTGTTGGTATTAAGAAACACATGTATATGCGTCCTTAAGAAGGTGAATTGTTTAGAAGGTTTTTTGGTTTAGTGAAGGTAATGGACTAAGTATAGTTATTACGGATGGTGATTAGCGTATAATGAACTTTGTAACACCCCCAATTTCGTGATACGCAACGGAATTCAAACTGGGTGTTACTTCATGGCACAACAGTCATAATAATAGAAAACGAGCTCTAATGGAGTCGTTTTAATAGAGGATTTATCATTCAAATTATTCAAATATATCAGAGTTTACAAAATAGGTCCCAGTTGGTTTCATTGTTTACAAAATATATCAATATAAAGTCTTTGATGTTTTGTGAATGATAAAATATTTATAGCCTTCTTGATCTAGTCCTTGCCCTTCCGTGCCAGCTTCCGACATTATGGACCTGAAATACATGCTTAAAACTGTCAACACAAAGGTTGAGTGAAATTCATAGAGTTTGTTTGATGGTTGAACACATTATGTTGGTAGTGTGAGTTAGTTAGACTCACACCAATGGTTTGAAAACAAAACAGTTATTATTGTTTGGTACGGCTGCCTCAAGTACATGATACTTGAGCCCGCTTTTGTTTGTCACCAAGCTCATGAAACCAAGGCGTTAACGTGTTCCAATATTAATTGGAGAAACTGTTGGTACTTGCCCTAATAGGTAAAATTGCCATTTTTACCTAATGTTACTCAAATATAGTGCGTTTGTTTGCCTACCCGGTCAATACAAACGGGATTCGTCAATCCCAATAGATCTATTCACAATATTCGTGCTCACTCTCTCCAGTGATTAATGGTTCATGATTTAGGGACTTATATTTGGCAAATGACAGTTACTTAGTGACAATATGACAATCAGATAAACATACAGTTTGAAAGCAATGTGTTCGATTTAAAATAAAGCATGTATCTCCCAAGAGTTTGTAAAACAATTAAGTAATAGAAAGTGGGGCTATGAACTCACCTCATAGTAAATGATATCAAATGTATAATGAGAATGATGGATATGCCGTGAGAACTTCTACGAGCAACCTAGAATAGGATGTTGCGACTTAGGTTTGAAATAATGATGCGAAAGAATTAACAAACCTATATACGTCTCTATGTTGATCATGATGTAGTACATGGTTTTTGTGTATGTCGTTTATAGAAATGGCCTAGTTGTGAAAACGTGTTTAGTTTATATATATCGTACTACCGTTCGGGCCATCACAATTCAGAGGTCATGTAGTAAACGTTCGAGGAGCTAGGACACTTTAAATCGTAAATCCAGCAACTCGTCGATACGTTTTACTCAAATGAAACCCCTCACATGAAGCTCCCTAGTTTTGTAGCACTAAGTAGATAAAACATAGATTTTGAATGAAGATTGTTATATCATAAAGGTTCATCAAGTTTTTACAAGTTCTCATCATTTCATAAATATGATCATTTGATAATGTAACTATATAAAGTTATGTCGTTTGGTTTGTTTTGGTGTTGATTAGCCAAGGTTAACACCTTAGTTAACGGTCTTGGGTAAATAAGCCTTGAGGCTTTAGCCATGGCCTTGCCGTGGCTTTGGTCTTGACTACCATCGTCTTAAGACTCAGATTTGACCTTAGCTGTAGCCGTGGTCTTGGCTTATGGCCATTAGGCCTCTTGGTTTGCTTTTAGTTGTGACAAAAGTATAGCCGTGAAACTATATATAGGGCAGTTTTCAGTTTTTGAAAGATAATGGCCTATTTAAGCATTTTCAGGGTCCGAGCTTCTTTGCTATTGAAGGAAAACATTTTCAGGGCCCGGCAAGGCCATGACTAAAGCCTCAAGGCTTATTTACCCAAGACCGTTAACTAAGGTGTTAACCTTGGCTAATCAACACCAGAACAAACCAAACGACATAACTTTATATACTTACATTATCAAATGATCATATTTATGAATAGTAAGTGAAATACATCCTAAAAACCCTCAAACACTGATTTGGGTCGTTGATAACATAAATCATTCATATCTTCCATAATTTGATCTATAAACTCCAAGTTTATGCAAAGAAGTTTCAAGTAGTAAGTTACTACATCAAATCTCTAGCAAGTTTAAGTGATCTTCTTGAGTTTAGATCCACTCAAGTCACTTACTACTTCATCACCAACTCTTCAAGATCACAAGGGTGCCAAGGTGTAGAAAGCTAGCTCAATTCAAGGTCCTAAGTGTTCAATCAAAGTCTGATCCTTACTAGTTACTCCTTTCTTGATTGAAAGCCAAAAGTTGTAAGCAACTAATCACCACCATCATCTCATCTTTATTATTCATAATCTTAACAATTTCATGCTATATATATAGTTACTATGTTGATTCATTATGTACATATACTCAATCACATGTTTTAATTCACATATTGTCGTAAAAGTAACAAACTAGTAAACTAGTGATATTCTACACATTTGAGACCATTAAAACCAGTCACATATGGACTTTCTAACTTACGTAATATGGTAGATAAGGTAAAAAGGTAAACATAGAAACTTGAATCATCCAAAACGGACAAACGAGTCAAAAGTTATGGCCAAAAGAAATTAGCGAAACCAAAACGCCGAAACGGCCTAACACAAGCTGTTAAGCAGCTGCTCGTTTTGAAAGTGGTACTTCTGGTCCGAATCATCAAAAAGTTAAAACACGAAAGTTGTTCGGAACGACGTTTTCCTTTAATAGTAAAGAAGCTCGAACCTTGAAAACGCTTAAATATGCCATTATCTTTCAAAAACTGAAACTGCCCTATATATATAGTTTCACGACAATACTTTTGTCACAACTAAAAGCAAAACCAAGTTATTTTCTTAGCTAGTTACATATTAACTTAACAAAAGCGGGATCAAGACACCAAGATGATGAATCCCCCCCCCCTTAAGTCGGCCAAATAGAGATAAGATGACTTAGGTGGATAGTTTTGGTATTATCTTGGTTACGGAGTGAGTTTTGGTCCCGTTAAATGCCAACCGTAAGTTGTTAAGCCATAAAACGTAAAACCGGGTATCGTAAAAATACAAAACTTGTAGGAATGATGAAACTCATCATTATACTCAATCTAAAAATATAAAATGAGTGATAAGTCTCATTGGGTGCAAAAACGCTGCCTAAAAAGTGGAAACACGGGTCAAAAGATACGGCCAAAAGAAGTTAGCAAAACCAAAACGCCGAAACTGCCAAATTAAATCTGTTAAGGGTCTGTCCGTTTTGAAAGTGGTATTTCTGGTCCGAATCATCAAAAAGTTAAAACACGAAAGTTGTCCGTAACGACGTTTTCCTTTAATAGTAAAGAAGCTCGGACCCTGAAAACGCTTAAATAGGCCATTATCTTTCAAAAACTGAAAACTGCCCTATATATAGTTTCACGGCTATACTTTTGTCACAACTAAAAGCAAACCAAGAGGCCTAATGGCCATAAGCCAAGACCACGGCCACAGCTAAGGTCAAATCTGAGTCTCAAGACCATGGTAGTCAAGACCAAAGCCACGGCAAGGCCATGGCTAAAGCCTCAAGGCTTATTTACCCAAGACCGTTAACTAAGGTGTTAACCTTGGCTAATCAACACCAAAACAAACCAAACGACAGAACTTTATATACTTACATTATCAAATGATCATATTTATGAAATGATGAGAACTTGTAAAAACTAGATATTTACTAAAAACATGATAAACTTTATGATATAACAATCTTTATTCAAAATCTATGTTTTATCTACTAAGTGCTACAAAACTAGGGAGCTTCATGTGAGGGGTTTCATTTGAGTAAAACGTATCGACGAGTTGCTGGATTTACGATTTAAAGTGTCCTAGCTCCTCGAACGTTTACTACATGACCTCTGAATTGTGATGGCCCGAACGGTAGTACGATATATATAAACTAAACACGTTTTCACAATTAGACCATTTCTACAAACGACATACACAAAAACCATGTACTACATCATGATCAACATAGAGACGTATATAGGTTTCTTATTTCTTTCGCATCATTATTTCAAACCTAAGTCACAACATCCTATTTTAGGTTGCTCGTAGAAGTTCTCACGGCATATCCATCATTCTAATTATACATTTGATATCACTGACTCTGAGGTGAGTTTCATAGCCCCTACTTTTATATGTTTTGAATTAATTTTGGGGGAGATATATGCTCAACTATTTTCATTTACTTTCACAAGTACTCTAAACTTTTAAGGATTACCGTGAGTTTCATAGCCCCTACTTTTATACGTTTTGAATTACTTTTGGGGGAGATATATGCTCAACTATTTTCATTTACTTTCACAAGTACTCTAAACTTTTAAGGACTACCGTGAGTTCATAGCCCCATTTTCTATCATTCAATTATTTTACAAACCCTTGGGGGAGATACATGCTTTATTTTAAACCGAACACATTGCCTTCAAACTATATGCTTATCTGATTGTTTTATTGTCACTAAGTAACCATCATTAACAAACAAAAGCGGGCTCAAGTATCACATACTTGAGGCAGCCGTATCAAACAAAAGCGGGCTCAAGTATTACGTATTGAGGCGGCCGTATCAAACAAAAGCGGGCTCAAGTATCACGTATTGAGGCGTACCGTATCAAACAAAAGCGGGCTCAAGTATCACGTATTGAGGCAGCCATATCAAACAAAAGCGGGCTCAAGTATCACGTACTTGAGGCAGCCGTATCAAACAAAAGCGGGCTCAAGTATCACGTATTGAGGCAGCCGTATCAAACAAAAGCGGTCTCAAGTATCACGTACTTGAGGCAGCCATATCAAACAAAAGCGGGCTCAAGTATCATGTACTTGAGGCAGCCGTACCAAACAATAATAACTTTTTTGTTTTCAAACCATTGGTGTGAGTCTAACTAACTCACACTACCAACATAATGTGTTCAACCATCAAACAAACTCTATGAATTTCACTCAACCTTTGTGTTGACAGTTTCAAGCATGTATTTCAGGTCCATAATGTCGAAGCGGCGGAAGAGCAAGGACAAGATCAAGAAGGCTATAAATATTTTATCATTCACAAAACATCAAAGACTTTATATTGATGTATTTTGTAAACAATGGAACCAACTGGGACCTATTTTGTAAACTCTGTTATATTTGAATAATTTGAATGATAAATCCTTTTTAAAATGACTCCTTTAGAGATCATTTTCTATTGTTATGACTGTTGTGTCATGAAGTAACAACCAGTTTGAATTCCGCTGCGTATCACGAAATTGGGGGTGTTACAAACTTCATCCCTGAAGTAATGTTTCTCTTCTCGATCAAAGCAAGATAATCGCTTGATGAGGAAAGTGGTTGTGATTAACTAAAAGAAAAATTAATTTTACAACTTGTTTGATTAGTAATCCTAAGACAACGCAAAGTATTTCTATTGTAAACTTACTTTAGGAAAACATAGGAGTATAGATTTCTCAAGTGAGAGAATGAATATGAGGCTATTACTAGCGGTGCTCAATTACGACTAAACATGACCATTTTTACGGGTGATTCCACATACCCAACTTCTATCAAGAAAGCAATTCAACCGTTAGGTCAAATTGAGTTTCTAGTGCAATAAGTTCTCTAGTATTCATTCTCAAGTTAGGAAAATTTATATTCCTACAATGGCCTATCGAAGAGTAACAATGATGATACTTTTCTTCGTTTTTATTAATATTATGCCTGAAACAACTAAGGTGATGAAAGTGTCATGTTTAAATATAAAAATTTAAATTTGTCCATATGGTGAACAAAAATGGTTGGATGAGCTAGTTCAACATATGTTGTTGGAAAACTCGAGTTTGGATTTTCAGATATGACCAATTATATTTGCATTTCAAAATAATTTATTTGAGTATATCGGAGGAGATAATCAAGTTGTCAATCCTACTATGAAGCTTGGAAAGCGATCATGAAAAGAAAAACGGGAGAGTACATCATCAACACAAGTGTAGGTTATGATCCAATGTACATTCTTATTGTTTTTAGAAAACGACACAAGAAAATATGAAATCAAGAAATCATATAAGCACATAAAATATTTATGTTGCACACATGACAAACTCAACAAGAACCCATTTAGTATATTACATTTTTTTTAAACATTTTTCAACTTATATGGCTTATCTAAGTATTTAAACTAACATTTTCGACACACCTAGATGTTATCCCAAACACTCCTTGATGCAGGTTTTACTGACCAGGTTTTAATATTTATAATGTCTCATTATACCTATGGTCTACCCTAATACAGTAACGGGCAGTGTACCCGGTCGTGTGTAGTGTAGTATTTGGTAAAACCGAGGTCGTCCCAAGAGCTATGTGTGTGGATTAATACTAAGTCTAGGTGTCACAGATTTTAAGATGGTTTTGATATTAACTAATAAACTACTAAAGCAAATAAAGGCAAAGGATGTGATCAATAGAGGAGAGTGGTGCTAACCTAGTTACTCATCCTAACTAGTAATGTCTACGTCTAATTACTTCCAATTACTTCAGGTGGGGTCAAAGTCGAGAGGACAGCATTTGGTCAGTTCGCCCTAACCTATCAGCAAAGATGCCACCACTGGAGAAGTCAGGTGTCCCTTCATAAGTCCAGTTGTTCTTGGTCCCCTAAGCCGAGTCATTAAGTTCCGCTACATGCTAGACTTATAATAGTGAGTGCCCGGGCGCTAGCATCTTAAACACCCACCCCCTAATTCTTAAGTTCATCCAAACGGTAGGTGATCAGTTGGTCAAATCGCACAAGTAGAAAGGGTCGTCAGTTGATCAGATCTTACCCTAGCCGTCTCAGTCTACTCACTTAGGGTCAGTTGGTCATATCTCCTAAGCAAATAGCCTCTACCGCCATTCAAAACTATCGAAACAAGGGTAGCTACCAATAAACTATGCATGTTGTTGGATCGATATACTTTAATCAAACTAACTTAACTAGCTTGTTAAGGTTTAATAACCTCGGATAAATCCTAAGTTATTAACAAAGAAACACTAAGCAATCTTTATCAAGTACGCGGAATTTACTTAACAAAACTAAAAAGAATAACCTTTTATTATAAACTCTAAATCTGCTTATTATGCAGATACTCTAATACAACTCTAAGATAATCGAACTTCTCTCTAAAACACTAATTAACTTGTAAATTCGTAAACTCTAAAACTCATAGACTCATAAACTTCGTACATCTAATGCCAATCTAGGAGTCCTTTTATAGGCTCAAGGATATCCTAGTCGGTTTACAATTGATAACCTTGTACGACAAGTAATCTAAACATAGAATACAATACTTTCCATAAACGAATATAACAGTTCTTTTGTTCTTGCAGTACTTTGACTTCTAGGTGCAGTACTTTGACTTTGTCTTTAGCAGTACTTTGACTCTTTGACTTTTTCCAGTACTTTGCAGCTTACAGTACTTTCGTATCTTCAGTACTTTCATGTCTTCATCACTTTCATATCCCAACAATCCTCCCCTAACTTGAATTCTACTTGCTTGACTTCAAGTTCCTTTGTGAATGTATCTTTAACAGCTTCATCTTTAAGGACATATTGTTTCTTAGTCTTTACATTATATCTTTGTAGTGTCTGTGCTTGTCAAAGTATCTCTTAGAATTGTTCTTTCTCAGCATCATCCATCAAGCTCCATCTTTTCAAAACACAACATATGTCAATTTGTACATTAATTCAGTTTAAGTTGCATACTATTCTCATCACTTCCAGGTGTGTTAACTCCTGTGAGAGGTGAATCATTGAAAATTTAATGGATTTAGGTCTCTTTACCAAAGCCATTATCTTTGGAGTAGCCAAATGTTTTGGTGTGTAAGACCATGGTACATTGATAACCATATGATTTTTAGCAAATCATCACCTATCAAAGATTTGATTTGTCTTTACCAAAAGTACCCTTACGGACTAGTTAGTTCTTCTATCTAATGGTGAACTAATTACCAATAATGGTTTTTCCACCGCCTTTACCACAAGCCATTTTCTTGTGGGCTAGCCAACTCTTCACATTAACCGATATGGTGAGTTGATTACCATACAACTTATTAGCAAGTTGTCAACTAAAACGGATTTGATATATCTTTACCAGAGCCGTTTGCTCATGGATTAGCCAATCCTTTTGTAATCATGGTGGATTGATTACCTATTGATGTTTCCATCTCAAAATCCATTTAATTCATTTAACCTTTGTTTCAAAATATTTTATACTTTAGAAAAAGGTTTCTTTCAAAATCGCTTAACGGTGTAAAAGGCAAGCACTTTGATGAAAGTATGTTTGATCAAGATACTTTGAATAAAGTCTGATTTATTAAAAATAAATTATTCAATAAAATTCATACCAGTTTATTCATCATCTTCAGCAATGGTAGTCCAGTTGATAAATAAATTGATAACCATGCAAGCAGTTTCATTATCCTCTTCTACTTCCAATCCATGCTCTAGCATTCTTCTCATGAGCTCAACTGTGAGAGGATATCTTCTGTTTACAAACATGTGTATCATTTTACCATTCTCCAGCTCTAAAACATGAACTCCAGATTCTTCAAAGAATCTCCAGCAAACAATTTCCCAGTTTTCTTGATTTTTCCAAATATCATCAGTGCTTTCCTCTTCTGTTTCCCACATGGTTATGAGATCTCCAAGCAAAACCAGACCAATTCCTTCTGATGGAATATCTCCAAAATAAGCTTTCACCACATTATATAGATAGAATAGATCCACTCTATCTATAATATGTAACAAATACCATAGCCTATTGAAAACTTTGAAGCTTTCATCTTCCTTATGAAAAATCATATAATCTCCTTCTTTGGATTTCACAATATCAAAAGCACTAATCTGAGATTTGTTCATCTTCATGTCAACATCTTCTTTTGAATAATCAAAATCTACCACTCTGAGATAATTTCTTAACGCATCTTTAGACTCAGATCTTAATTCAACTCTTTCTTTCTTTGAGAACTGTCTATCTGTATTTTCAGTTTTTCTTTTTCTTTTTAAGCTCTTCTTCCTTTCCGCTTCAGTCCAAGAAGCTTCTTCTCTAAAATCCTTGATATCTGCAACACTCTTCTTATAAGCTTCTGTCTCAGCATCATAGAGTCTTTTCATGTCAACATAGTTCAGCTTCTGCAATCCTTTATACCCTCGACCTTTTAAATATGCCATCATATCATTCCTGTCCTTAGCTAAATTAGGTCTTCTAGGCATATATCTAACAGGAGTAGGTGATTGTTATGGCTCGTCAGCTTCAGCATCTAATTGCTCTTGCAAATTTTTAGCCACTTCTCTACTTTGAGCTTCTTCAGCTTTTTGAGTTGCTCTATCTTTAGCATTTAACTCTTGAAGTTTTCTAGCAGCAGCTTCATTCCTAGCAACTTCAATTTCTCTAATCTCTGCCAAAGTAAGTTTCTTCTTCTTTACTTCTACTAAAACACCTTTCCCTTAATCTTTAGGATCAATTGCAGGTTGAGAAGCTCTTTGTTGTTCATCTTGTTGCACTTCTCTAATAGTAACACCACCTCTAGGTTGTGATAAATCTTCTAAAATTGTAGCAATGAACTCATCATCACTTGCAGAATGAATTGGTTTGAGTATAGCTTCCTCCTCTTCTTGTATAACAGTTGTAGAAGGACCAGCTTCCTCTTCAAAATTCAAAACTCTTGGAGTTATTACCTCTTGTCTAAAAGTACTTTGCTGTTGAAGAGCAGTACTTTGTTGTTCAGCACTTTGTTGTTCAGTACCTTGAACTTGTTCAGTACCTTGAACTTGTTCCTCTTGTTCATCAGTACTTTCAGGTTCTTTCTCCTTCTCAACATCTTCTTTCAAATTATCTTCTTCTAAATTCCTCCCCAAGTTGACAGAAGATTGTTGATGAACCTTTTGGCATTTGCTTTTTCGAGACTGCTTTTGCGCCTTTTTCTTTGATTTAACCCAGATACGAAATTCTTGAACTAATGGCCACACAAAAATCTTTAGCCTTCTAAACTTCAGTTTTAATTTCTTATCTGTTTGGCTTGAACCTCAGTAGTCTTTTTCAACTTAACCAACTCCCTTGTCAAAACATAATTATCCAATGTGATTTCATCAGGAGGTATGGTATGTGAATCCTCTCCTTGAATAGGTGAATGATCCTCTAAATGAGAAACAGAACAGACCCTTGTGGAGATGGAGAAGGTGAAACTGCAACATCTTCTTGAAGTTCAGTACTAGGAGAATCAGTACCTTGTAGAGATGCGTACCTTCTTTTGATGTAGTCGTGGAGAAGCAGTACTTGCGAAGCACTGCAGATGCGACTGCAAGATACCTTAAGTAGTCTCATCAACTTCAGTATCAGCTCTAACAACCTGAACAACATCCATCATGGAAGTAGTTAAAGGAGTATCTGGACCCCTGAATAAAACACTCCTTTTTGCCATAAAAGTAAAAATCTTTGATTGTTGAATAACAACAGGCAATAAAGCTGTAGGTTTTGGCACATCAGAAAGTTGCTTGTTCAAGAAAACCTGTATAAACCTTGGATACATTAGCCAAGTAGATCCATGTGAGATATGTGAGAGCATTCCATCCAATATTAGCCTTAAGAAGTTAAAAACTCTATCTGTAGCTAACCCAACCATAGCAGATGCTATATTTGACCCAAACTGCTCCCAAGAGGTACTCTTAGCACTTATGCAAAGGAGCAACACATGAACCAAAAACTTCCAATGCGGACAAAATAGTTGTTTTTTAAACGTTTGTTCATTCAAAGATCCTTCATAACCAATATGTCGAAAAGTATCCCATATCAACTGCTTATCAAACCTTATAGCCCCATCTACATCATTGAACAATAAATCTTCTCGAATGGAGTCTTCAGTAATCTTAACAGTTCTTCCAAAGAATGTGGATCTAATATAATATTCATCATTCTCCATGTTTTCTCTAGCATTAGCCCAAAACTCTTGAATCCAGGGTTCAATTATATTTGGCTCCACTAAAAGAGCATAACTGATAGGCGAACCAGTAAGATAATCAATTATATCATGAAAAAGTATATTCGCGTCAGTCTTATCCAAATTAGCGACCATATTATGCTTTGAAACAGTAGGACGATTTGCCATTGTTGATTATGTAAGCACAAAAGAGTTGTAATCGAAGAATATGAATATGATGAGAGAAAGATGGAAAAGATTCTAATGTATCAATATGAGAGGGAAAATCGGAAAGTAGGTATTTATAGGTGAGATTTAAAAAATCACAGCCTAAAATAACATTGTTACCGTTAGCATTAACTACCCCTCAAGATAACCGTTGGAACAGTACTTTGAATAAGACAAACAGTACTTTCCACATAAGCAGTATTTTCCCAAGCAGTACTTTCCAAGCAGTACTTTCAGGAAAAAACAGTACTTTTCCAAATTCTTCTGTAAACACTAAGGATACATAAATATCCTCCCCTCAAGCAAAACACAGTACTATACGAACACTAAGTATTCCTCCCCTTAAATGTAGCTTACTAACTAATATACTCCAAAACACTTGACAGAAACTCCTTGTTTCATGTCATGCTCATAGAACAACCACTATCAACAATAAAATAATCTTTAAGCTCCTCTTCTGGGTTGACCTGTCTAATAAGATGAAAAAGTTAGTTTCTTTGAGGAACCCAAGCCATTACTGACTTGTGTTCCCCTTGTGGAGTGACATACTCACATTCTTTGAGTATATAATCTCCACTGTTTTCTAAAGCATGATCCAGTATTATCTTGTTATTCAAAACATGTGGATTTTCAACAAAGCTTTCTAGTTTTTCAACACAATTCTCTTTTTCTTGCATCACAAAAACATCTGATTCACTTTTTGTTGAAAGTCTTTATCGTCCCTCTGCAGTACTTTCCCTCTTAACCCATTCTGTTTTAACACTTGGTTCCTGTGATCTAAATCTCCTATGTAAATTGTAATACCTTCTAGGTTGATATTGAGATCTCCTAGAATTCCTATACCAAGTAGTGTGATCAGTACCTTGTTTTGTCTGAGCAGTACTTTGGGAAAGTCTTGGGCAGAGTTAACGATACTTTGGAAAGTACTATGAGATACTGAAGGTTTTGAAAAAGGTTTTCTCTGATGTGGGTATCTATGATCCGGTGAGAAATTTCTGTGATTGACCCAATTTGAATTATTCCAAACTGGTTTATGCTCTCTAGGTTTCTGGTTGGTAGTCCTGTTCTTTGGAAATTTTATAAGGTATTCTGAGTGACGTTCACAATCCTTAATTAGATGAGTAGGACTAAAACACACAAAACATAGTTTCTGACCCATACTTCCAAAGTGACATCTTCTATGTCTATGCCCAAAATTATTTTGCCTTCTTGGTGAATGATTAAACCTGTTTTGACCAAAATTATCCCAAAAAGGTTTAGCAATACTGTTTTGAAAAGGTTTTGAAGAAGGTATCTTGTGGAGCAAGATACTTTGATTTGAAGGTCTGCTTGATTTTGAACATCGCTTTCAAAGTGTTCTTTGGGTTTTTCAGACTTAGATTGAGCAACTAGCTTTTTCCTAAACTCTAGACTGTCTACTCCAAAACGAGAAACATCAGGCCTAGGGGTTGATGAATGCCTGGGATGGGGACGACATGATAATCATTAGCTTTCTTATATTCAGGAGGTGAGTCACTTATTGAACCATCATTACTAGATGTATCTACATAATTAATGAGTTCTTCATCACTAGTGGTTATATCCTCATATTCACCTTCATCCTGATTACTAGATTGGTTTTCTTCTAACTTACTAAAATCCATTCCAAAACCTAATCCAGTTTTGTTGGGTTTTTGGTTCCTTGAATCATGAATTACTTTAAGTACTGGAACCACGGACAAGTTTGATATAACCATGGACAGAAGTATGTAACCGCTGATAAAGACAACCACGGCTAGTAGTAATGTGTAACCACGGATGATATATTGTAACCACTGCTAGTGTTTTGTATAATCGGTTTAGTTTATTGTATTAGATAAATATGGTAAAGATATTTATCTTGTAGGTTACGTATTGTATTATGTAAAGGACTCCTTAGTCTATAAAAGGAGGTCCTAGGTTAGATTAGATATAAGTGAAAGTTATATATCTAAGGTCGATACACTTCAAGGTTGAAAAACCCTAATACTGTAAGAGTATTCGTATTAATAAATAATATTAAGGTGTTGAATGTTAACTGTTCTTCTTCTTAAGGTTAAGTGTTAAATTCCTCATAATACTTAATAAGTTGTTATTCTAAGTCAGTTTCTATATTAGATCGTTGCTCAACTGGGATCAACAAGTGGTATCAGAGCTTGTGATCTAGAAACTATAATCAAGAAGAGGTCTAGTTAAGTTTTGTTCAAGGAAGATAAGATGTCTGACGAAACTCACATGGTGACTGCTTCAAAGGTACCCATGCTCAAGCATGGTGAGTATCAAATATGGAGAATGCGAATGAGGCAATACATTCGTATGATTGATTATGCTCTCTGGGATGTCGTTGGAAAGGGAGACACTCTTCCTAAGAAGGGTGAGGATGGCAAAGAAATTACCATTGCTAGAGAAATTGATAAGGCTAAGAGAAAGTCGGAGATCAAGGCTCACAAGATTCTCTCTATGGGAATACCCAATGATTATGCTTTCGATTTTGAACAATATGAGTCTGCTAAAGAGTTACCGGATGCTCTTGAGACAAGGTTTGCTGGTAATGAAGCCACTAAGAAGTCCAGGATGAATATGCTTAAGCATCAATTGAAACCTTCACTGCTCTTAGTGGAGAAAAGATTGATGGTACATACAATAGAATTCAAAAACTTATCAGTGCAACCGAAGTCAGTCGATTATAAGGTTCTTCAAGAAGATATTAATTTGAAGTTCATTAGGAGTTTATCATCTGAATGGGCTATTCATACAATTGTGTGGAGAAATAAGGTGGACTTTGATAAGATGACTCTGGACAATCTCTTCAAAAATTTGAAGGTTTATGAGTCTGAGAATAACTTTGTTAATGCGTATTCTACTAATCAAAACATTGATTTTGTATCCACTAATCACAAGAGCCCACAAGATGTATCCACTGCTGCCTATGGTATAACCACGGCTATTGCAAACAATACCACTGTTAGTGATAATGTCAGTGATGGTACAATTTGTGCTTTTCAGCGATTTAACTACTAGTGTTACTTGTGTTGAATCAAGATCCGGATCAAATTGATCCCGGTGATCTGGAAGAGATTAATCTTCAATGGCAAATGGCAATGTTGACTCTCAAAGCAAGGAAGTTTCGAGAGCTTGGAAGACAAGTTAAGTATGATGGTCAAAGGAGAGCATGGATCGACAAAAGCAAGATGGAGTGCTTTAACCGCAAAAGAAGGGTCACTTTGCAAGGGAATGTCGAGCTCCTAAGAGGATTGAAGGTGTTAAGAAGATCACTGAAGAGTCCGCTCCTTCTTCAGCATTGGTGGCTCAAGATGGTCTTGGTGATTATGATTGAGTGATCGATTGAAGAAGGACCCAATGCAGCTTTTCTTGCTAGTGAAGCTTCAAAAGAGCATAACTTTGCTCTTATGGCTTATTCTTCATCTTAAGTTCGGATTCGAGGTATCTAATGAGTCTACTTGTTCTTTTAAATCATGTCATGATAACTTAGAATCTCAAAAAGCTATCACTGAGAGTATGAGGAAAGAAGTAGAAAGACTAACTATGGATAACTTAGGTTATAGAGTTGGTCTAGAGAGTGTGAAAGAGAAGCTTAAATACTGTATTAAATGTGAGTTTGAGTATGTAGATAAGATCAATATATTAGGTGGTGAAATTGATCTTAAAAATAGAGAGATTAAAATGCTTAAAGAGAAACTTGAACTAGCAGAGAGTGCAAAACAAAAGGCCCTAGATGAAAAAGAAAAACATGTTGTTAGGGTAGCTGAAACACAATTTGCTTCGATCCGGTTCATAAATCTATAGAGAGTCATCTAATGAAGAAGGGTTCTGGATAGGATACAACAATATGCCACCACCCACTCTTATGCAACATGCACCACCTGCTAAAGAACTGTCATTTAGTAGTGAATTCAGTTTTAACAAACTGGTTGAAGGAATAAGTAAGACTGAAACACCTAAGATAAGTTCGATACGTCATCCGATGCTCCCATCATTGAAGATTGGGACTCGATTGAGGAAGATAGTAAAGTATCAACACAGCCTGAAAAGTTAGAACCTCTTAAGAAAGTTGATACTAGACACCCTAACCTTGTACCTAGATTTGGAGCTCAAATAACTAAGAAAGTGGTAGAATACAAGGAAGTACCTAGGGAACAAATGAAACGATATATACCTAGGGGCAATCAGAGAAACTTTAATGGTCTAATATCTAATAGGTTAGGTAATGAGTTTCAATGTGTCAAGAAAGCTTGTTATAATTGTGGTAGTTTTTAGCACTTACAGAGAAATTGTTATAAAAACAGACCACCAGTGTGGAATCATTGGAGGAGGGTAAATCACCAAAACTTTTCAAAGAAAACATACCCTCATCCTAACAAAAACATGATTCCTAGAGCAGTGTTAATGAGGAATGGGAATACAAAATCAATTGTCACCGCTTCTCCCAAATGGGTTCCAACCACTGCTAAGCAAAGTGTAAACACGGCTAAGCAAAATCAAACCACCGATAAGCCAAAAATCACCACAGATAACAAAGAAGTTTTAAAAATTCCAAAGGTGATAACCGATACAGTGGTTGGAAATCATTTTTTTATGTTAAGGCCTCACTAGTTGGCAATGGAAACCTAAGACCAAGGTTTTACATCATGTCAACTGTACATCAATGGACCTAAACAAATTTGATTATATTGATGCAGTGGGCAGACCCAAGTCAGATTGGCTTGGGTCCACAAGGAACTAACTGTTTAATTTCATGTGTGGCAATCTACAAGATGAGCTTAAAGACAAAGGAGTTTTTGATAGTGGTTGCTCTGGGCACATGACTTGGGATGGGAGCAACCTGGAAGATTTTGAAGCTTTTGATGGAGGATATGTGGCATTTGGAAATGATCCAAAGGGAGGAAAGATACTTGGAAGAGGCACAATCAGAACAGGAATTTGGACTTTGAAAAAGTCTATTTGGTACTGTGGACTTAAGTACAATTTATTCAATGTTTCTCAAATGTGTGATAAGAAAAACTGGGTACTTTTTGGTGAAACTGAGTGTGTGGTGTTTTCTCCTGAGTTTAAGATGCCCGATGAGAAGTTTATACAACTTAGGGTACCTAGGAAGGAAAATATATATTGTTTTGATCTTAAAGATGTAATTCCTAATAGGTCCTTAACTTGTTTATTTGCTAAAGCATCTGTGGATGAGTCTAAGTTATGGCATAGAAGATTAGGTCACCTCAATTACAAAACAATCAATAAACTGGTTAAAGGGAACTTAGTGAGAGGGTTACCTTCTAAGGTTTTTGAGTGTACGGAACTGTGTGTGGCTTGTCAAAAAGGAAAACAACATAGAGCTTCTTGTAAGTCCAAAACTGTCAACACCATTTCACAACCACTGTTTATGCTTCATATGGACTTATTTGGACCTACTTTTGTCAAGAGTTTGAATCATAAGTAGTATTGCCTAGTTATCACTGATGATTATAGTATATTTTCGGTTTACTTTTTGGCTGCTAAGAGTGAAACTAGTGAAGTTCTCAAGAGTTTCATTATTAAGATAGAAAATCTAGTGAATCATAAAGTAAAGATAATCAGATGTGATAATGGAATTGAGTTTAAGAATGCAGTGATGAATCAGTTTTGTGTAGATACAGGTATAGAAAGACAGTTTAGTGTTGCTAGAACACCACAACAAAATGGTGTAGCTGAAAGGAAAAATAGAACACTAATTGAGGTTGCTAGGACTATGTTGTCTGAGTCTAAGTTACCAACTACCTTTTTGAAGTTGTAGGCACCTGCATGTTATGTGCAGAATAGAAGTAAGGTAGTGAAGCCTCATAACAAGACCCCTATGAGTGTTACATGATAGGAAGCCAATGATTGCATTCCTAAAACCTTTTGGGTGTCCTGTTACTATCTTGAATACCATAGACTACCTAGGAAAGTTTCAAGAAAAGTCGATGATGGATACTTTTTAGGCTACTCTTCAAATAGTAAAGCCTTTAGAGTATACAATAGGAGGACTAAAATTGTTGAAGAGAACTTACATGTTCAATTTAGTGAAAAGTCTCCTTCATTGAGACCAAAGGACCGTGATCGATCGCTTAACATTGATATGCTAACCAAATCTATGAATTATGAGCCTATCATTGCAGGAACTTCCACTAATGTTGATGCATGTACTCAAAAGAATTCGTGCGAAGCAATTTCTAAGGAAGTCGGTTCTCCTCAAGAGTTCTATTTGTTGGAAAAGTGGAAAGCTAGTTCGTCTCACCCATCATTGATAAGCAAGGTCCCACTGATGATGATGTCTTGAATACTGGAGGCAATAGTGATCATCATCAAGATAAGGATGAGTTATTGAAAGATAATTCGGTGTTGGTAGAAGAAATTGAAAAGAAGGAAAAGCAGTCTGCAAGCACGGATAAGCCAAAAATAAGCACGGATAGAGTTAATACAACCACTGCTAAGCCAACAACTTCTACCACTGACATTACAAGTGAAATCCCGGTATGTAATCCGATAGTAGTACTTTCTTTGGACCACATGCAAAGCCATTACATGGTGAAGAGGAGTATCCACATGATCCTGATATGCCCGCTTTGATTGAAATTGATACTCCTACTGATGATGAAGACATGGATGATTTCTTCAATGCTGATCTAACTAACTTGGAACATGTCATTCATGAAAGTCCTGTTACATCAACAAGGATTCACAAGATTCATCCCAAGGAACAAATACTTGGAAATTTGAATACTCCAGTTCAAACAAGAAGCAAGGTTAAGAACACTGAACCCTTTCCTGAACATGGGTTCTTTGCAAGATCACTTCACAAAAGAAACAATCATAAAGATCTGCAATATTGCCTGTTTGCTTGTTTTCTCTCTCAAAAGGAGCCCAAGAGAGTTGAAGAAGCATTATCTGAAGAAGGATGGGTAGAATCAATGCAAGAGGAGCTTCTTCAGTTCAAACTTCAAGAGGTTTGGACATTGGTAGACCTTCCAAATGGTAAGAGGGCAATAGGGACAAAATGGGTGTTCAGAAACAAAAGGGATGAAAGAGGTATTGTTGTGAGGAACAAGTCAAGGTTGGTTGCTCAAGGATACACACAAACTGAAGGCTTAGATTATGATGAAGTGTTTGCTCCAGTTACCATAATTGAGGCTATTAGATTGTTTTTAGCTTATGCTTCATTCAAAAATTTTGTTGTGTATCAAATGGATGTTAAAAGTGCATTTTTGTATGGCACAATTGATGAGGAGGTTTATGTTTGTCAACCTCCTAGTTTTGAAGATCCTGATCATCCTGACAAGGTCTATAGGGTGAGGAAAGCTATGTATGGTTTGCATCAAGCTCCTAGGGCATGGTATGAGTGCCTGTCCACTTATTTGATGGACAATGGGTTTAAAAGAGGACTGATTGATAAAACTTTGTTCATAAGGAAGCACAAAGATGATATTTTATTGGTTCAGTTTATGTAGATGACATCATCTTTGGCTCAACCAATAAAGAGCTATGCAAAGATTTTGAGAAGCTTATGCATGATAAGTTTCAGATGAGTTCTATGGGAGAACTCACTTTCTTTTGGGGCTGAGTTCAACAAAGGTGATGGTATCTTCATTAGTCAAGACAAGTATGTAGCAGATGTTTTGAAGAAGTTTGGGTTTCAGTATGTGAAGAGTGCTAGTACACCAATGGAGACTCGAAACCATTGCTACTGATGATGGAAGTACCAGAGTTGATCGAAGTTGTACAGTCCATGATTGATCTTTGATGTATCTCACTGCATCTAGGCCAGATATAATGTTCTTAGTATGTGTGTGTGCAAGATTTCAAGTCACACCTAATTCATCACATATGAATGCTGTTAAGAGAATTTTTAGGTATCTTAAGGGTCATCCTAAATTGGGCCTTTGGTACTCAAAGGATTCTCCTTTTGACTTGGTGGCCTACACAGATAGTGAATATGCTGGTGCTAGTTTGGATAGGAAGTCTACAACTGGAGGATGTCAGTTTTGGGAAGACTTATTTCATGGCAGGTAAAAGCAAACTATTGTGGCAAATTCTACAACCGGCTTTGAATATGTGGTGCCGCTAGTTGCTGTGGTCAAGTTCTATGGATTCAGAATCAATTGTTGGATTTTGGGTACAATTTTATGCATACTAATATTTACATTGATAATAACAAGAGAATATGCATCATTAAAAATCCTGTTTTACACTCTAGAACTAAACATATTGAGATAAGACATCATTTTATTAGAGATTGTAATGAGAAAAGGTTGATTCAAATGGTAAAAATCTATATTGATTTCAATGTTGCTGATCTTCTCACCAAAGCTTTTGATGTGGGAAGGTTTCAGAACCTTGTTGTTAGCATTGGAATGATAAATCTCTAAACTCTCAACTTGTTTTGTATCAGTTTGTTTAAGTATTGGACTGTTATTATGTAATCTTAGTTTTGCTATTTTTGTTTCTAACCATTGATAGTTTGTTTCTAACCACTGATAGTTTGGTTCAAACTACTACTAGTTGTCCTGTTTTCACTAACCATTTTGCAGATACAAGAATGATCATTATAGAAGTAAAGAAGTACCAAGTTCATTGTTCATTCATTCAAAAAGTTTACGACTACGATTACAATGCAACTTCAAGTGCAAATTAAATGACTACTTCTATACATGATTTCCTACTACTATCCTTGCTCACATAGTTCCTTCCAGTTGCTGGATATGTATTTGTCATATGCATGACCAGTACGACGAAGAAGCTAAGGATCAAAATGGGACGGATGGATTGATGAAAACGAAGATGATGACGATGACCACAGTAGATGAAGCATAAAGGACATAGTCATATCATACTTGCATCTGCTGGTTTCACCAAAAAGCATCATTCCATTTTCCTTTTTCCTTTCCCCCTTACGATATGTGAAGAAGCACCACACCACATCTGGAAGACCAAGAACCACCTCTCTGTTGTTTGGAAGTGGTGGGTTTCTTGCTAGTGGTCTTGTTTGGGGTTGGGATGATGAAGGTTTAGGGTTTGAAGTTTTCTTCTTTGAGGAGTCATCAGAGTCCTCAGATGCATCACTAGGATTCACCACACTATCATCTTCTGATGATGGAAGAAATGGGGATTTTCTTGGGTTTGTTTCTTGTGGAGGAGGTAAAACGCCATCGGTTTGTGTCTTCTTCTGATGATGATGAGGATGAGGAGGTTGTTAGATCAACAACTTCTGGTTTATTCCAACTAGGTTTCCACATGGTGATTGGAGTTGATTGTGAATTTTGGAGTACTTAGGGTTTTGATGTTATTTGGTGTGTGCGTTATATGAGTTTTAGGTTCTTTTATAAGCAGAGTAATGGGCTTTGGAAGTAAATGAGGGGCAGGTTAAATGTGGTTGAGGAGTTAATGAGATTCTTGGGTATTGGACTAATATTAATCCAAACAGTTGACCATATTGACTTACCTGCTCTAACTGCGGATAGGTCATTTGGATCCCCTGATGGCTTTTTCTAACCACTGATAACCATAACCTTCTTCTCTGTGTTTGTTTTGTGTTTTTATCTTGCAGGTATGAAGGATCTGTGTACATAGGAGATGATGTGTTAGCTTCTTGTGTTTGTTTAATTTTAAAAAAATGTGTAATCCTTCATATTTTTGTAAGATCTCTTTCATCATACCACAGATTTGCTTTCTATAACTCTTGGAAGTTTGGTTGAAGTGCTACTTTCTATACACGGATGGTTTGTTTCTAAACACGGATAGTGCAAGAACCGCGGATAGCATTTCGTTTGAATTGGATACTACAGGGGCTGCTTGGTAACTTTTGCAAAAGTATATTATTTCCCCAAATCACGGATGGATCATTTATTTGATCTTCAAACCACTTCTATTGGCGCTCTCACTAACCCTAATCACTTATCTTTGCATAATTCACAAAACCGACATCATAACCTTCATTTATCACAATGGTCGAAAAGTATTCCACTTCACATAATCTTGTTGCTATTCTCACAAAGAATGATCGATCCAAGGGTTTCATCAAATGATTGATTTCCTTGTTCACAGTCCTATTCACTATGCCTTAACTGTTACACCAACCATTTTTAAAGCTTACATACATCGCTTCGAAGAATGCTAAGCTTGAAAAGATTGATGGAGTAGAAGTGTTTCATTTGTGGATGAGAATGCTATTTTTGTTTCAGAGGAGATCATTCGGGATGTTTTACAGTTTGATGATGCTGATGGTGTTGATAATCTTTCAGATGATGAGATTGTTGCTGGTTTGGAAAGGTTAGGTTATACCCACAGAGGTGATAAGGTACAGTATTTTAAGAGTTTCTTTTCAAAACAATGGAAGTTTCTTATTCATACCTTATTGATGTGTATGAGTAATAAGACCACTGGATTTAATGACTTTCCTTCCAAAATTGCTACTGCTATTATTTGTTTGTCTGATGGAAGAAAGTTCAATTGGTCTAGGATGATCTATGAGGGGCTAGTTCAAAACATTAGGAAAAAGGTAAATACTATTTGTATCCTAGGTTTGTTCAGTTGATTGTGGAAAGTCAAATAGAGGAGCACATTGAGCATACTCGGAGTATGAATTAAATTATATGCTTTCTAAGGGTTTTGCACATATGAGGAATCAGCCACAAAATGTAAACATTATAGATGTTCCTTTATTTCCTCATATGATTTCTTTGTCCACTGATCATGAGTTTGATGAGGATTCTACACCAACTGCAACCACTCGATGTAACTCTAATCCCGATAGAATACACAGAACGCCGATAGTGTATCTCAACCCATTTCTAGTCAACCTCGAACCATTGATACAACCATTGTTTTCACTAGGAGATTGAAGGGCACTGAGCTACCTCAGGCTAGTGCTAGTGGTGTTGCTCATGAGGCTGTCACATGTGGTGAAGGTGACATGATTGGAAGGGCTTCCACCATGATACATGCTTAGATGTGGTCGGGATAGTGGAAACATAAATAAGACCCAACCTTTGGCAACTCCTAATGTGGAGCGTTCCTTAGAACTTAACACAGGTGGAGGAATCCCTAGCCACTTGGCTAATACTGAGGTGCATAGATGTTCGTGCTCGGTCTAATGCTATGTTTTCTATATCCAAGGATTCACCTCTCGGAGCAGTTCACACCGCTCAAGTGATGAGGATAGGTTGGAACCGAACATGAATTGACGGATTCGAAGTTTGTACACGATGACTTTTCCAATGAACCACCTCTCGGACCAGTTCACACAGTGTCAAGTGGGGAGGATATTCTTGAACGCTTAAATGAATTGACGGTTAAATGTACCAAGATGGAGGAGACGATCTCGAATCTCACGGAATTGGTGGTTTCATGAAAAGGATATTAGGCTTGAAGCACAGTGGTTTTGGTTTTGGAGAAGATGAAAAGGCCTGGGCTTTGCTTTAAGGAAGCTACGAAAAGAAGGTGGCCTCTCTCGCTCTAAATATGAAGGATGTATCCAAACAGGGAGGAGTAAAGGCATGAATTTAGGGAGGCTGTTAATGTATCTATGGAAGAAGATGTTGATAGTGGAGATCAAACATTTTGGTATCTGATAAAGATGGGAATGAGGCAGTTCTTGAAAATGTGAAGAAAGTTGTAGAAGATGTAGTACAAAACACAAACACCGATGGTATGTGCGAAACCACGGTTAGTACACTTCTAACCACCGATGTTGTAAACATATGGCAACTATAACCACTACAACTATACCTACTACAATCATACCCACTGCTATTATAACCACTTCCACTGTTGTTACAACTCTCTCTCAGTATCACCACCTAAGTCTAAAGAAGTTGAGAAAGAAGCTGCTAGTACATTGATAAATCTAAGCAAAACTTCATCTATTTCTACACCAGTGATATCTGTTCAATCACTCGCAACTAAACCCAAACCCGTGAGGAAAACTTTAGTTATTGGTGAACCTCTGAAGAAGAAGGTGGTTCAATCTGATGTTGGAAAAGGTAAAGGGATTGCGCATCAGAGTTGAAGTTTAAATCTAAAGCAGAACAAGAAGCTTATGATGCAGAGTTTGTAAAGAACAAGAAGCGTTAGAGAAACGAAAGCAGAAAGAAGAGGAAGCTAGTCAGAGAATGTTAGCTATATGGTATGAATCACAAAACTTTCTTCAAGCTTCTCAACAAATACATGATGAATATACTGCACAAGAATGGAATTTGTTGGATGATAAGGAAAAAGCTAGGCTTTTGGGTGAATGGGCAAGAAAGGTTGGTAAAGAAAGGAAGAAAGTTATAAGAAAGAAACCTCTTTCAATGGCACAGATGAGGAATGTATTAATGAAAATTATTAAGAATTCAGGCATTCACATTTCTGAAAATCTTAGTAAATGTTCATTTTAGAGAATTCTTGAGATTTATGAAAGATGTATGAAGATTAATCATGATGATTACTGTCCAATGAATTCTGAGAAGGAAGAAGAGTGGATTAAGAAGCATGATGAATGGATGCAAAGTAAGAGAAAGAGAAAATCTAAGATTCAAGAGACATCTGATTCTAAAAGATTGAAAGAAGTTGCAGATGTTAATCAAATTGTTTCTTATGAGTGTAAGCTTAATGATGGAAGTGAAGGAGTTTGGAAAATTCAAAGACTCAACAATGAAGTTTATGAGTATAATAAATTTTCACAAATGCTTCAGTATTTTGAAAGAGATGATTTGATGAATCTTTGGATACTTTACAAGAATAAGTTTAGTGAAGTACATCCAAATGATTATCATGAGAGACTGGTCTATTATAATTTAAAGATTTTATTTGAACCAACTCATGATGAAGCTGAGTGGAAAGGACTCTACAATGGTACTGTAACAAGATGGTTTTTATATTAAACCTGTGGAGTTCATGTTTTAACTGTTTCTAGAAAGATTATGCATATGCTTGTAGAAGGTGAATATCCTCAGTTGAATAAGTATCCAGAAGTTATTGTTCAGATGTTGAAACCTGGTATTATCAAGATGTTGTTACCCTATGATGGTCAAGCCTATGATTTGTTGAAGAAATATGAGACAATTCTTAAATCTCATAAGTGTTTGGCTACATCCTCCATTTCAGATGTTTTGAGCTTAAAGGAAACTTGAGAATTCTATTGGAATGTATCAAGTTTAGGGGAGGATTGTTGGGTTTTGGTTCCTTGAATCATGAATTACTTTAAGTACTGGAACCACGGACAGTTTTGATATAACCACGGATAGAAGTATGTAACACGATAAAGACAACCACGGCTAGTAGTAATGTGTCACCACGGATGATATATTGTAACCACTGCTAGTGTTTTGTATAGTCGGTTTAGTTTATTGTATTAGATAAATATGGTAAAGATATTTATCTTGTAGGTTACGTATTGTATTATGTAAAGGACTCCTTAGTCTATAAAAGGAGGTCCTAGGTTAGATTAGATATAAGTGAAAGTTATATATCTAAGGTCGATACACTTCAAGGTTGAAAAACCCTAATACTATAAGAGTATTCGTATTAATAAATAATATTGAGGTGTTGAATGTTAACTGTTCTTCTTCTTAAGGTTAAGTGTTAAATTCCGCATAATACTTAATAAGTTGTTATTCTAAGTCAGTTTCTATATTAGATCGTTTGCTCAACTGGGATCAACAAGTTTTAAGGTAGGCTCTTTGCTGTTTTTGAACATAAGAAACATGTGACAGACCAGCTTCATCCCAAGCAAAGAAACTTAGCTAACAAATCATCTCTTTCCTTAGTTAATTTCTCAATTTCAAAGAATTTTACAGTTTAATTTCCATTCACTAAGTTTTAACTGGTAATCCTGTTGTTCATATTTTTCTTCAAGCTACTTCATTAGTTTCATGTGCTAAGATTTTGGCTTCCATAGATTCTAAGGTTATTTGATAACCTGCTACCTCAGACCTAGCCTTAACACAATTATCTCTTTCATAAACATAAGCATTAAGTACTTTTTGATAAAAATCATGACACTTAGAACATACCTCTGTGATAGGAGTTGATGCAGCTTCAGTTGACATCTTTAGTATTTGTTGTAGTAGGGGTTCTTCTTAGTCAGAGTTTCCACACAAGCTCTGATACCACTTGTTTGATCGATATACTTTAATCAAACTAACTTAACTAGCTTGTTATGATTTAATAACCTCGGATAAATCCTAAGTTATTAACAAAGAAACACTGAGCAATCTTTATCAAGTACGCGGAATTTACTTAACAAAGCTAAGAAGAATAACCTTTTATTATAAACTCTAAATCTGCTTATTATGCAGATACTCTAATACAACTCTAAGATAATCGAACTTCTCTCTAAAACACTAATTAACTTGTAAATTCGTAAACTCTAAAACTCATAGACTCGTAAACTTCGTACATCTAATGCCAATCTAGGAGTCCTTTTATAGGCTCAAGGATATCCTAGTCGGTTTACAATTGATAACCTTGTACGACAAGTAATCTAAACATAGAATACAATACTTTCCATAAACGAATATAACAGTTGTTTTGTTCTTGCAGTACTTTGACTTCTAGGTGCAATACTTTGACTTTGTCTTTAGCAGTACTTTGACTCTTTGACTTTTTCCAGTACTTTGCAGCTTACAGTACTTTCATATCTTCAGTACTTTCATGTCTTCAGCACTTTCATATCCCAACACATGCATACACTTAGAATAATTATACGGAAGTAATATAAACGCAAACAAAACAATTAATGGATCATAATTAGGCCAGCACCAAGAGGTGCTTAGCCGCTCATATTAACCATACAAATCAAATCAATGTTTAATGTTACGAAATACATGAATCGAAAGTAAATAAAAGATAAAATGCTAATGCTTATCGTAGGGGAGTGATTTCTCCATTGGAGATAGCTTCGTATGCTCCTCTAGATTTGCCTTTGGCTTCTTCCCACGTTCTCTGATTGTTGTGTGTGAAAATGGGATGCTTTGAAATGTTGGAAATCGTGGGGTATTTATAGGCCAGATCTTGGTTACGGCGTAACTAATAAAATAATTACGCCGTAACATATAACTTCTTCGTAAATTGCACTAGATTTGCTGGTTATGGCGTAACCTTAGAAGGGGTTACGTCGTATTCTTCAATAAATCTTGGTTACGCCGTAGTTAATGCATGAGTTACGGCGTAATTATCAGCGGCGCAGAACCTCATTTGACCTAATATGGTTACGTCATAATCTTTGGGAGAGTTACGCCGTAATCTTCTGATAAGTTGGTATTCTGAGTCACGCTTTAGTTACGGCGTAATGTGAGGGAGGAGTTACGCCGTAACTTCTTCAAAGTGAGCATACTATGATAAATCTTCAATAAACTCTCCAATTCCGCGTCTCTTTAGCTCCAATGCTCATAATTTACCTGAAAGTGGAATATAATGGAAACAAGCGTAAATCCATATAAATGATATAAATTACAAGCATTATCGGGGGAAATTGACACTAAATATTCAGGATAATTTTATGTTATCAAATATCCCCCCACTTGAACTCTACTTGCCCTCAAGTAGACCTTATTAGATAGATTCCTAAAAAGATATCTCCCATTACCTGGAAAATATAAGTTTACAAATCCCTTATGCTAGAATAAAACAAAGCCGAACACCTCACGAAACACTCAAATCTCTCAACTATTTTAAGTGTCAATTTCGGGGTGATTACTCAATCGCACAGTTATAGCATGTATTCTATCATAAGCTTGGCGGTTACACAAATCTCCACCACTAGAGTTAAGGGCTAAAAAAATTTCGAAGGCAATATGGGTAGACACGACAAAGGTTAAGGGTGACTCGTCATTACTAACTTGTCACGGCGAAGTGGACAAAATCAATAATACATGACCAAATCCATGGCCAAGACACCAAAGATTGCTCGCTGCATCACCTAGGCATGCTTCATGACTAAAGGGTAGGATAAGACATGGGATATATAGATGGTGTAAAATAAAAATCAAGCAGATAGTCTAAATCTATAACCAAGTAATCACCACTTACCGTCCGCCCAAAGTTCAGGCTTTGAAGTTAAGAAACCGGATCCTGAAATACTAGGTAGATGTGTCATTAGAGGACGTCATGATGTGCACACCACCTTTTCTTCAACTATTGGTGCAATTACCAACTTCAATCTTCAAATGTGACCGAGGTGGCCTCCTCGATACTAAATCTATATAAAGCTCATAACATAGTGCTTATAACATCGCACTTTACAATAAACTAAATAACATAACATTTTTTTTTCGAATCACATTTTTTTTTCAACATAAACATAACAACTAAACATAACATCCCCCCACTTGAGATGAACAATGGGAATTCGGGGGGTCTTCAATGATCTTTAGGAATATGTCATCGACGAAAGCTTGATTCCCGAACCTTTCCACTTGAACCTTGAACTTGGGCAAATGATGACTTCCCAATCATAAATAAAGACTACAGGGTAAGCTAAGGTGTATAGGTGTATCGAAACAAATATATTGGGTTAACAAAATGAAAGGAATGGCTCAGATGGGTGTATCTAGGGGTATCTTGCACTAAAGGTGAGTGCAACAAAAGGGTTTCATATGGGGGTCGAGAAGTCGAGGTGACTAATCGATAGACATACAATGGTAGGCTATTTGGGTGATAATCCTATAATACTGCCTTCTTAAACTGAAAAGTCCAAATAGATTGAGCTAACTCAACATACCTCGTCTATGGTCTCGAAATGATGCAAATGCCAAGTTCTAAAGTTTACAAGCTACCGGAACACTCATAATTTGGTGGATTTTGGGTAAAATATTGGAAACGGATAAGGCTAATATCACCATATAATATCAAGGGTTGTATGTGCTCGGCTAAGGTCTAATCTAGTTAGGTTAAGAAAAACATGTCAAAATTTTAAAAATGCCATAATTTTTCAAAATTAACTAGAAAAACGAGAGCAAAATAAAGGTCAAGAGACAATTCTACTCCCGTCCCCCCACTTGAATTGTACAAAGTCCCTTTTGTACTAAGCGTTAAATAAAGGTGAAGAGAAAAGTAGAATTAGAGCGAGAACTTCCCTGAAATTTGCTCCAAAAAGAAAGAAGGCTCACGAAAAAGAGTCGTTCCTTCGTATAACATCCACGAGCAAACTTCAATCCCTGAAATCATACTACCGACAAGCATAATTCTAAAAAGAAAAATGAAAAATGAAAAATAAACCTAACTCACTTTCGTAGGAATCACGGTTGCATTTAGCATATGCAACAAGCCTTGTAAACCACTTGGTGTCCCAAGTGGACGAGTGAAGTCTCGTGAGGGTTCACAGGGAACAAACCTACAAAGTTCATTTAAAATACTAATACAAGGTTATTGTGTTTAAAATAAAAGAAGTACAGAGGATAGTTACGTCGTAACTCTATAAGGAGTTACGCCGTAACTAGGCAAAACCTGGCATACGCTGCAAAAGTGTAGCTACGGCGTAACCACTAAGATGGGATTACACCGTAATTGGTAGTGCATATGAAGTTCTGCTACAAGGGGCCTGTTACGGTGTAACCATGAGATTGAGTTACACCATAACTCTGGTCAGATCAGCATGCTGCAGCAGCAATTTCTCTTCGTAACTTGCAAAAATGGTTAAAAACACGAAACCCAACAGAAATGGAAATAAAACAAAAGAAAGGGATAATTCGGGTTGTCTCCCGAAAGAGCACTTTTATTTATTTACGAGTCTTTAAGTTAGACTCAGAGCCTCGGGGCTACCAGTGCTTGTTGGTCATTTCGTGGATATGGCAATCTCCACGTTGGATCCAACTTATCAGATTTTCATCCCGTTTGTAGTCCATCCCTAGTTCTAAACATCCCGAGTAAAAATTCTTGATCTTCTGGTAAGGGTGGTCAATACCCTTGACCTTATCTTCATCATTAATGTCGAGTAGTGGCTGACCATGGCTTAACTGCCTTTTTGTCCATTTTTAAAATTTGTAACAGTCCGTGGCATTTTAAAAACCGTTTTATCATCCCCAATCTTTAACTATACCAGCCCTTCTTTCTCATTTTTGTCTAGCCCATATAGTTCTTTAAAAGGTTTCCCGAAAATTACTCCGGTTAGCCCAACTTCTATGAATTCGCTAACTTCATCCAAAACCACAAAGTCCACCAGAAATGAGTGAGTCCCAACAAAGACACTGATGTTTGTTGCAATTCCTAGGAAATTGTTCCCTCTATATTCGAGTTCTTTTTTCATAACCTGGTTGTAGCATTTCTTAGAAATGATGTTAATTGGGTACTCTGTGTCGATGAATGGATGGAAATCAGTGAACCCAATTTTGCAGGAAATCTTCAGATAATGAGGGTTTCTATGATGGATTCGAGCTCCCATCTCATAAAACTTTGGTTGGTCAGGTTGTGAAAGAGTCTTTTCAGCATTGTTCCAAGGAACCATTTCGATGTCGCTAGAGAAATCATCAGCACTAACCCCTAGGTCTTCTTCTTCAAAATTTACGAACACATCGAAATCCTTTCCCGAAGCTATCTTGCCAAGATTTGTAGGAGTTTTCGGAGAGTCACTAAGAAAATCCTCTAATGCATCGCCAAAATCACCAATGGGGTCAATTGCACAAACTTTTTGAGTGGATAGAAGTTCATTAGGTCTAAATGTGTCAATTTCCCCGTTAGCCTCGAGAGTTAATTTTTGGGCGAAGACATCCACCTTTGAATGGGCAGTAGCAAGCATTGGTCTTCCTAAGATAATAGGTATTCTGGTGTCTTCAGGAATATCCAGAATCACGAAATCAACTGGGAAGAAAAATTTCTTTATTTTCACCAAAACGTTCTCAATGATACCCAAGGGTGATCTGATCGATCGATCGGCCATTTGAATCTTCATTTTGGCTGGCTTTAGGTCTCCAATACCCATACGTAGGAACATTGAACGAGGCATTATGCTTATGCTCGCTCCAAGATCAGCTAGGGCATTACACATATTGAGACTCCCGATCAAGCAAGGGAGAGTGAAACAACCAAGATCTTTTTCCTTCTGTGGCAGTTCATTTCTTAAAACTGCTGAACATCTCTCGTTAAGTTGAACCGTCTCATCGGAATCGTTGCTTAATTCCTACAAATATTATTATGATCAGTTTTAATGGAATTAATAAGAGGGACGTTTACCGGTAGAGCTTTGTCCAGAAGCGAGAGTTTCTCCATGCTGATTCGTCGCTTAACCTTCTCCGAAAAGGTAGTCGGCTCTTCAAAGATTGTTTCCACCGTATTGACAACTTCCTCTTCCCGAGCAGCTAGGTAATCTGTGATGGCTTGCGAACATGAGTTCACACTCTTCTCCAATCCCTTAATCCCATCTTCATGAGTTTTGAGAGAAGAGACTGTGTTTTCCACGAATGTCTCTTCTCTCATCTCGTTCCCTCGATTCCTTGATGTGGTCTAGAATCTTTTTTTCAAGGTTGTTCCTAGTTTTGGTCCCAAATACACTCTTAACCTTCTCAATCCTACAGGCTTTAACTTCTTTTGCCCTTTCCAGCCTTGGCTTTTCAAAAATTTCACCATAATTGTATTCTTGCTTCGTCAATGTTTTCATTACCTTATGATCAAAATTGTCTCTTGGTCCGCACCCTGTCTCCATATGCCATTTGTAGTAATGTTCAGAAATCCATTGAATACATTCCAAGGCTTGGTCAGGGGTCATGCTAGGAATAGGTCTAGGAGAATCGAGTAATTCCCGTGTTAGCGCATTAATTCCCCTGTAGAAGACATAGATGATTTGATGTTTGTTCAAATCATGAGTGGGACATCGATAAAGTAGCTCATTAAATCTTTCCCATGCCTGATAAAGGATTTCTTCTCCTTCTTGAATGAATTGATGGATCTTACTAAGAAGTTTAGCCATTTTTTAAGGAGGGCAAAATTGTTGGACGAATTCTCTTCTTAATTTATCCCATGCTCCTTTACATTCATTAGGGAGTTTAATGTACCATCTTCTCGCAGTTCCTGTAAGAGTCATTGGAAAAATTCTTGCGGTAACCGAATAGCTCGGGATGCTCCGGACGCTAAAAATAGATGATAAGTAGAGTACTTCTTCTACATGATTCTGAACATCCTCATTTTCATCTCCTGAAAACTTAAGCTCGTGTAACTCTCGAATAAATTGGTCCGGAATAGAGTATTTTTCCATACTAGAATCATGTGTGAAGGTTCGTTCGCAGTTCTCATTTGGTCGCTCCACATACTGCTCCATGGTTAATTCTTCGATATTATTTTCATCAATGACTTCCGGTTCAGCATCAGACTGGTCAGATTCGTAAAACGAAAAGATATTATGAATAGGAACCGGAGAGTAAACTTTTATTGTCCGAAATTGTTTCTTTGGATCATCGAATGGGGTGGCCAGAATTGGCCTCACGCTTCTAGTCTTGTACCCTGACATTTAAGAGAAGAAATAAAATTAAAAATAGACTTAATAAAAAACCATAAAATAACTACCCGGCAGCGGCGCCAAAAACTTGAAGCAGGTTTTACTGACCAGGTTTTAATATTTATAATGTCTCATTATACCTATGGTCTACCCTAATGCACTAACGGGCAGTGTACCCAATCGTGTGTAGTATAGTATTCAAGAAACCGAGGTCGTCCCAAGAGCTATGTGTGTGGATTATTACTAAGTCTAGGTGTCACAGATTTTAAGATGGTTTTGATATTAACTAATAAACTACTAAAGCAAATAAAGGCAAAGGATGTGATCAATAGAGGAGAGTGGTGCTAACCTAGTTACTCATCCTAACTAGTAATGTCTACGTCTAATTACTTCAGGTGGGGTCAAAGTCGAGAGGACAACATTTTGTCAGTTCGCCCGAACCTATCAGCAAAGATGTCACCAGTAGAGAAGTCATGTGTCCCTTCATAAGTCCAGTTGTTCCTAGTCCCCTAAGCCGAGTCATTAAGTTCCGCTACATGCTAGACTTATAATAGTGAGTGCCCGGGCGCTAGCATCTTAGACACTCACCCCCTAATTCTTAAGTTCATCCAAACGGTAGGTGATCAGTTGGTCAAATCGCACAAGTAGAAAGGGTCGTCAGTTGATCATATCTTACCCTTCCCGTCTCAGTCTACTCACTTAGCGTCAGTTGGTCATATCTCCTAAGCAACTTGTGGAAAACTAGAAGGGGGGGTTGAATAGTTTTACCGATTTTAAGTTAGTTTTAAAAACTTTAGATTTGATAATATGTGTGATCGTATGGATGTAGAGAAAGTATAGATCTAATGATAAAGCAAGTAAATAAAGTAAAGCAAAGGGATAGAAATGACACAACCAATTTATAGTGGTTCGCCTACAAGGACACCTTCCTTTCCCTACTCCACTTCCGAGTCACCTACTCGAGAGTTCAAGCACTATGTCAAAAAACTCCTTCAACTTGGCGGGGAAGCCTTCACAACGTTGCTTACACCTTTTTCCGGTACAAAGCTAAATACAGAGTCCGTAACACGGTGGACCAAACCAACACGACTATTACACAACAACTATGTGAAATATCAAATACAAGATCTTCGCTACAGAAATCTTGCGGAGGAACAAATCAATCAAGGACCCCTTGCTTGGATGACTTGTAGAATGCTCGTGATCTCGCCTTAGAGAAGGACCTATATGAGAATCACTAAAGAAAGAAAGAAAAAAGTACTCTCTAGATCAAGTGATCTTTTGTTAGAAGAGAATGAGAGTATATGAGAGAATTAGTAAGAAGAGGGTGAGTTAGAATGAAGAAATGACTCTCTATTTATAGGCAAATTCTGCCACTGTTCCTCGGATCCCACGGATCCCTCCCACAAGGGATCCGTCTAGTGTAATCCTAGGGATCCGTGGGACGCTCCTCTTTGCCCGTTGGTTTTTTGGTTATGGGTCATGGGTTATGGGTTGGTCCATGGGTATTCTTTTAGATTCAATGTATCTAATGAGTACATTGTATCTAGTCAAGTGGGTATGGGTCAATACCATGGGTTATGGATATGATCCATGGGTTGTGATTTTTACCCATCCTAATAAACTATTACAACAAATGATTTATTACAACATTTTGTATTAAAATGGCTATAAGTAAATGCTTTACAAAAATAACATGTATCCTTATAATTGTACTTAAGATAACATTATATTTGTTATCAATAAAACACAAAGAGATCGCAAAATATTAATAAACGTTTTTACGGTTTATTTGTATTAAAAATCTCCCCCTTTTTGTTGATGACAAAACATAATGTTATGATGAGTAAAACTTAAGAATAGATGTATGTTTTGAAAGCCCTTAAGTTTTACTTTTTCTCCCCCTTTTTGTCGAAACAAAAAGTTAACCCATCGAAGAAAGAAAATGTAGAAAAATGGTCCACGTATCGCTTACTCCCCCTTGACGGTAGCTGCCCCTTTTTTGAGGCGTCAAGTGAAGAAAAATAAAAAAAATCCTACAAAGAAAAAGGTTAGTAACATGCTTAAATAATCTTCTGATTGAAGAGAATCAATATTGGGAGCCAAGGTATGTAAACAAGGCCTTGTAATAAAACAACAAAGTGTAGTGGTATTTATGCGATATACAAGCATGTAAAAATAGAACAAGACTTGTTCTTGAAAATTACTGAAAAGAAAAGTACTCAAAATAAAGGTAGTAATAATGAGTTCGTCCATGCTTGCATAAGGTTGTGGATGGAGGTTTGGATGAGTAATGGTATTGATGCGATCAAGGATGAGGTTGAGTATGAATCGCATTTCTTCCTTAACTTCTATTGCAATTTCCATAGTGGATTGGCAATGTTCACAATGTAAGTGATGTGGGTAATGTGTGCGGAAGTTATCCGGGTTGTTTTGATTTGTGAGTTGTGGAATATGTTGTGGAAAAATAGGAAAATACGGATCAAAGTCCGGAATGGTTGGAAGTGGTGGTGGAAAAGAACCTTGATGTTCTTGTAGTTTAATGGGAGCTAAGGGTGGTGATGTTTCAAGATCATTGAATATTGTGTTCGGAGAAGTGGGAAGTGTCAAAAAGGCTATTTCTTTTTGTTTTGGTTGTTGAGATCTTGTTGGAGTCGTAAGGAGTTCCAAAAGAGTGACTTTAGGTGATGAAGATGGTGTACTTGTTGGTGATGAAGGAGGTGCTATCATGGAAGCATCTTGTGGTGAGTTATTTGATGGTGATAAGCCATTTGATGATGGTTTTCCTAAGCAACAAGATCGGATGCTAATCCGTGCGGATATCCTAGAGTTTGATTGTGGTATTTTGGAAGGTGGTAGTACAAAAGTTTGGGTTTGATGAAGAGGATTGTTTGTACTAGGTGATTCATCTAAGTTGTAAGATCTTATGAATGACATGGTGTTGTTTGTTTGTGAAGATGAGATGAATTATTCAAGCATTTTGGGAGTTCTATATATAGAAAAATAATGCATTGTAATGAATGCTTGACCCAAAATGTGGATTAAAATCTAATGGTTAGATATGATATTAAGGCATGTGATCATGAGAACACAAGCATTAAAGAACATACTCCAAAAAAAAAACAAATGTTGGAGTTGTCATCCAAAGTGAGAAAAATAGAAGATAAAAACAGCTTGTATCTCACGGATCCCACGGATCCTTCCCTGGAGGGATCCGTCCAGCATTAAGGCTGGGATCCGTGGGTCTGGTGATCCAGGCAGCACAAAATTTTCCTTTTGGAAACATTTTTGCCTAGTGCGTGTCTATATGCAAACTATTTGGAGTTGCGGTTATCTCGACTCCTAAGAAGAAAAGAAAAATAAACTATAAAAAGCATAATATTATGTGAGATAACCCAAAAACACATAGTTAGTAGTTGAGTACATAATTTAGTGCTACCAATGCTCCTAATTCATTGTCGCTTAAATGAATGTACCCGAAAACACATATTAGTTATGTGTCCCCTTTAGCATTCAAAAGACATGAGATGCAATGAAAACGGGTTTTTACTTTGTATTAATAATGAAAAAAGCAATTTGTCCTATGATGTGCTGGTTGTGTACAAGTTTTAAATTTATAAAAGGTGAATTACCAATATTACCAATAACACATACGAGCAAGTATACTCGTCTGTTATAGCAAGATTATGAAGGTAAGTCGGGATCATTCGCAGGGATTTGAGTGAATCTAAGCACAAGTTTGAATCAACAGAGTCTATCCAAAACATATAACAAAGCAAATAGATATAATGAAATTCAGATAATTAAAAACTACACTTGCTTAAACTAGTTTCATATCATAGATTAATGTGATTGTGTTAACCTCTTAACATGTTGGTTATGATAATTAGTTGGAAGACTAATCTATTGTTCTTACAAGTTAAACCTTCGTCAAGATTTTAGTTCATAAAAACAAGCATTAAGTTTTAACCAATCAATTCAAGATCAATTCAAGTTTCATAAGTCTACATACATAAACTTAAACACAAAAACATCCACTTGTTCATCAAATTGCTTAAGAAATGGTCAATACAAAAGGTAACCGATCATAGACAAAATGCTACAATTGATTCTCAACAACTAATCTTACGACATTTTAGATGTTTCCAAGCAATCCAATTTGATAATCAAAAAGCGTTTCTATTACAACCACACCTTAGTTCCTTTGTATAATCAAGAATAATGGGTAAAAACAATCATCCATAGACAAAATGATTATGACTAGTTGAATAAGAATAAGTTCTTTCGACCTCAACGATTACTATCAATTAGCCAAACTTGATTAACAAATGTCACTACGAAACTTTAGCACAATTGGATCTTAGAATCAACTTGAAATTGAATTAAAACATGTTAACACAATCTAACTAATCATATGATAATCAACATCATTTAAGCAAGTGTATAAAGAAACTAGCCACTCATAGCATACATGAACATAAACTCAGAACTTTGAACATTAGAAAACATGATTAAAAGTCTTACAATGCTTGGAATAAGATTACAAATGGTGTAGTAATGATTCCCAAAGTATTGGGGTAGACTTCTTGGTGATTTGGCCTCCAAATGTGGAACTTCTGGAACTCCAAACTTCCCTGGGCTTCTAAGGACGAATTATGAGAGCTTAAAGCTTTGTTTTGATGAGTATAGAGATTTGTATTTGAGGTGTGTCTCATATGCTCACAAATGGCCTCTATTTATACTAGTTCCAAAGCCTAGGGTATTAATTGCTGAACTTGGCCTCCAAGGAGTAAGGAAGGGACTAGAATACACCAAGAGAAGGACCTAGAATAGTTTGGATGCAAAGGGGAGGCTTAGTGATGAAGATTTGGCAATTGCAGCTTCTCCAACCGAATCGGTTATACGACCAACCGATCCGGTTGGTCTTCTACAAAAGTGGCCAACCGTTCCGGTTGTGGGTTGTGACCGAACGGTTGGTGGTGGTCATAATGTCATTTCTGGTCATATTCCAGCCGATCCGGTTGCATGAGCAACCGATCCGGTTGGATCTCCTAAGATACGGAAACTTTATATTTTCTTCTCTTTATCTTGTAGAACTTGGTTCTTCAATCACTATGGTCTTCAAAGGTCCTTGAGATATTGATTTAAGCTTCACAAAACGGAATCTTCTATTTGCTGACATTTCTTTACTCTTCGTTTCCCTGCACTTGGTTATAAACACTAGACAAACATCTTTTGATGCGTTTAAGCACTATAATTACGCAAATATAACCAAATAACATATATAAAAGCACACATAACGCTACTAAAAACATGCACAATCTGAGCGTTATCAAATTCCCCCACACTTAAACTTTGCTTGCCCTCAAGCAAATCTAGGAAAAACATCCACTGATACAAGATCGTGATTATGAAAAATGTGATGCAAATCAACCAAGTAAAAATACGAGAGAAGATTCATCAATTATGCTTTATAAAGGTGAAACATCAAGATGTTTGACAATATCCAATGATTTTCTCGCATGATTACCATTTCAAAACACCTCACGAAAAAGGAACGAAATATAATTCACTCAATCACTCATTTTAGTGGAGTAACAAGATAAATCACACTCATTGCTCAGTCATGATTAGATTATTACCATAAGCTTGTTCAAGAAACAAAACTCCACCGACGTGGCGTGAGCACCAAGTAAAAACATCTAAAGAGGACTTTTATTCGGGTTATAATGATATGGCTAAGGGTTAAGGGTATGGATAAGGCATGGGAATGTATATGAAATTGGTGTTAAAATAAAAATGAAATCAAGTCTAATACCCGTGTTGCTAGCTACCAAATATTCCACGAACCAAATAAATGATTATAGCTTCAATTTCTTCTTTCCTGCTTTCCACAACTTTTTGCTTTGCCATGACAATTGTTCTTCTATCATAGCACATTGGCTATTATTTTCATACATCATTTTTTTTAACTCAACATAACGCATGGCTCAATCAATCTCATAGGATGTGGTACTCATAATCATTTGAACAATCTTCACTTTCCAGGTGACTAGCAACCAACCGTTTAGACATTGATACGGGATAGGCTAAGGTTTAAAGTGTAAAATCTTTTTGTATTTTCTGGGTGAAGCAAAAATGAAAAGGATGGCTCAGAGGGTGTAACTAGGGGTATCTAGTGCTAAAATTGAGCACTACAAATGGGTCCATGTGGGTGGTTAACTAACCAATGCGGATAGCTAATATATCATAAGATGCAAAATGGAAGGCCATTTGGGTTAAATCCTAAGGTGCCTCTTTATCACACGAATTTACTTATATCGCACGAATGCGATCTCACTGCGGTCTGGTAATGATTTACAAGCACAAGTTCTAGAATAAATAAAATCACCGGCACACTCATAGAAAAAGATCCAAGCATAAAAGATGTATGTTGTTTATGAAATAGGCTCAAATCCTCACAATTTAGTGGAAAAGGGGTATAATATGTGCTAGCAAATGTTTATCGATCCTAGAATGGATTGCAATAGTAATCGGAACACATCTCAAAGTTTCAAATATTACCGCTTTTACAGTGAATTGATCCGTTATTCTAATAGATAATCCTAAAAGCGTGAAAACAACTAGATCACAAGGGCAAACAAAATTTAAAATTTAAGCATGAAAACTCTATTTTTTCCTATTCACCCCCACACTTAAGTTAGACATTGTCCTCAATGAAAACGAACTTCAAAGTATAGAAATAGGGAAAATAGAGATGAAACCAGATATGTCAATGAGTTGTCAGCTTAAAATCTTCCTTCATTCCTGGTGTTCACTGGGAAATTCATTACCTGCACAAAATCTTATAAACAAACAAAATGTTTTATTAAAAGGTGGCACCCCCCCCCCCACACTTAATGTTAGGAATTGGAAATTCCATGTTAAAGTGTCGGTCACCCCAATTATAGTCTAGCATATGTTAGCTCGTAGACTTGTAGTTATTTATGTTGTTTTGTAGTTAATTAGTTATTTAGTAGCGTAGATTAGTTTAGTGTAACACCGTGGAGGAAGGACGGGTCTTTACCCACTGTATGCCTGATCCACAGTCTGATAGGAGGACGTATTGTTTGTAAGTATAAATACCCCTTCCATCCATGGAAGGGGTGTGGCTTGGAAATCTAACCTTTTACATTTTATTGAAGCAACTCTCTACCAAGAACACCATCTCTCTACTTTCTCTCTCTAAAATGTCTAACATGTATTTTGATCATCCAATACCACCCGAATCATCAAACACAATAATATTATCGATCCTACAATTGGTACCAGAGCCAAGGTTTTGTGTCTTGATGATTTTTTTTTTGTTTTGATACTTATTTGAAACTGGTTTCAACATTTTTTGATACTTTTGTGGTTTTGATACTTATTTGATACCTATTTGATATCTAGTTGAAACTGGTTTTAATACTGTTTGTGTGGTCAAACTGTTTTTTTTGGTCATATTCGTGAATATCAATATGGGTCAAAAGATGTATTGTTATTAAACTTTTCTGGGTCTGGTGGTCAAAACGGGTAAATATTGTGCTTTATCTGTCATTTTTTTGGGCTATTATGTTGCTGGTGTTCTGATGTTCTTCGTAGCAACTTGTTATCAATGCTAGCGACTTGGTAAAGTGCTAGCGAGTTGTCCTTTCAGGTTTCTTATATCCTTGTTCTGGGTTGTGATGCAAATATTCTGGGTTGTACTAGAATTTTTTGGTAGCTTTTTGAAGTGAGAGAAAACAAGATTCGTTTTTTTTAAAAGGACAGTACAGCTAGCGATTTGCAATAGATGTAGCGACTTGTTGAGAAAAAAGGTAGCAACTTGACCTGGCGACTTGTTATTTGACAAGTAGCGAGTTGGTTTGAAATAAGTTAGCAACTTGACTCACAAATTCTGGTAGCGACTTGACACTATATCATGTAGCGATTTGACATACATAAAAACTGATAGCGACTTGTATTGACGAGTCAGCGATTTGTGTTATAAAATGTTAGCGACTTGTGTCAAAAGCAGCTAGCAACTTGTTTAACTGTTCTAGAGACTTGATAAACAGACCTAGCGACTTACATAGAAAGGAAGATGAAGGAGAAGAACAAATGACACACGACTACAAACGCAAGACCAATACCAAAATCATGACCTCAGGTTCAAGAAACCTATCATCAGTCTAAGAAAAAAACAGTTTCGACACAGTCCAACATCATCCAACAAAACCTTAACCTACTTTAATTTCATCAAAATACCCTCACATCACTACTCAAAGTCTCAATCAACAACAATACGAAATCAAAAACACATATTATCTCATAAATCAATCGTGTATGGTAATACATATATTATCAATACCATTGATAAAGGCCCTCAACACGATTTGTTCATCACCAATTTTACTTGTGCTACTTGGAAATATTCGAAATCTACAAGACAAAGAATACAACAACTATGTTGTTTCTTCACTTTGTTTCGTTACTTAACTTATGACTCAAAGAAAATGTTATGATTTAGAAAACCTACCCGTGAACCTTTGTTTGTTAAGGTATCTTGAGTTCGAATCTAACATGTTGAAACCATCCCTGTGGTATCGTTGTCGAGCATCATACCATGCCCGTGGGTCTGAAGATGGAGCTCTAGCCAATCCTGTGGCAAGCTACACATGAGGAGGCAATTTAAATTAATAGTATTTTAGGATCGATAATATTATTGTGTTTGATGATTCGGGTGGTCTTGGATGATCAAAATACATGTTAGACATTTTAGAGAGAGAAAGTAGAGAGATGGTGTTCTTGGTAGAGAGTTGCTTCAATAAAATGTAAAAGGTTAGATTGCCAAGCCACACCCCTTCCATGGATGGAAGGGGTATTTATACTTACAAACAATACATCCTCCTATCAGACTGTGGATCAGGCATACAGTGGGTAAAGACCCGTCCTTCCTCCACGGTGTTACACTAAACTAATCTACGCTACTAAATAACTAATTAACTACAAAACAACGTAAATAACTACAAGTCTACTAGCTAACATATGCTAGACTATAATTGGGGTGACCGACACTTTAACATGGAATTTCCAATTCCTAACAATCTCCCCCTAAGGGAGGTCACCCCATGAAATACATTTTGCATCCTAGCAATCTATCTTTGACTTTGTTCTTGAGCTCGTAGACTTCAATTCTTCAATTCAGCAATCTTTGTGCTTTAGTAGCGATTCTTCAAAGTCCGCATTGAGTTGTACTTTAAGTGGAGGTCTTTGAACTGATCCACATCTTTGATGATCTTCGAGCTTTCATTGAGATCATCAGCCACAGTAAATCTCTCTGGATCATCCATAGTTGTGTTGCCTTCATGTGATGTTGTGACATTCGGACCGACATGCTCACACTTTTGGATCAGGACATCTTTCCATCAGAGTAGCGGAAGCTTTACTGGTTCAAGATATTTGCAGCAGCGCAGCAGGAACATAGTATAAGAAATATCTGAGCCAGGTTCTGTATATATGCACCAGTCATGATTTCTTCAATTAAGAGTGGATGTTGTGAGCATTCGGCTTAGGATTGACTCCTCAATTCGATCACGCAACCGTCCAAATTTACCGCAAACAACAGTTAGCAATAAAACACACGAAAGTGTCTTTGATCACTTTCATTGAATTGAGGTACACGACCCACGGTTCCCGTTGATCAGACAAGTATCGCTTGATCGTAAAATTCGAAGAATTTCCTTGACAGGGTTTCGCAGCTGCTCTAGCTGTTCTCAAACCGAACGTCTCAAAGAAGACAACACGGAGTGAGTGAACCAGCGAATTGAGATTCACTGATTGATGAAAAATGATTTGAAAAACAATCGCGTATTGCTTAGAAGAAAGAGTTTTGCAATACGACGAAGGTTTTATGAGAAAGATCAATTTTCAATCATAAATACTTTTTATATTTGAAAAGAGTACACATTCGATGTGCTAGATAAAAGAAGAGATTCGCACATCAAACGGTTTTTCCAAAAGTATTCGTCAATTCCAATCCTGGACCAAGGTTGATTCAAGAGTGAATCGCCCCATTGTTTCTATCCAGTTGTCACAAGCTTAATCTTTTGAAAAGATCTCACATGTCACCCACCAAGAGCTTGTTTGATGTTGGCTCTAGAAGGATTTCCATCTTAATCGTGAGTATTTTTACATATCACTCAGATGTTCTGGCAATACCACAAGGATAATGCGTAGGACTCTCAATATATACTTACTTTCCACATTGTGTGAAACAGCAAGTCTTCATTAATTTAGTGTCCTAATGAGATATTGTGGACGATCTCTTGGCTCTAGACTCAATAGTGCACATTTGGTTCCTATGCCGGAGACTAGGGAGAGGGTCTCCTTCTTCAATATCAACTATCTCTAAAAGAAAGTCGATAGATTATGTAGGTTCCCCGTGAGAATGAAACAAGCCCTTTTAAGAGGAACTTGAGTGGCTTGGGAAGTTGTAGTGCAGTGCGTCACTGGGTCCATGACGTCTTGTCTTCAATACTAGTGTTACCTTAGTAAACACCCGTAGCATATGTATTGAACCCGGTTTCTGCCCTAAGGTTGAATTATTGGAGGGCTATTTCTTTTCACCCTTTTTACATTCCAATTCTTTTTCATTCTTCAACCCCTTCAGTGCTTACCGAGACTTCATTACTAGAACCTTGTTGGGTTTATTCCAGTCCTAGCTCTGTCTCAGTCCGCACTCTTCCCATATCCTCATTTTTCTCCTCTTTTCATCATACTTACGGACTCTACACTATCTAGTGGATTGTCCCTGGGTAGATCCCTCCAGTTCTGGCGGATCGTGGGAACTAATACCTAACCTCACCATCCTTATAACTCCATACATAAAGTAAAATGGTCGGTCTTTTGGTACAGTTCATTCTTCCTTGAAACCAATTGAAAAATCATTTGAAAAAACAATCAAGGTACTTGTGATACGAGATCAAAGCATTTTGTACCTTAATAGTTTTGATCATTTAGAAAACCTCTCCCTCAACATGTGCATATGATTTAGAAATTGTTTAGCACATGGAGGCAAGAGGACTTTGAAATATTTTCTTTGATCACAATTTTCATAGAAAAAGCCATTTGATTTTCTTGGTAAATTCTCCCCCTCAATATGTGCATAGGATATTTGAAATCATTTTATCACATAGAGGCAAGAGTTCATTTGAAGCACTTCCACGATCACAAAAGCCATTAAGAAGCCATTAGAAAATCAATCAAGATACTTTATGTTGAAACATATAAATCTTTGTACTTTGATAGTTTATTTTCTTTTGAAATGCTCCCCCTCAATATGTGCTTCGAGATTCGAAAGCGTTTAGCACATATGAGAGAGCAGCCTGCACAATTGAATCAAACAATCACCTTTTATCAAATTTCATTATTAAATCACAAATTCTCCCCCGATCAAAAATATCAAACCCTTTGAGATTTTGGATCCCAAGTGATTTAATACGGTTTAGAAAACATGGGAGAACTTGTGGCCTGGTTTAAATACTCATCTGGTTTTTGGATAAATCCTCCTCCTCAACATGTGCATTGTGTATTTGAAATCGTTTGGCACATGGAGGCAGGAGTGCCTATAAGGACTAAAACTGATTCCATTAAAACAGATTTGAGATTTAAATCACGATCTCTCTCCCGATCAAAAATTTCAAACCTTTTGAGAATTGTGATCCCAATTGATTTAAATCATTTAAAAGATTTTGGGGAAAGACGTGGCAAGATTCAATTTTTGAAAAATGACAAATAAGGACCATTTTAAGACTTTAAAGATTGTTAGTGTCAGGTATGATAGTTTTAAGAGATCTTTAAGTAAAATAAAACAATTTCACAATCAAACAAGAACAAAAAAAAATTCAATTTTGAAAGACCTTGATTCAAAAGAAAAATCATACCATGACATAACATTAAATCTTTAGATCACCACTTTGTTTTTGTACAAACCGGACTTTTTATGAAGAAATATCGTTTGAAAATATTTTGTTTTAAATCACTCTCCCCCTCAATCGATGACCGTAGTCGATGATTGAGTGACTTAAGTTTTGATAAAATGAAGTTCGGTGATTATCAAAATTTAGTCCAATTTATTTTCAAAACAATATTTTTCCATTTTCAAAACAATTTTTCAAAGTTTTAGAAAATGGTGTCCTGCACAAAGATACATTAGGTGGTTGAGAAGCTTATGTTGATGTTGTAGGGCTTGGAAGAAAACCGTCTGCAGATGCAGTGAGACTTCTTACGTTGCATTTTAATGCCAACTGAGGTCAAATTAAGTTTCGTTTCTTCCTTTGCTGATGAAAAAAATCATCTGCTGATGCAGTGAGACCTCTTACGTTGCATTTTTCCATGCCAACTCTCCATGGAAGTCCAATTAAGCTCCGTTTCTTCATTTGTCAACCCAAGATATAGTTACCCTTTCCTTTCGGCATCCAATCATCTTCAATTGTGGGATCCGGATCGAGAACATTCTTATGAACCATGATATTTGCATGCGTTAGTAAACATACAAACAAATATATGGTGGTCGACAACACCCAAATAGCAATCGACTAATAAAAGTCAATCCAACATATCAATCAGTTGGTAAAAAGCATGAGAATTATGTGTTTATCAAACTCTAATCATCTAATCCTAGCAATCATATCCTAGGCACCTAGTCCTTCAACATAGGTTAACATCATTTTTAATTAAGCATATTAGGATAATTAGAAAAGCCCGATAGATGATATAAATTTGAAAAAAATCTCCCCCTCAATCAATGACTCATTTTCTGAAAAGTTTAAAAGCGCTGAAGTCATTGATTGAGTTTTTAATTTAATAAAAACTCTGAAACTGGTTGTTTTTAAAGCAACTCATTTACCACCATTTTTGAAAACAAAAAAAAAATTCTGAAGAATTTTAGACGGAAAAACATTTGTGTAGGAACAGCAGTCTTTATGACGACATGCTTTCCTTGTTTTGATTTAGAAAAGAATATTTACACCTCCTGCTCGAACTTCATCTATGGTCCCGTGCCATTATTCAATGACATTTCTAAGACCGTAGATGTTATCGATACCAGAAGACATGTCTTGAAAAACTTATTTTTGGAATTTTTCAAATATTCTAATTTTTTATGGGTTTTTTTTTTTCTTTTTTTTAAGGTTTTATATTTTTCTATTTTGATTTTCTGATAAATATTTATAAAGATAGAGAAATAGTTTAAGAAGATGATGATACGAGTACCGAGATAAGGAAATCGTTCAGCACTTTGTAGAAGATAGAAGTCATCATCTCTTAAACTTTCACCACCAAAGCTTTCGAGGCTCTTGAATCGTCGTCAGAACTTGAGCCTACTGAAAGTGAGACTTTGGTAGCTTCCCCCCAAACCGACAAACCTTTAGTTGAGTAGATTCAAAGCTTTCTTTCAAGCTTCCCTTAGCCAGGTGCACAAAGAAGCACAAAGAAGCACACCATTATCATCGAACTTGCTGCTCCTTTTAAGAATAATCATCGTGATTCATCGTTCGGGGTTATATCATCAACAAGAACAGCAACGTATCATCCCACTATTTAAATTTCTTCTCATATTTCATTACCACTGAAGTTCTGAAGCAATCCATTCCAAAAGGTGTCAAGAAACAGCTTCCCCCAAGTAGTTGAATTGATGCAGTCAATCTCTTAGACTAGAGCTCACGAACACGAATACACATATACCCAAAGACAGAGAAACTTATACCATCGAAGTAGCAGATTAAGTCCAATAGCCAAAGAATAACCCCGATGTATACTTTTCTCTCCCCCTGAAGAAAGTGTATGAAGCTCAAGAACCCGAAGTACCCGAATGCCCAAAGAGATAAAAACCGATAACATTGAAGAAGCAGGCTGAATCACTGATTATCTCTGCGGATGACAATCTCTGTGGATGTCAATTCCGGTATAAGTGATTATATCTTTGAATCACAGATTAAGCCCTCAAATGAGACAGCTGAGCGCCCCCAATGTACACAATTCTCTCTCCCCTGATGATTGCGATAACATCAAAATCATCACACACTTGTGTACCTCTTTTTATCTTCAGAGACTTTCTTTTACATCACTTTCCCCACGTCGTTGGAATAAAAACACTAAAAGCCTTGATGAGTAAAACCTTGAGTTTCTCTGCGGTCATGACATTTGTTTTCCCGGGATATCTTCAATCACTTAGAAGTATTAAGCTCATCAAGTTTACTCGCCATGAGTCAAACCTTGAGTTTCTCTACGGTAATAACATTTGTCTTCCCGGGATATCTTCAGTTACTTAGAAGTATTAAGTTCATCAAGTTTACTCACTTTGTGTTTAGATGTGTGTCTCCTTCCCCCTTGCTGGTTTTGACACTTCAGAATCAGCAACTCATTGTAAGCCCGTATACTAGAAATTTGTTGAGAAGAACACTTGAACTCTTGTGGGAATCAACTTGCGGAAGTACAGTGTGAGCAAGTCTAATTGGGGATTAATTATGGCATTTCACTCTCCCCCAATTAGTGCTCTCCCCTAAACCGACAATCTTTTAATAAATGCCCATAATAAGAAGAAGTCTTTTGATAATCAAATGCAACTCGTCTTTTAGTCTTCTAACATGTAGCATAGAATGTAGAACCGACTGTAGACTCGACCTTCATCAAGATTGTCCAGTTGGGGAATAGAAAGTCACCATCTTCAACTCACCAAATGCATTCCAATTAACTTATATGTAGCAAATCTCCTTAACTAAGATCCTTCCCAATCAAACAAGAACATAAAGATGTTTATCAAAGAAATCAGCCCATCAACTAGAAGCACTTTGTCATTAATCAAATAAGCCTGTGTGAAGATGTTAACCAACGACTCTTAGTAGAAAACTCCATGTGAAGATGACCCGATAAGAAGAATCTCGGTTCTTACATGAGTTTGGAGCCGTTTGACCATTTATTCTCAGATATAACACAACATGCAGCAGTTTCACACTTCTTCTCCCCCTCAAGAATTGTATACGGAGTTGCCATTCTTGAATAAATAAGTGAAAATCATCCGAATGTTCTATTCACACTTCTCTCCCGCAAAATAAGCACATGATGTCACCATCTTCATTATAATCAAGCAAGTGGAATGAGAAAATAATCAATGGTAGCCCGGTTCACTTGATAATCAAAAGCACATGGAAAAAGCATGAAGCATGTTGATGAGAATGGTCATAATAAGAAGATTTCTCTTCTTCCGAAGATAATGCGCACTGAAGCGTACACATTTCTTTTCTTTAGAGTACGAGGCTTGAACTGATGTGTTCAAACATCATAATCTCTCTCTTTTCAACTCTCTTAGCAAAACATGTAATCATCACCATTATCATTCAGTAGGCTCTTTGCAGTGACAGCTGATGGAGATAACCCAATATGATGAATTTGACCCTGAAGTAAACTAACCCGAATTTGTGACTTATACTTGCACATATGTAACAAAGAGCGGTGCCGATTTCCATTAGCATCTCTAAGTACTCTATACTCTTCATCCAACCAACCATCAAGTAATAGACGTAGTTTACCTCTTGAAAATCCACAATTGAATGTGACACTGAGCACTACAACGCAACTCCTTAAAGTGATAGTTATTTTGAGATGATAAGAGCCCAATTCCCCCAAGTGGTAAAAAGAAAAGGTAAAAGTCACCCAACAATAACTAGATTTCCAGGTCTTCGTTTTTGATAATAAGCTCGAACAAGGATCTTGAAGAATCTTCATCCAACCATCCCCGATACCTTCAGATACTAAGTACACTTGCCCATGATGATTCACTTCAACCTCAAATAAATAATACTGAATTAACGCCGTTGTCACATCATCTGGTTAACTGCTCAAATCTGGCCTTCTTTGACATTTAAACGAACTTTGATAATGGTTTCATCCCGACCATGGTTAAAAGCACATAACCCCGTAAAACCATGTAATAACTAAACTGCCATGAAGACAACCCAAGCACACACCCAATTCATGAAGTACACCCTTTTATCCCTTCTTTGAAGCAGAAACCGTAGCACCAGTATCAGAAAAGATCCCGAAATACACTTTCCTTTTCTCCAGGATGGTTCCATTATTACGGGATTTTACAACTCTATGGTCTAAACCGAAAAATAGATTCTTTCGCGGGATTTTACAAAACCAAGAATAAACCGTAAGATAGATCCAGAAATGCACTTTACTATTACCAGGATGTTTCCATTGTCACGGGATTTTACAAGTCTATGATTTAAACCGAGAAATAGGTTCTTTCGCGGGATTTTACAAAATCAAGACAAAACCGTAAACAATATCAGCTTGAATGTGTTATGACAACTTTGGTTTCGGTGAATATCCGTTTTAGGAGAACATGCAGCGGTTCATCAACAATTCATTATCCAACATCAACAATATCATCAACCATCCAATAAACATTATTGGTAAACACATCATTCACGTATTCTGTCAGCTAATGTTGTGACCTCCTGGTGAAGTAAACCCGATATACCAAACTTGATCATGAAGTAAAATTCCCCAGATTTGTTACTTAAACTTGTACTAATCCTCGTGAATAAGAAACGGTGTACCCAATGTACAAAACCTCTTGACGTATCCTCAACTGCGTGAGACACCGAAGTGATAGTTACGTTGTGGGTTAAGCGAGAAAGAATCACAACCGTAACTAAATAGCCAAGTCTTTATCACACTCAGTAAATGCCCAAACAAGTCATCTTCGCGAAATGGTAGAAAGAAAGAAGATGAAATAAGTAAACGCGCCCGGAAAATCTCACTTCAAATCCAAATAAGAAATACCGTCCAAAAAACCCCGCAGTCAACTTTGTTCAAATAAACACTTTCAAGCCGTGACGAGATATTATCCATGAAAATTTATATACCAAAGTATCAATCCGCACAACCCATCAAATCTCATCATCATACCCAATCTCATCATCGAATCTCATGATCGTCAAATCACTTCAACAACTCACATTTTATCCAAGTCTCATATAATCCAATACTTGAAACCCCCACATTTTCAAATCTAATTAACACAATTCTCATTGTCATACAAAGCTTACACTGGATCCAACTTAAACTTAATAGTTTAATTTCTTTCTTTCTTTGATTTCTTTCAGATGATTCGGGTTAAACTTAAACTTAAACTTAATAGTTTAACTTAATATTAATTTGATAGTTTAATTTAATTTAATAGTATACAAAGAAATTTAATTTCTTAAGTTCAACCAAAGGTTAAAACTTTGGGGAGTGACCACAGAAAATCAAATCTGAAACACACGGGTTGCCTCCTGAGAAGCGCTTGTTTTATTACCGAGTCATCAGCCTGACTCGAATCTTCCTCGGGTTAGGATACTTTGATCATACGGTTCAAATGGGGAATTTCAGTTCTTAAACGTTGAGGGTATGGGATCTTTGGTTTGTACTCCACAATGGATGGGAATACATTTGATTCTTTTGGTTTGACCATGTTATAGTCTCTTTTTGTTATTTCGAACGTTTGGTCAATTTCACTAGAAATGAGGACAGGTGGCGGATCTTTTTGATTTTTCAAAGGGTCATTGGACTTTCCATTCCCAGTGAATATTGCATCCACATTCTCAAGGTGAGTTGTAGGAGGTGGCTTAGTCCTTTGATTTAAAGAAACTAGATTTTGTGGCTCAGGCCATTTGTCTATCTTTCTTTCCAGTTCTCCATTCCAGTTGCCACTGATTTTGTTGAACTTCTTATCATCAACATGATTTGGAAATGCATTGTGTTCAGAACCTTTTAATTGAGTCATTAGGATATGCATGGTGCAATCCTTAAGAAAAGGTGACACGGTTGGTGAGTTAGACATGATTTGGTTCAGATTTGGCGTGGTTGGAATGTGCTCGGTCTCGGTCTCTTCGATAAATTCAACCTCACCCTTATCGTTCTCATATTGAATTGAGGGTGGTTTGTAGACAAATTCATGTCTCGAGTTGGAATCTGTGGTGAAAGGAAGAGATTCAGCGTGATGGACTTCCTGTTCCTTACTTAATCTTTCTATCCTCCTCTCCAAGTCTTGGCTTATCGCTTGTTGGTTCCTTCTTCCTTGATCGACTTTATGTTCCAATTCAACCAACAGGTTCGTCATATTCTCATTGGCTTTTGTTTGACTGGCCATCCATTCTCTCATCATCTCCTCCGGTGAGGTTTTAGGTGTATTGAAATGTTGTGATGGATGTGGTATTGTATTCCATGGCTGATATCGAGGATATGTATGGGTTGGTTTGTGGTATGGAAAGGAGTACGAATTTCTGGAATTTTGGTCATAATATCTGCCGTGATATCCTGGGTGATATCCTTCATGTTGGGCGTGGTTCGCTTCCATGGGATCACACATCGGCGTGTCATCCTCGGCATCGTGGTTTGAAGCGTGGTGATTATTTCGCAGTTCCATCATCTCCCTCCGTATGCTTATGAATTGGGTATCGATGTTTGTGGAGAGAGCTTCCAATTTCTCGATCAATGAGGCATGATCGGTATTGATGTTGCTTCCACCGGCGGAAACAACGGCTTTCGGATTGGAATCGTTCGAGAGACCACTTCTTGTGAAGATAGCATTGACATACTCGTTTCTCGTTTGTGGTGGATGGTACGTCTTATAATTTGATGGTTTTGGCTTGGATTTGGTATTACTTGGCAATGACCCAGATGGTCTAGAGGAATGTTGGTCAGAAAGTCTGCCAAACTTGTTTTCAAGATCTTGGATAGATGCTTGATGATTTTTCTGTCCTTGCTCAACTTTGGCTTTGAGATTGAAAAATTGATTTTTGATAAAATCATTTGAAGATTTTTGAGCAGCCACGAATTCTCTCATGGTTTTCTCGAATTCGGTTTCTTCCATCTTTTTGTCGGGATTTTGTGGTGGTGGATTGTCAGTTCGTGGTTGAGAATCACGGTTGTCATCCCTTGGTCGGCGATCTTGCCAATTTCCAAAATTTCGACCGTAATAATTACTACGATATCCTCCTCCACGGTATCCTCCTTGAGCGTAACTTTCTTCTCCTTGCTTCGGTCCACCCATAGGTTTATCGTCGCACTCGGACGATGGATGATTTCCTCCACAATTGTTACATCCGTCTCGCATTTCCTTCATTTCATCTTTGATATCTTTGTACTGCGAGTCGATTTTTGAGGTTAACGCTTCCATCTTCTCCATGAGTTTTGAAGCATCGGTGTTTTCGACAAAAGCAACAGTTTTTCGGAGAGGTTTGGTTTTGGAATCTTTTGACCAATCAAGTTTGAGAAGTACTCGATCTTCGAGCAATTGATGTGCATCGTTGGGAGTCTTATAGAGAAAATTCCTCCAAAGATCAAGGATGCCTTGAGAGATTTCATCTAGTCCATGGTAAAATATTTGGATAATGGTTCCTTTGGATAGTCCATGCCCATGACAACTACGAAGCAAATATTTCATTCGAAGCCAAGCTTCGACAAGTGATTCGTTTGGGTTTTGGGTGAAAGCACGAATTTCTCCCATTAATCGATCAAACATGGCAGGTGGAAAGAATCGGCTTACAAAATCTTGCCTCATCTCCTCCTAAGTATTGATGATTCCTGGAGTTAATTCATTGTACCATACTTTAGCATCTCCGGCGAGTGATGATGGGAAAAGTTTGAGTTTGATGGCATTGACATCGGTGTCGCCATAATGGAGCATGCCGCAAATTTTGATGAATTCGGCAATGTGCTTGTGCGGATCGGCCAGCGCACGGCCATCGAATTGACGGTCTTTGATCATAGAAAGGTGATGTCCCTTCACGGTGAAGTTGTCACCAAGATTGATAGCAACAATAGCACTTCCGGGAGTTGGTGCTACGGCTCGGTTGGTTCCCCACATGGGTTGATCATCCGCCATGGGAAAAGGTAAATTGGTGAAAGGGTTGTAAACAACTTTGGCTTCTACGAGGTTATCAAATGGTGGGTTTGGTACTCTTGGTACACGATTTTCTAATGGTATGAAAAGTGTTCTTCTTCTTCTTCGAATCAAACGTTCGGGGTTGGTAAGAGGTGTAATTGGTTCTATTCTCGCTGCTCGAGTGTTCATACAATGTCCTAGAGAATCCAGGCAATATCTAAACACACGGACAAACAACGAAAACAGTTTTATGGGTCTGAGTGGGTAACCGAATCGGTTGCGGGTTGCGACCGATCGGTTAGACCAATTGGGTAATGGGTAAAATCGTAACCGATTCGGTTGAGAGACAACCGGATCCGGTTAAGGTTTCTGAGAGAAAATTTTGGTTGAATCGACCGAGGGAAATTCAAAAACTTGTTGAAACACAATCAAATCCTGCAGCGGCCAAAAACTTGATGTGCTGGTTGTGTACAATTTTTAAATTTATAAAAGGTGAATTACCAATATTACCAATAACACATACGAGCAAGTATACTCGTCCATTATAGCAAGATTATGAAGGTTAGTCGGGATTGTTCGCAGGGATTTGAGTGAATCTAAGCACAAGTTTGAATCAACAGAGTCTATCCAAAACATATAACAAAGCAAATAGATATAATGAAATTCAGATGATTAAAAACTACACTTGCTTAAACTAGTTTCATATCATAGATTAATGTGATTGTGTTAACCTCTTAACATGTTGGTTATGATAATTAGTTGGAAGACTAATCTATTTTTCTTACAAGTTAAACCTTCGTCAAGATTTTAGTTCATAAAAACAAGCATTAAGTATTAACCAATCAATTCAAGATCAATTCAAGTTTCATAAGTCTACATACATAAACTTAAACACAAAAACATCCACTTGTTCATCAAATTGCTTAAGAAATGGTCAATACAAAAGGTAACCGATCATAGACAAAAGGCTACAATTGATTCTCAACAACTAATCTTACGACATTTTAGATGTTTCCAACCAATCCAATTTGATAATCAAAAAGCGTTTCTATTACAACCACACCTTAGTTCCTTTGTATAATCAAGAATAATGGGTAAAAACAATCATCCATAGACAAAATGATTATGACTAGTTGAATAACAATAAGTTCTTTCGACCTCAACGATTACTATCAATTATCCAAACTTGATTAACAAATGTCACTACGAAACTTTAGCACAATTGGATCTTAGAATCAACTTGAAATTGAATTAAAACATGTTAACACAATCTAACTAATCATATGATAATCAACATCATTTAAGCAAGTGTATAAAGAAACTAGCCACTCATAGCAAACATGAACATAAACTCAGAACTTTGAACATTAGAAAACATGATTAAAAGTCTTACAATGCTTGGAATAAGATTACAAATGGTTTAGTAATGATTCCCAAATTATGAGAGCTTAAAGCTTTGTTTTGATGAGTAGAGAGATTTGTATTTGAGGTGTGTCTCATATGCTCACAAATGGCCTCTATTTATACTAGTTCCAAAGCCTAGGGTATTAATTGCTAAACTTGGCCTCCAAGGAGTAAGGAAGGGACTAGAATACACCAAGAGAAGGACCTAAAATCGTTTGGATGCAAAGGGGAGGCTTAGTGATGAAGATTTGGCAATTGCAGCTTCTCCAACCGAATCGGTTATACGACCAACCGATCCGGTTGGTCTTCTACAAAAGTGGCCAACCGTTCCGGTTGCGGGTTGCGACCGAACGGTTGGTGGTGGTCACAATGTTGTTTCTGGTCATATTCCAGCCGATCCGGTTGGATCTCCTGAGATACGGAAACTTGATATTTTCTTCTCTTTATCTTGTAGAACTTGGTTCTTCAATCACTATGGTCTTCAAAGGTCCTTGAGATACTTGATTTAAGCTTCACTGAAACGGGAATCTTCTATTTGCTGACATTTCTTTAATTTCCTTCTGTTTCCCTGCACTTGGTTATAAACACTAGACAAACATCTTTTGATGCGTTTAAGCACTATAATTACGCAAATATAACCAAATAACATATATAAAAGCACACATAACGCTACTAAAAACATGCACAATCTGAGCGTTATCATCCTAATCGTGAGAAATTGCTTTTGTGAAATTGATACGGGAAGAAGTATCATTTTTAGAAAACATTCCAAAAGAGGTTTCCATTTGTGAATAAAAATCGTTTTATTCCTTGAAAAGAAGATGTGTATGTAATTTATGAGTTTGCAACTTGTACTAATTTTAGAAAGAAAATAAGAAAATATATGAGTTATAAGTAAAAAAACTTATCTTGGGTTTTGAAAATTCCCGTATTGTTTGTGAGTTGTGCGTGAAATAGAGATCCTAGACTCAGAAAGAAGAAGGCTAGTGTTTACATACCTTGTAGAGTAAAAAAAATAACTTACGACATTTATTCCATGAGACCAAGACCAAGACGAAGTAGGTTGAATTGTTCCCGTTTCAACGGTTTGGTGAGGACGTCGGCTATGTTGTCTTCGGACGCTACCTTCTCAATAAAGATGTTCCCCTTTTGAACATTGTGTCTTAAGAAGTGATGACGAATCTCTATATGCTTTGTGCGAGAATGTAATACCGGATTCTTGCTTAAATCTATGGCACCCTTGTTGTCACATAGAATTGCTATGTCACTTAGATGAATGTCGTATTCGACTAACGCTTGTTTCATCCATAGTGCTTGTTGGCATGCTTTGCCCGCGGAGACGTATTCGGCTTCGGTATTGCTAATGCCGTTTGTTTCTTTGAAAACCAAGATGTTAAACAACATCTCATAAAAGTACATACCCCACTTGTACGTTTTTGGTCAACATAATCACCTGCATGGTCAGAATCTGCATATACATTTGTTTCTACTCCCGTGCCCTTAGGATACCATAATCCTAATTGTGTTGTACCCTTAATATATCTAAATATTCTTTTTACGGCTTCTAGGTGTGATGTTTTAGGGTCTTCTTGAAACCTAGCACATAAGCAAACACTAAACATGATATCTGGCCTACTAGCCATGAGGTAGAGAAGACTACCAATCATGCCACGATATTTAGTATTATCAACGGATTCGCCGTCTTCATCTTTTGTGAGTTTGGTGTCGGATGACATTGGTGTCCTAATTGGTTTCGACTCTTCTAGACCGAATTTCTTTAACATCTCTTTTATGTATTTAGATTGATTAAAGAAGATACCATCTTCTACTTGTTTGATTTGTAGACCAAGAAAGAAACCAAGTTCTCCCATCATACTCATCTTGAACTCGTCATGCATGATTTTAAAGAAATCATCACACATGTCTTGACAAGTGGATCCGAATATAATATCATCTACATATATTTAAACTATGATTATATGTGACTCTCTTTTCTTAGTAAAAAGTGTGTTGTCAACTAACCCCATGGTATAGTTGTGTTTAATTAAAAATGACTTGAGTCTATCATACCAAGCTTTTGGAGCTTGTTTAAGACCGTAAAGGGCTTTCTTTAACTTATACACATGTTTAGGTTTTTCAAAATCGATGAAGCCTGGAGGTTGAGCTACATATACTTCTTCATTAATTAAACCATTTAGAAAAGCACTTTTGACATCCATTTGATATAGCTTTAGGTCATTAGCACAAGCATACACAAGAAGTATTCTTATAGACTCTAATCTAGCCACGGGGGCATAGGTCTCATCAAAGTCTATTCCTTCTTGTTGGTTATACCCTTGGGCAACGAGTCTAGCCTTGTTTCTAGACACTACTCCGTTGGCATCTAATTTATTTTTATAAACCAATTTGGTTCCTATTATGGTTTGATTACTAGATGGAGGGACAAGTGTCCAAACATCATTAGAAACAAATTGATTTAATTCTTCTTGCATAGCCATTACCCAACTTTCATCTTTTATGGCTTCTTGTGTATTCTTAGGTTCTATGGTTGAAACAAAACAAAATAAGCTACTTTGGTTTTGAACTTGAGACCTTAATGTTCTTTTGTTTAGCTTTCCTATGACCTTATCTACGATCTTGGACTCTGGGTGATCTTTCATCAGGGTTTGGGTGGACTTTCATCAAATTTTACATTTAATAACTCTTCTACATTGTTTCTTTATTTAATATGACGTAAGCTTTGCTATTTGGAGAGTAACCTAGAAAGATATGATTTTAATTTTGTAAGGTAATTTTTAGTGTTAAGAATAAAACATTTGCTACCAAAGACTCTAAAGTGATCATCTAACTCAGTTTTACCTAAGATTGGTCTAATTAAGACTCGATTGAGTATGTACTTTGAAGTATCAACGGCATTGCACCAAAACTTTTGAGGTATGGATTGCTCATTAAGCTTCTCATTTCTTGTAGGGTTCTATTCTTTTTCTACCATTAGTGTATCCAAATTTCATTAGCTTCTATAGGACTTCCTAGTTGTCTTTGGATTTTCTTGCTTTCTACAATCTTGTCCATCGACATAGAGGTAGGAGTTGTAGGGCTTTTGACTAGGTGGACTTTCATAACAAATCTTTACATTTAATAACTCTTCTACCATTCATTGTTTTCTTTATTTTTTAATATGCCATTTTTAATATCTTACTACGGTAAAAAGTAAGCACTTTTTATCACATATTTGCTATTTGAGAGTGACACACATCTAGATGAAGATACCTCATCCGAGTCAGTTGATGTTAGGATCATTCCATTCATGTTAGACATGTATGGATAAGGTGAAGGAAAACCTTTGCATACTTGGGTTCCATCCCTAGATGGATTAGGTTTTGAAAAAGATGGTTATCATGGTTGTATAGTGGTGAAATGAGTTTAGTGTTCCATTTTATGGGAATAAGAAATTTTCACAGTTGATGGATCAAGTTGTTGAATACCTAAACCTTTTGGTTAGTTTTAACACTATCTAATATCATATCTAAAGTATTCTAATTCTAGCAATTTTAGAATCTCAACTAGTGTTTGAAGTTGAAGCAAAAGTTCACATTCACCACTTGCTATTTTACCCTTTTCTGAGTTTCAATTTTATTTTTAATTCTAAGACATCTTTATCTAAACGTTGGTTTTGACTTTCTTGTTTTGTTAATTATAAGCTAATATTGCAAAGTTTGTTATTCATTATAGAGTCATCTATTGAGCTACTATAGTATTCAACATACCTCGTCATTTGCCATGAGACGAACGCCTTTTGATCATCCGTATGGGATACTTACAAGTGGTTTGTACATTTAAAGCAAAGTCATCCCTTGGCTTCGCCCTTTTGCTTTTTCGAAATACGGTTGTTTGACAAAAGAACTTTTTTACCGCCATGACTCCTTGGTCACTATCCAAGAGGATTGCTCATTAGATTTGTGTTTCTCTTTGAGGCTTGAGTCTTTGCTCTAGACAGTTGCCTATGAGTTCATCAAGGGTGAGGATTGTCAAATCTTTTGTGTCACGATCTCCACTTGGATGGAAGTGCCCTTAGATAGATAGAAAAGATTCGTCAAGTGCTTGTAAAGATGTAGTAATAGTATTAAAATTAGCAAATGAATGATCTATAGTTTCCTCATCCGATATTGAAAATTGTTCATATTGTTGAACAAATAAATCAATTTTATTATTTTTTAACTTGTTGATTACCTTGATGAGTTACAACTAAAGAATTCCAAATTTCTTTAGAGGTTTTAAGCATAGAAATTCTTTCGAATTCCTTTTTGGGTAAAGCATTATACGAAACACTTTTAGCTTCAATATTTTTAGAAAGATTTTTCTTCATTTCATCATTTAGTTTATCATGAGGTATGTTAACTAAATTTCCTTTATCATCTTTTGAGGTAGCCTCAAAATCGCCTTTAACAATAATGTACCAAAGATCAATATCTTTAGACTTCACATACGTTTCGAATCTATTTTTCCAATATATAAAACCATTAGTTTCAAGTAGTGGTGGTGGTTGCATAGATTGCCCTTCCTTGAAATTTCAGAACCCATAGTGATCGAAAAGTTTTTAAAATACGGTTTACTTTAAAACTTTTATAAAATTAGCTCTTGATGCCAATTGTGGAAAACTAGAAGGGGGGTAGGGTTGAATAGTGTTACCGATTTTAAGTTAGTTTCAAAAACTTTAGATTCAATAATATGTGAGATCGTATGGATGTAGAGAAAGTATAGATCTAATGATAAAGCAAGTAAATAAAGTAAAGCAAAGGGATAGAAATGACACAACCGATTTATAGTGGTTCGGCTACAAGGACACCTTCCTTGCCCTACTCCACTCCCCGAGTCACCTACTCGAGAGTTCAAGCACTATGTCAACAAACTCCTTCAACTTAGCGTAGAAGCCTTCACAACGTTGCTTACACCTTTTTCCTGTACAAAGCTAAATACCGAGTCCGTAACACGGTGGACCAAACCAACACGACTATTACACAACAACTATGTGAAATATCAAATACAAGATCTTCGCTACAGAAATCTTGCGGAGGAACAAATCAATCAAGGACCCCTTGCTTGGATGACTTGTAGAATGCTCGTGATCTCGCCTTAGAGAAGGACCTATATGAGAATCACTAAAGAAAGAAAGAAAGAAGTACTCTCTAGATCAAGTGATCTTTTGTTAGAAGAGAATGAGAGTATATGAGAGAATTAGTAAGAAGAGGGGTGAGTTAGAATGAAGAAATGACTCTCTATTTATAGGCAAATTCTGCCACTGTTCCCCGGATCCCACGGTTCCCTCCCACAAGGGATCCGTCTAGTGTAATCCTAGGGATCCGTGGGACGCTCCTCTTTGCCCATGGGTTTTTTGGTTATGGGTCCTGGGTCATGGGTTATGGGTTGGTCCATGGGTATTCTTTTAGATTCAATGTATCTAATGAGTACATTGTATCTAGTCAAGTGGGTATGGGTCAATACCATGGGTTATGGATATGATCCATGGGTTGTGATTTTTACCCATCCTAATAAACTATTACAACAAATGATTTATTACAACATTTTGTATTAAAATGGCTATAAGTAAATGCTTTACAAAAATAACATGTATCCTTATAATTGTACTTAAGATAACATTATATTTGTTATCAACAAAACACAAAGAGATCGCAAAATATTAATAAACATTTTTAGGGTTTATTTGTATTAACAATCTCCCCCTTTTTGTTGATGACAAAACATAATGTTATGATGAGTAAAACTTAAGAATAGATGTATGTTTTGAAAGCCCCTAAGTTTTACTTCTTCTCCCCCTTTTTGTTGAAACAAAAAGTTAACCTATCGAAGAAATAAAATGTGGAAAAATGGTCCACGTATCGCTTACTCCCCCTTGACGGTAGCTGCCCCTTGTTTGGGGCGTCAATTGAAGAAAAATAAAAAAATCCTACAAAGAAAAAGGTTAGTAACATGCTTAAATAATCTTGTGATTGACGAGAATCAAGATTGGAAGCCAAGGTATGTAAACAAGGCCTTGTAATAAAACAACAAAGTGTAGTGGTATTTATGCCACATACAAGCATGTAAAAACAAGAACAAGACTTGTTCTTGAAAATTACTCAAAAGAAAAGTACTCCAAATAAAAGTAGTAATAATGATTCCGTCCATGCTTGCATAAGGTTATGGATGGAGGTTTGGATGAGTAATGGTATTGATGCGATCAAGGATGAGGTTGAGTATGAATCGCATTTCTTGCCTAACTTCTATTGCAATTTCCCTAGTGGATTGGAAATGTTCACAATGTAAGTGATGTGGGTAATGTGTGCGGAAGTTATCCGGGTTGTTTTGATTTGTGAGTTGCGGAATATGTGGTGGAAAAATAGGAAAATACGGATCAAAGTCCGGAATGGTTGGAAGTGGTGGTGGAAAAGAGCCTTGATGTTCTTGTAGTTTAATGAGAGCTAAGGGTGGTGATGTTTCAAGATCATTTAATATTGTGTTTGGAGAAGCGAGAGGTGTCAAAAAAGGCTATTTCTTTTTGTTTTGGTTGTTGAGATCTTGTTGGAGTCGTAAGGAGTTCCAAAAGAGTGACTTTAGGTGATAAAGATGGTGTACTTGTTGGTGATGAAGGAGGTGCTATCATGGAAGCATCTTGTGGTGAGTTATTTGATGGTGATGAGCCATTTGATGATGGTTTTCCTAAGCAACAAGATCGGATGCTAATCTGTGCGGATATCCTAGAGTTTGATTGTGGTATTTTGGAATGTGGTAGTACAAAAGTTTGGGTTTCATGAAGAAGATTGTTTGTACTAGGTGATTCATCTAAGTTGTAAGACCTTATGAATGACATGGTGTTGTTTGTTTGTGAAGATGAGATGAATTATGCAAGCATTTTGGGAGTTCTATATATAGAAAAACAATGCATTGTAATGAATGCTTGACCCAAAATGTGGATTAAAATCTAATGATTAGATATGAATTTAAGGCATGTGATCATGAGAACACAAGCATTGAAGAACATACTCCAAAAAAAAATAAAACAAATGTTGGAGTTTTCATCCAAAGTGAGAAAAATAGAAGATAAAAACAGCTTCTGTCTCACGGATCCCACGGATCCTTCCCTGGAGGGATCCGTCCAGCATTAAGGCTGGGATCCGTGGGTCTGGTGATCCAGGAAACACAAAATTTTCCTTTTGGAAACATTTTTGCCTAGTGTGTGCCTATATGCAAACTATTTGGAGTTGCGGTTATCTCGACTCCTAAGAAGAAAAGAAAAATAAACTAGAAAAATCATAATATTATGTGAGATAACCCGAAAACACATAGTTAGTACTTGAGTACATAATTTAGTGCTACCAATGCTCCTAATTCATTGTCGCTTAAATGAATGTACCCGAAAACACATATTAGTTATGTGTCCCCTTTAGCATTCAAAAGACATGAGATGCAATGAAAACGGGTTTTTACTTTGTATTAATAATGAAAAAGCGATTTGTCCTAATCGTGAGAAATTGCTTTTGTGAAATTGATACGGGAAGAAGTATCATTTTTAGAAAACATTCCAAAAGAGGTTTCCATTTGTGAATAAAAATCGTTTTATTCCTTGAAAAGAAGATGTGTATGTAATTTATGTGTTTGCAACTTGTACTAATTTTAGAAAGAAAATAAGAAAATATATGAGTTATAAGTAAAAAACTTATCTTAGGTTTTGAAAATTCCCGTATTGTTTGTGAGTTGTGCGTAAAATAGAGATCCTAGACTCAGAAAGAAGAAGGTAGTGTTTACATACCTTGTAGAGTAAAAAAAAATAAATTACGACGTTTGTTCCATGAGACCAAGACCAAGACGAAGTAGGTTGAATTGTTCCCGTTTCAACAGTTTGGTGAGGACGTCGGCTATGTTGTCTTCGGACGCTACCTTCTCAATAGAGATGTTCCTCTTTTGAACATTGTCTCTTAAGAAGTGATGACGAATCTCTATATGCTTTGTGCGAGAATGTAATACCGGATTCTTGCTTAAATCTATGGCACCCTTGTTGTCACATAGAATTGCTATGTCATTTAGATGAATGTCGTAGTCGACTAACGCTTGTTTCATCCATAGTGCTTGTTGGCATGCTTTGCCTGCGGAGACTTATTCGGCTTCGGTTGTTGATATTGCTAATGCCGTTTGTTTCTTTGAAAACCAAGATGTTAAACAACATCCCATAAAAGTACATACCCCACTTGTACTTTTTCGGTCAACATAATCACTTGCATGGTCAGAATCTGCATATACAATTGTTTCTACTCCCGTGCCCTTAGGATACCATAATCCTAATTGTGTTGTACCCATAATATATCTAAATATTCTTTTTACGGCTTCTAGGTGTGATGTTTTAGGGTCTTCTTGAAACCTAGCACATAAGCAAACACTAAACATGATATCCGGCCTACTAGCCGTGAGGTAGAGAAGACTAACAATCATGCCACGATATTTAGTATTATCAACAGATTCGCCGTCTTCATCTTTTGTGAGTTTGGTGTCGGACGACATTGGTGTCCTAATTGGTTTCGACTCTTCTAGACCGAATTTCTTTAACATCTTTTTTATGTATTTAGATTAATTAAAGAAGATACCATCTTCTACTTGTTTGATTTGTAGACCAAGAAAGAAACTAAGTTCTCCCATCATACTCATCTTGAACTCGTCATGCATGATTTTAGAGAAATCATCACACATGTCTTGACAAGTGGATCCGAATATAATATCATCTACATATATTTGAACTATGATTATATGTGAGTCTCTTTTCTTTGTAAAAAGTGTGTTGTCAACTAACCCCATGGTATAGTTGTGTTTAATTAAAAATGACTTGAGTCTATCATACCAAGCTTTTGGAGCTTGTTAAAGACCGTAAAGGGCTTTCCTTAACTTATACACATGTTTAGGTTTTTCAAAATCGATGAAGCCCGGAGGTTGAGCTACATATACTTCTTCATTAATAAAACCATTTAGCAAAGAACTTTTGACATCCATTTGATAAAGCTTTAGATCATTAGCACAAGCATACGCAAGAAGTATTCTTATAGACTCTAATCTAGCCACGGGGGCATAGGTCTCATCAAAGTCTATTCCTTCTTGTTGGTTATACCCTTGGGCAACGAGTCTAGCCTTGTTTCTAGACACTACTCCGTTTGCATCTAATTTGTTTTTATAAACCCATTTGGTTCCTATTATCGTTTGATTACTAGGTGGAGGGACAAGTGTCCAAACATCATTAGAAACAAATTGATTTAATTCTTCTTGCATAGCCATTACCTAACTTTCATCTTTTATGGCTTCTTGTGTATTCTTAGGTTCTATGGTTGAAACAAAACAAAATAAGCTACTTTGGTTTTGAACTTGAGACTTTAATGTTCTTTCATTTAGCTTTCCTATGACCTTATCTACGGGGTGATCTTTGGACTCTTTAATATTAATGACTTCATCATTTAAAGGTTCTTCTTCTTCATTTATCTTTTTCTTTATTACTATAGCTTCACTTTCTACAATCTCGTTATCGACAAGAGGTGGAGAGGGTTCGGATGGACTTTCATCAAATTTTACATTTAATGACTCTTCTACCTTCATTGTTTCTTTATTTAATATGACGTAAGCTTTGCTATTTGGAGAGTAACCTAGAAAGATACCTTCGGTTGATTTATGATCAAATTTTGTAAGGTAATCTTTAGTGTTAAGAAGAAAACATTCGCTACCAAAGACTCTAAAGTGATCTAACGTAGGCTTTTTGCCTCGGAGTAACTCGTAAGGAGTTTTATCTAAGATTGGTCTAATTAAGACTCGATTGAGTATGTACGTTGAAGTATCAACGGCATTGCACCAAAACTTTTGAGGTATGGATTGCTCATTAAGCATGGTGCGACTTATTTCTTGTAGGGTTCTATTCTTTCTTTCAACTACCCCATTCGATTGTGGAGTGCGCGGAGCCGAGAAGTTGTGAGTAATACCATTAGTGTAGCAAAAAGCTCCAAATTGCACCTCATTATTGAATTCCCTACCATGATACGTTCTAATAGACACTATAGGACTTCCTAGTTGTCTTTGGATTTTCTTGCTTAATATTTCAAAATAATTAAACGTTTCCGTTTTGTTCTTTAAGAATTTTGTCCATGTGTACCTAGAGTAATCATCCACTATGACCAAAGTGTAGTAGTTGCCTCCATAACTTTGGATAGCGGATGGACCAAATAAATCCATATGTAGTAATTCTAGACACTTAGTTGTAGACACCATGTTTTTAGCTTTATGACTAGAATGAACTTGTTTTCCTACATTACAAGCATCACAAAAGTGATGTTCATATTTTAACTTAGGTAGATCTCTTACTAGATCTTTGGATGATAGCGATTGAAAAAGTCGCATATTGGCATGACCCAATCTTCAATGCCATAAGGTCGAAGTATCATCCATAGAGGTAAGACAAAGTTTGTCTTTAGGTTCATTAAAAATTTTAATGACATAGACTCCATGTTTCCTAATTCCTCTTCCTATGGTTATGCCATTTTTTAATATCTTACTACCGGTTTTGGTAAAAAGTACATTGTACTTTTTATCACATATTTTTCCTATACTCAAGAGATTAAAGTTTAGGTTTTCTACGTGACACACATAGTTAATGGTTAGAGATTTGTTAGAAATCGTACCTTTACCGATGATTTTACTTTTGCTATTTCCAAACACCACATTACCTCCATTGAAGGATTCATATGTGGAGAATAGATCTTTATTGCCGGTCATGTGCCTCGTGCACCCGCTATCCTTGACCCATTCATCCGGGTCTAGGTCGACCTTTAAGCACACCTAAGAAAACAATTAACTCAAAAGTTTGGTCCCTATTTGTTCATGGGTCCATTAGTGTTAAACATTCCATTCATGTTAGACATGTATGGATAAGGTGAGTATGCATTCCATGGAGCAAAGTTTTGAAAAGGAAAACCGTTTTGCATACGTGGGTTCCATCCCATTTGATGGTTACTTCTTGGGTAAACATTATTTGGTCTCCTAGATGGATTAGGTTTTGAAAAAGATGGAGCTTTGTTTCTTGCAAAAATAGGATTATATTTTGGAGATGGTTGTCTAGCGGTGAAATGAGTTGGTTTCTTCTTATTAACGATAACAAAATCAGTTCTAGATGAAGAAGCTAAGTTATTACCACTGTTTGCTACAGCAGACCCATGGATCCCTGGCTGTACACTAGCCGGTTCCCTTTTTATGGGATCCGTGGGATCCGCCACAACAATGGCTGGTTTTTCAAGTGCCTTAACAAATTGTGTTTCTTTATTTTCACTAGTTGATGGATCAAGTTGTTGAATACCTAAACCTTTTTGGTTATTTCCGGTTTTAACACTATCTAATATCATATCTAAAGTATTCGTACTCATTCTAGCAATTTTAGAATCTAGTTGATCAACTAGTGTTTGAAGTTGAACGCAAAGTTCACATTCACCACTTGCTCTTTTACCCTTTTCTAGACGTTTCAATTTTGTTTTTAATTCTAAGACTTCTTTATCTGAACGTTGGTTTTGACTTTTTAAAAGCTTGTTTTTGTTAATTAGTTTTAAGCTAATATTGCAAAGTTTGTCATATTCATTATGCAAAGAGTCGTCATCTAGTGATGAGCTACTATAGTATTCGTGACATACCTCGTCATTTGCCATGAGACAAATTTCTTCGTCCTCCTCGTCGCTCATTCCCCACGTGCCGCTCACGAATACCTTTTGATCATCCCGTTTGGGACACTTACTGATAAAGTGGTTTGGGTCCCCACATTTAAAGCAAGCACGATCATCCCTTGGCTTCTCGTCCTCTTTGCTTTTCTGGAATCCTTTCTTGTCATCATACGGTTGTTTGACGTATCTTCCCTTCCTTCTAAAGAACTTTTTAAAGTCCCTTACTGCCATAGCATACTCCTTGTCGTCACTATCCGAAGAGGAGTTCCCTTCATCGCTTTAAGCCTTTTTGGCTTTAAGGGCAAGAGATTTGTGTTTCTCTTTCACCTTTGAGGCTTCGGAGTCTTTAGCAAGGACAAGCTCGTAAACTTTTAAGTTGCCTATGAGTTCATCAAGGGTGAGGATTGTCAAATCCTTTGACTCTTCGATCGCCCTCACTTTGGATCTCCACTTGGATGGAAGTGCCCTTAGATATCTCCTAACATGGTTACAGCTAGAAAAAGATTCATCAAGTGCTTGTAAAGATGGAGTAATAGTATTAAAATTAGCAAATGAATGATCTATAGTTTCCTCATTCGATATTGAAAATTGTTCATATTGTTGAACAAATAAATCAATTTTATTATTTTTTAACTTGTTGATTACCTTGATGAGTTACAACTAAAGAATTCCAAATTTCTTTAGAGGTTTTAAGCATAGAAATTCTTTCTAATTTCTTTTTGGGTAAAGCATTATACAAAACCACTTTAGCTTCAATATTTTTAGAAATCTTTTTCTTCATTTCATCATTTAGTTTATCATGAGGTATGTTAACTAAATTTCCTTTATCATCTTTTGAGGTAGCCTCAAAATTGCCTTTAACAATAATGTACCAAAGATCAATATCTTTAGACTTCACATACGTTTCGAATCTATTTTTCCAATATATAAAACCATTAGTTTCAAGTAGTGGTGGTCGTTTCATAGATTGCCCTTCCTTGTAATTTTCAGAACCCATAGTGATCGAAAAGTTTTTAAAATACGGTTTACTTTACAACTTTTATAAACTTAGCTCTTGATGCCAATTGTGGAAAACTAGAAGGGGGGAAGGTTGAATAGTTTTACCGATTTTAAGTTAGTTTCAAAAACTTTAGATTCGATAATATGTGAGATCGTATGGATGTAGAGAAAGTATAGATCTAATGATAAATCAAGTAAATAAAGTAAAGCAAAGGGATAGAAATGACACAAGCGATTTATAGTGGTTCGGCTACAAGGACACCTTCCTTGCCCTACTCCACTCCCCGAGTCACCTACTCGAGAGTTCAAGCACTATGTCAACAAACTCTTTCAACTTGGCGTAGAAGCCTTCACAACGTTGCTTACACCTTTTTCCGGTATAAAGCTAAATACCGAGTCCGTAACACGGTGGACCAAACCAACACGACTATTACACAACAACTATGTGGAATATCAAATACAAGATCTTCGCTACAGAAATCTTGCGGAGGAAAAAATCAATCAAGGACCCCTTGCTTGGATGACTTGTAGAATGCTCGTGATCTCGCCTTAGAGAAGGACCTATATGAGAATCACTAAAGAAAGAAAGAAATAAATAAGTACTCTCTAGATCAAGTGATCTTTTGTTAGAAGAGAATAAGAGTATATGAGAGAATTAGTAAGAAGAGGGTGAGTTAGAATGAAGAAATGACTCTCTATTTATAGGCAAATTCTGCCACTGTTCCCCGGATCCCTCCCAAAAGGGATCCGTCTACTGTAATCCTAGGGATCCGTGGGACGCACCTCTTTACCCATGGGTTTTTTGGTTATCGGTCATGGGTCATGGGTTATGGGTTGGTCCATGGGTATTCTTTTAGATTCAATGTATCTAATGAGTACATTGTATCTAGTCAAGTGGGTATGGGTTATGGATATGATCCATGGGTTGTGATTTTTACCCATCTTAATAAACTATTACAACAAATGATTTATTACAACATTTTGTATTAAAATGGCTATAAGTAAATGCTTTACAAAAATAACATGTATCCTTATAATTGTACTTAAGATAACATTATATTTGTTATCAACAAAACAAAAAGAGATCGCAAAATATTAATAAATGTTTTTACGGTTTATTTGTATTAACACAACTAGCCTCTACCGCCATTCAAAACTACCGAAACAAGGGTAGCTACCAATAAACTATGCATGCATACACTTAGAAATAATTATACGGAAGTAATATAAACGCAAACAAAACAATTAAGGAATCATAACTAGGCTAGCACCAAGAGGTTCTTCGCCGCTCATATTAACCATACAAATCAATTCAATGTTTAATGTTACGAAATACATGAATCGAAAGTAAAGAAAAGATAAAAAGCTAATGCTTGTCGTAGGGGAGTGATTTTTCCCTTAGAGATAGCTCTGTATGCTCCTCTAGATCTGCCTTTGGCTTCTTCCCACGTTCTCTGATTGTTGTGTGTGAAAATGAGATGCTTTGAAATGCTGGAAATTGTTGGGTATTTATAGGCCAGATCTTGGTTACGGCGTAACTAATAAAATAGTTACGCCGTAACATATAACTTCTTCGTAAATTGCACTAGATCTGCTGGTTACGGCGTAACCTTAGAAGGGGTTACGCCGTATTCTTTAATAAATCTTGGTTACGCCGTAGTTGATGCATGAGTTACGGCGTAATTATCAGCGGCGCGGAACCTCATTTGACCTAATATGGTTACGTCGTAATCTTTGGGAGAGTTACGCCGTAATCTTCTGATAAGTTGGTTTTCTGAGTCACACTTTAGTTACGGCGTAATGTGAGAGAGGAGTTACGCCGTAACTTCTTCAAAGTGAGCATACTATGATAAATCTTCAATAAACTCTCTAATTCCGCGTCTCTTTAGCTCCAATGCTCTTAATTTACCTGAAAGTGGAATATAATGGAAAACAAGCGTAAACCCATATAAATGATATAAATTACAAGCATTATCGGGGGAAATTGACACTAAATATTCAGGATAATTTGATGTTATCACTCCTTCAAATAGCACATTGATTAGTAAAATATTACTAAATCAACAAACAAGAGAATGAATAGCAAGGTGAAGAAACCGCATATTTTATTCAAACAAACAAGCACAAAAACTATTTGAGATAAGCAAATAATCAAGTAATGCAAGGCAAGACAATTAATCATTTAGCATAGCATACAAAAGTTCTTTTTATCGCTTTGTGTGAAATATAAACATGTATACCAAGCTTGATTAGTTACTTTTATATTTATAAATATGATCAAAACCTTAATTTTAAAAGAAGACACGTTGTTATTCAAAGAGGAAAACATCCGTTTCCAATTAGATCAAAAGTTTGCGCAAAAGTTAAGACCGAAAAATGACTTTCTATTATAAATCAATGATTATGTAAATTTTTGTTTTGAATCAGTTTATGAAATCATTTTTATATGAAAGTAGACTCAAATACCTTTAAAATGATAGTTGGCACGACTTCTACGGACTTACGGTTAAGAAATTTAACCAAAAGTTGTCCTCTGTTGCACGGATCCGCCGGATCCCTTCCAAAAGGGATTCGCGGATCTGACACAGATTAACAAAAATACATATTTTGACCAGACAAAAAGGTTTAACCTTTGTAGACTTTTTAGTGAGGTTTTATTACCCATTCCAATCTTTATTCAAGCTTGAATGAACATATATCAAACACAAAACTTCAAAGAAAAAAAAAACACTAAAACACTTTTCATATTATGCTTATTATAAGATAGAAGCATATATCACCATTTTATCCACAAGCAATTTAGCACGTCTTTGACCAATAATTGTAACTAAGAGAACATACCTTTGCTATATTCCCTTTTTATGGTTTTAGAAACCATAGACGCGAAATACTTCATGATCTTCTAAGATGCCCAAATCCTTTGCTATGTAGATTTCTCAAAAGAAAATGTTAGAATGATCTATCACTATCCAACATTTAAAAAATGATGATTTCTAAAAACATGACTTTTTGTTTTAAGAAATTCCCTTCTTTGTAGTTTTCAAACATACACGGATCGTATCAAGTTTTCAAAGTACAATATACTTTAAAAGACTTGGTAACGAAGCTCTGGAACCAATTGTGGAAAACTAGAAGGGGGTTGAATAGTTTTACCGATTAAAACTTCGCTTTAAACTATTTAGATCGACTTATGTCAATCTATTTAAATGTGTGTGTTGGATGTTGATAGATAAGCGTATAAATAAGTAAAGCAAAGACAAAGAGTAAGAAGCACAAAACCACAACGCGAGTATTTATAGTGGTTCGGCTACAAGGACACCTTCCTTGCCCTACTCCACTCCCCGAGTCACCTACTCGAGAGTTCGTTATCACTACACAACACAAACTCCTTGTGGCGGAGAAGCCTTCACAACGTCGCCTACTCTTTATCCGGTACAAGGCTAGACACCGGGTTCTTCCACGAGGTAGAACCAAACCTATCACAACGTCGCCTACACTTTATCCGGTACAAGGCTAGATACCGAGTTCCATTACAAAGGAGGAACTACTACCCAACACTACACAACACCTATCCCAAAGGAGATCCACTCCTTATTACAACATCAACAAGGATATCAATATCCTTTGACCCAAACTAATCTATCTTGTACATCGATGCACCATATTGAATGTATACCGTAGGAACCTTTCACTAATTCCTTTGACACGACACCGAGGCACCCTTCACTAATGCCTTCAACACGGACTTTCGGCACCCTTCACTAATGCCTTTGACACAGACCTTCGACACCTTTCACTAATGCCTTCGACTTGACCCTTTTGACATCTTTCACTAATGCCTTCAACACAACACTTCTAGAGAGGAGGAAAGAACTATCAACAAGAGAACTTCAGTAGTCTTGATGATGACGAAGCTTGGCAACTCATGGACTTGAGCTTGCTTGACTTCAAGAGGTGGTGATCTCGCCTTTAAGAGGAACCTAGACAGTCACACAAAGACAAACACAAACTACATAGAAAGATCCTTTGGATCTGAGGTTAGAGAGTTTACAATACTAGGAGAAAGTATGTGTAGAAGTGGCAACTTACAATGAAGAAATGGCTCACTATTTATAGACAAAAATTAACTACTGTCCCACAGATCCCTTGCTTGAGGGATCCGTCCAGTGTATTACTAGGGATCCGTAGGACGCTCCTCCAAAATGGGTTATGGGTCATGGGTTATGGACTTTGGATCATGGGTACCCAAATAAATACAATGTATCTAGAAGATACAATGCATCTAGTCAATGGGTCATGGGTTAGCTCCATGGGTTATGGATAATGCCCAATATGACTTCATGCATGATGTCATGCAATGGGTCATGGGCTATGGATCATGCTCCATGGGTATGGGTCATGGACTTTGGGTTTTACCCAACTACGTTCAATGTATCTAGTTAATGGGTCAAGTACTTAGATTCTTACCCATTACAATATATACTAAGTATGTATATATATACCCATTATGTAAACACTAGTTGTTATACATATGCATTTCTATAAAATGTAAACACTATTACTTGTTTAGTGTATTATATGAAACGTAAGTGTGTTAGCAAACTATTGGCTCAAACCATTTACGTATTTTATTTGTTTCGTTAAAATGATTTTACGTTTGTTATCGACAAAACATTAGAAGATCATAAAATATAAATAAACGTTTTTACGGCTTATTTGTATTAACATTTAAGATAAAAATATGAATTTATATAAACACACGTGCGCAAATACGAAAGCTTGGAAAAATTAGAGTGCGTTTGGTATCTCTCTATGGGAATGGAGGAATGATAGTGGTAATGATTTTAAGTGTTTGGTTAAGATGAAGGGCTCACATTATATGGGAATAAAATATGGATATTGTTCATAGTCCATAAGAGTCCAAAAGGGGAGGAATGAATTTATCATAGGTGAGTGACCCATCTTATACCTATATCGATACCGATTATGATTCATGGCATCATACCAAACGCACCCTTAGTGGCTAAAAATAGACGCATCATCACATATTGTAATTAAAGTGGGAATGAATTTGGTTATTATGATAGAATGAAAAAATATTGTTTATTTATAATTATAAAATGTAATGATTTATTGCAAAGAATGACCTCTTACATCTAATGGCGTAACCAAGATTTTACTTATGGGTAGGCCGAAATGTAGCACAAAACAATAATAGTTATTGTTTGTCTATCGATAGACTTAAAAGCTAAATTTACAATAGTGGTTGATGTTTACATTTAATGGGCAAATTAATATACAGTATTGCAATTTTTAATGGTATGTAGCTACGCCTTTGATTACAACAAATTCATTCCCTATGGCCTCGTTCTTTTTTTTTCCATTCCATCTTTAAATAGAATTAAAATTAAATAAAAGTATATCATTAACTAACCACATTAAATAAATGTCCTATCATTAACGGGCATTTTATTATTTTTCTTATTGATTACTACCTTCGTCTCAAGTTTTATGGTCATTTTGACCTTTTTAATCAAACTTTTACATTAAATATATTTTTTTGTATTATATAATGCTTGATGAAAGTTATATCAATGAAAATACATTTAAAACCTAATTTCATTTATACATTTTACATCAAATATTTTATAACACAAAAAGATATATTCAAGGTCAAAGTTTGATTGAAAAAATCATAATGGACATAAAATTTGAGACGGGGGGAGTACATTCAATCATATTATACCAATAAAAAATGATTAATAACGGTAATAAATCATTACATTATATCATTTATTCCATTACGTCGTTTATTCTATTCATTTGACATTTTATTCCGTCCCACCAATCGAACCCAAGAATAGATGCATCATCAGATCAATTTTGGGTGACATCATGTCATTATTCTGCCCCATTTTACAATTTGATGATAAATAACTATTTAAGCACATGAATTGAAGATAGGCAGTCGCGCATGACGGCTGACGCACCTAGCTACTATATATGTACATAATTTACACTCAAAACGAACCTGTGTCCAACACCATAACCATGGAAAATCTAAATTACACCGAAGAGCTTCCCATATCTCAATCAACAACTTGCTCTCCCGCTGTAAATCCGCCTACTGCGCAGTAAGTTCCAGCATGTATTCTTCCATCTTGGTTTTTTCTTTTGGAATGTGTCCTTTATGCCTCAGTTGTTTTTTCTGTTTCGAATTTTGAAGGTGTGAAGCTTCCAACGTTCATGGACAGTCCGAATCCACAATCATATGCATGGAGAGTTCAGACATTGATTTGAGTAATATAATGCTAACAGAAGAGGTGGACAGGTTGCCATTACCATTGAAGATGCACCACAAGCTCCATTTCATGCAGCCAATCCGACTTCTGATCAGTAAGTTCAATTCCCTTTTCGGGAACTTATTTGTATCTTAATTACGAGGTTTTCACGTACTTATTCACTTCTTTTTGCATTCTGTTTCTTATGTTAAGTTTATTTCTTTCAGAATTCATAAATACGGAGGAATATTGTATCTTTTATATGCGGGGGCTCTTGTCGTCATGTATCCATCATTGACACAACTCGCTCAACTCAAGTTTCAAAATAACGATCAATCTCCTTTTGAAACTCACAGTTTCTTTGCCAACATGGCTGTGGTTGCTTATACATTTGCCATACCGACTTCTGTGATTCTGTTTGCCATGAAAACTCACTTAGAAAGCTCAACATGGGAACACTTCTACCCTATCTACTACCTTTACAAGACCTTAAAGAGTGCTTTTTGCTTCTCAGGAATTCTTGCACCCTTCTCGCTCGTGTTGATGTTACTGATCCCGCATGAGTTTAACTGGATTGGCTATTTACTCATGCTTGTACTTTTCATAGTAATTTTTGCATGTAACTCTCTTGACTACAAAGTAATACTTCGCAAGAAAGATGCATCCACATTCGGAACTGTCCAAAGTAATGAGATAGCGTCACACATGGTAACCAACTAGTGCCAAAACTAGTAATAGACATTCCTTGTATTATTTCTGCTATGCAAAATACCCTTTGCAGAATAAGTTGTGTAATGTATTTTTTGATAAATGATGTTCTTGGCATCATAGTGGTACGCACTGTACTCTTATATGTAAGATACAAGTACTGTCATGAAGATTTTACCTTAGTTTAGTGTCCTGATTAATTTCCGTTTACCTTAATTATATTATACTACATACATTTGTAATCGTGGTGGGCTGGTGGCGATGGTGCATGTGGTGGTATATTGACGACATATATGGCCGATCGGCTGAATAGCCGGAGGGCCAACCGTTGACCTGACAATACATTTGGCACTGGAAGCATTTCGTCTTATTCTCCTGGGTGTCAGACATGACGTCAGGGACAGTGTCAGGCACAGAGTCAGAGACAATGTCAGCCATGACAGCGCCAACGGCCCCAGAGAAAGCGACACGAGCAACGACCAGATAGCGACAGCCTACAATATAAATACGCATACAGTAATTGGTAAAAAGGTATCATTTCTGACACACACATATACTATACCCTTCGGTAAACCCCCACTTACTCTCACGCCGGAGCTTGATCCTGGGATAACACCCGGGGCGAGGCTAACACGTTGTTTCACATTTGCAGGTATCCAGAAGACTTACTTTAACAAGGCTGAAGGATATCTGAAGAACCATTAGAACCTCACAAAAAAATACGTCAACATTGGCGTCATCCGTGGGATCCGCATTCAATCTGCCATGGCTACAAAATGACAGGTTCAACGCCTCCGGAGGATTGGGAGCCGATTCCCCTCCAACGACGAGAGAGCAGATAGAAGGGTACGTATCTGCGCTCAAGTCCATGATCAAAGAACACAATCGAAGGGATACCGTCTGTCCGATACGACTAGACTTTGCCGATGAAACGACCCCGGATAAAGGTGACCTCGCAGGCAAGAAGAAGGAAATCGTTACCGGAAACAAGATAAAAGATGACGACCTAGGAAAACCTTTCAAGGAAATCACGAAGTCTCCCTTTACCCAACGGTTGATCGAATTCTCAGCACCCGAACACAAAATGCCCACCCACATCAAGCTGTACGATGGGTCAACGGATCCTCAGGACCATCTCAATAGGTTCACAGGAGCCGCAAGCCAGGGGGAATGACCAATCCTTGTCAAGGGACTTGTTTAGACTATAATTGTGAATGGTCTATTATACCCTCGATGTACAACCAGAAAAGTAACGTTGACTTTGTCAATCCTGGTTAAGGGACTTGTTTAGACTATAAAAACACTGTTTTGGACCACCGGCGATGAAAATGCCTAGTTTTGGTTCAACGTGATGCATGTGTACAAGATTAGGGACGAACGGTGTATTTTACTCTTATAATAATTATATTAGTTTATTGAAGAGTTCTTATATACATTTTACTTTAGAGTGTAGACTGTTTAGCTAAAAAAAGGGGGGGTAATAACCTTTTAAAGCACTATACTTGTCAAGAATGGCAGTTCTGCGTAGTGAACTAAAAAAATAACTCTTTTAGATATTAAAGTTGACATTTTTGTCTTTCTTTAAGTATTATGACCATATTATGACCATTTTACCCTTTCTAAATTTTTTTTGAAATACTTTTTTTTTCGAAATTTTTTTTCCAAAATTTTTTTTTTGAATTTTTTTTTTCGAAATACTTTTTTTTTGAAATTTCTAAAAAAAAATTTCGAATTTTTTTTTTGAAATATTTTTCGAAGGGTAAAATGGTCATAATATGGTCATAATACTTAAAGAAAGACAAAAATGTCAACTATAATGTCTAAAAGAGTTATTTTTTTAGTTCGCTACGCATAACTGTCATTCTTGAAAAGTATAGTGCTTTAAAAGGTTATTAGCAAAAAAAAATACTTATATAATAATGGAACTTTTATGTTTTTATAATTACGTTAGGTTAACAAATAAAGAATAAGAATTGCATTACAATTTTGTTATTATATGTAAACACATAAATATCAAATTATATAAACATGTGTAATATATGTGTGCAAAGAAACTAAAGTAATTAAATGATTTTTTGTGATTATATAATAAAAATATTATCAAATAATATACCGTGGCAATGCCAATGGTTCTTTAACGGTGCCGTTTAGTGGTCAAGTAAACTTAAAAAGAAACTGTTATATAAATAGACTAGTTATAATGTCCGTGCACGCATGGTGTTTTTTCTATTTTTTTGAATAATGTATTTTTATTTAACAAAAATAAAATAATTTATTTTATTTTTTTGTTCTAATTATGGTTCTTAATTTTAGATTATAATTGTTTTTATTGACGTGGTAAGGTTCATATTTATATTTTAATAAAATTTAGTCACAAAACTTTATAAACCGACTTTACTTACCATTTGTTATATTTTTGCATCGATAATTTATGTAAACTGTTTCAAAGGGTAATTTTAATAAGCAATCCCAAACATCCTCTAATCATATTTGAATAGATAATTCTTAAAAGCCTCTATGAGCAGTTTAAATAAGCAACCTTGAATAGTCTTTAAATTAGTTATTCCAATAGAATCCACTCTTGGTTATAACAATTAACATATTTTGTAATATTAATTCTTTTTTCAGAGTTCTCCTCAGTTAAGATGCTGGATTGACCATGAAATGCATACATGAGTCGACTTTTACCTTATTGAACGCTAAGGTAAGATGTGAGCCACTCTTGAGTTTTATAGAGCTCGTTCAAAACGGGTAATAAGTAAAGAAAGAGGAGAGTTCGCTTGTTTATTCTTTCACTGTTGTGAAACTATGAGAACACCATTCACACCCTTACCTTTGACAACAGGTAAGGTCTTTGCTCCTTTAGGTTATACATGCAAAGCTGTATAAATAATTAAAACCATAACTACTCTTCATATTAAAATTAGTTTTCCATGTATTCCCAAAACACTTTAGATATGCTTCTTTATACGGCAACGGGATAGTGGATACAAACATAAAATATATTACATGCCTATGGTTACATGATAATTCCTTTCAAAGTATGTATCCAATCAACCCAATTGCTATACAAACTAATTGTAACTTACATGATAATTCCTTTCAAAGTATGCATCCAATCAACCCAATTGAGATTAACAACTTTATCTAAAGGGTTAGTAAAAAGGTGCTTAAAGCATAGAAGAAACCCAACTTACAATCGTTAAAACAATTAGAAACTTGTATAATATTATTTTCTTTCTCAAAGTTATCTCGATGACAAACTTATATAAGTCCATAAGTCACAAACTAAGCAAAGAAAAGGAAGCTTATGAAACATAAGCTGAAAACATATAAGCTCACAAACCCATAAATAAGCTTAAAAAAACACCCCTTAAGACATCGATATAAACAAATGAGTTGATCTTATTGAATGCTAAGTAGGGTGTCAACAACTCTTAAACAAAACACCATTTATACCATTACCCACCTTTGACAAAAGATTAGGGCATTAGGCTCCTTTAGCTTGTACATGAGAGAGCTCCTATAAATCACCAATGAAATAATTGATATCATCATGAGAATTGTTATATCTACATTGTATAAATAATTAAAGCACAATTAAAAAAAAGTTACCATCCATAAAAAACTTTGAGTTCTTTTGTTTCAGGTACTGACTTTCCTTTCATTTCTACAACATTACTATTCACCACCATCAGGTACAGAGGTCTTGCCGACCTTGGTGGTGGTCATTGATTTAAGGTATTTACCAACACCACCACCCGAAGCTTCTGGTTCTGCTTATGTCCCGTGATTTCTATACCATCATCTAATCTTCTCATTTTTGCATGCTCCACGGTCTTCTCTTCCTTGGTCTTCTTTTCCTCTTCTACATCTCACAAATACTGATATGAGTAGGATTTACAGATATTGATACGCTATTAAAAGAATTTGTGGGTTTCCTGAGCAAAATATGTGTCTAACTACATTATGTCGGATCATATAGCAATATTGAAGTCTCATGTTCACACATTTAACAACACTCAAACTATCATGAAAAATACCAAAATTTGATTACTCATTTTGTTAACCGAAAGAAAACTTACAAATAAAGAGGAGTTTGAGTTTGTCTTGCGCATGACCGAAGGTCTATGATCGCTTAGAGACGGTGGTGATTTACTAACCAACTTTCTTTGATTATGTTGCCATGATCACATCAAATTTAATCAAAACTCAATGAGCAAAACTTTATAACAAACTATCTAAACTAAATACCCCTTTGAAGGACTTTCAACCAATATAAGTTTTATACTACGTAGCTAATATCTCCACTTTCTTAACCTTATCTCCACTTTCAACCAATATAAGTTTTATAGCTAATATCTCCACTTTCTTAACCTTATCACTCCTTTAATTACAGATATAAGTAACACAAATTGATTGATTTTATAACTTAAATAGTCTAAATTTCTGCCTTAAACAAATATAAATAAACGGTTTATGGGCTTACAAATTGTGAAGTGAGCCAACAATTGAGTAGATAAAAAAGGCTACAACGGCTTAATATTTTTTGTATCTGATTTCGTGTTGCCCAAGAGGATGGTAGTTAACTTGACGTCCATACATCAACTCCAATTTAACCACAAGTAACATGAATGAATTAATACCAATTGATCCAAACAACAAATTTTAGAATGTGGAATTAGAGACATTACATAACTAATAAAAAATTGCTTCACGATTCTATTTTCAGTAATAAGTTGATCGATAGCCTGTTAAGATTAGCGTAAAAATAAAATAAGAAATGAAGAAGATTTATTTGAATAACTTTTCATATAATTGTCACTCTTGAACTTTTATCTGTATTCTCAGATATTTATAAACTGTTGGTATCAAGTATTATTAACCACCATTTGCAGTGGCTACTTTTTATAAAAATCTAAAATCCATATAGTACAAATTCAAAATAAATATTTGAGATGAACATTTCAAGCAAAAGTTAAAGAACACTTACAATATTTGATGTGTATTTTTTGAATTTCTAATGGAATAGTTCAACAAATCGTCATTTTCACGCCATTTTAGTGCTTCACTTGATTGCAAATTTGCAATCCATCTGAAATTCAAAGGTTCAATAAAACAAATATTATAATATAAGCATGTAAGTGAAAAAAAATCAAATTTGATCCAAGGATAACTACATTCTCACTATAAGGGCCAATTATGTGATAGCAAGCAGAAGAATGCCAAGTGACAAAGAAATCACCTTGTGATGAATAAGGCGCAAAGCAAGCTTTCAACTTCGCAAACGTTCACCAGCCTGCAAAACAACATTAATTACGTGAAAAATATAAGAAATAGGAAACAAATTCTATAAGGCACATGTCTTGTTGAATCTATTGTTAAATCATTTTAAAATATAATTAACATATTTGTTTTCTTAAATAAAAGTCAAAGCATGCCCCTTTTCCAGCTCATCCTATACTTGTTTGTAGCAGAAAAATACCTTTTTCAAAATACTTTTCTGTAGCATGTCCCTTTTCCAAATTTCCTTCATGCACAAACACAAAAAACAAACAGTAAGTAAATCAAATTTATACGTCCTACCAGACCACTTTCCCTTTTCCACATTTCCTTGAAAAAAATAAGTAAATATGATATGGGTCAGTAGGGGTGTTAACGGGTCGGGTTATCGGGTCTTATCGGGTCGGGTTAAGTCGGGTTTTGATTTTTAAAAACTCACCCGCAACCCGACCCGATTAGGAGTCGGGTTATCGGGTTCGGGTGGAATTCGGGTCGGGTTATGTCGGGTCAGGTGATTCGGGTTATCGAGTGATACTACAAATGAGCAACTAATAAATTACCAAATGTGACCTTGATTAACGAACAACTTAATAGTGAATAAAGTTGTGTATAAATCCAAATGCCCAACTGTTGGGTTCAGTAAATACCCAAACCCCTTAATCTAGGATTTGAATAGAAAATAGCCCAAGTACTTAGACCGTTAAACATAATCAGGTCACTGAGTGCATAGTCTCTCAGTGAGTCATCTTCAGGATACTCAGTACGAGCCAAAGATGAAGTCTCTCCGCTCAGTAAGGCGGAACTTAAAGGGTGAAGACTGAGTCAAGAAGAAGATGATGGATTCAGTGAGTGATGACAATAACTCACTGAATCCCCAAGACTCCTCTCCAACTGCTTACACTGAAGACAAACTGAAGTAGAAGACTGAAGGATAAATAGACTGAAGAAAGAGCGGGACAAGGCGGGAGAAGTTTGAATCAGATAAGAAGAAGTCCTTATCAACATAAGTCAACTTTCCCTGAATGGCTAACTTACAAGCTCAGTGTCATCACTGAGTTATGGAAAGCAGCCTTGTCTTTTACTTAGAATAGTCTTTGTAAATAGAGATAAAATACATCAGTATTTTGTCTTCTGTATGATGTCAGATTTGTTACTTAGGAAAGAGTTAAAACTCATACATGTATAAATAGCATAAGAGATGGAGTGAAAAGATTAAGCTTGTGAATTGTAAAAACACACACACGCAAGCCATCTTTTCACTCCTCCAAATACGACTTAGTTCCTGAGATAGCTCAGTGAGCTCTAAGAGTTGTGCTCAGACTTAGCCTGAGCTTAGAGAGGAGTCACCCAACTTTGTCATTTCAATCCCAAGTACTATTCCGCAAGTACTTGGGTAACGTATTCTTTGTTGATTTATTTCTAATAAGAATATGATGTTGAAAATTACTTTGTGTGTTTTACTTATGTTAATTTCAGTCATAGTTCACTATTAACTTGTTTTAGATTCTTAAACTGTTTTTTACCATAGTGAACGGGGAACAACAAGTGGTATCAGAGCAAGGCTAATTATAAAACTCGTTTTTAGGCCGCTCTAAAAGTTTTTAAATTAGGATCCTAAATGGCTGAAATTGATGTACCCCAACTAGTCGATAAAAAGGGTGGAGCTTATTCAGCTGTTGCCCCTAGACTTGAAGTTTGCAAATTCAACAAATGGAATAAGCGAATGCTTTGCTATTTGATTGGGATGGAACCTTATTATATCAAGTGTATAAATGAAGGTCCATTTATCCCAAAGACTGCTGAAGGGTTGCCCAAACCTGAAGCTCAGTGGACCCAGGATGAAAGGAGGGTGGTCAACCAGGACCAAAGACTCAAAAGTATCATAATATCTTGTCTTCCTGACGATATTATGGAGTTTTTTATAAGTTGTAGTACGGCTAAGCAAACCTGGGATGACCTAGTTCATAGTCATGAAGGACCATCTGATACCAAGGAAAACAGGATAATGGACCTGAAACTTGAGTACAACACCTTCAGGGCTAAGGACTCAGAAACTCTCTCTCAAACTTACACCAGGTACAAAACTCTTTTAAATGAACTGTCAAATGATGGTGTTAAGTTGTCCAAACATGAAATCAATGTTGGTTTTGTCAACAGTCTCCTTGAGAAGTGGTTGAATTTCTCTCAGGGACTTAGGAATGCCAATCATATCCAAAATCTTGAGCTTCCTGAAATTTAGGGGAAATTTGTCTATGAGGAAAACCTCATCAACAGACGATACCCTGACTTAAAGAAGTCTCAGGAAGTCAAGAAGTCCCTGACCACCACTTCAGCACCCATATCAACTGCTTTCTTCTCTAACAATGTGGTTCAAGATTTTCAAGAAAATTCAGATGATGAGCTTGATGAGAGATCTAGTGAGGAGTACCTAAACGACCTGAACACTGAATTTCAGGAAAGGGCACTCCTTGCTAACTCTCGAAGGTTTATAAAAAGAAACAAAGGTTTTTCTAGTGCTAAAGCAAATGAGGACACTGAATGCTTTAAGTGTCACAAAAAGGGTCATTTTACAAAAGACTGTTTTCTAAAAACAATTTGAACCCTCTTATAAACCATCAGGTTCAAATCAGTCCTCAGGCTTCAGCAAATTTCAACCAAAAATGTATCAGTCTCATCAAACTTTTCAAATTAAATCTGATAATAACAAAACCATTGATTATGAAGCCAAGTATAAGAAAGCTAAAGCTAAGCTTACATTGCTCGAGGCCATCCCTCAAAACAACAAAAAGTGTTCAATCTATGCAGGGTAAAAACAAAGGCCTTGTTGCTGAGACCTTCGACTGGGATGAAGAGCCAATGTCATCAGATGATGAAATGGTGCATGTCAGTGCACTGATGGCCCTCTCAGAAGAAGTCAAGCTAGCTGTTGGAAAGAATCATGCCAGAAATGGAGAATGGGTCAATATCACAATGAAGAAGGTAAATATTCTACTTTCTATGGATGATGACTCTGATTGGCAGTCTTACATGAATTATCTGAATGTAGACCTTAAGTTCGTAGAAGAGCAAAGATTAAATCTTTTTTCAAAATACAACAAGCTAAGTTTTGAATTAAACAAGTGTAGAGATGAACTGCTTATTTTAAAACAAGCCAAGCTTGAGGCTGCCACTTTGCAAATTCAAAACACTGAACTAGTTAAGAGAAATCAGGCTCTTCAAGATGAACTTAAAAAGGAACAAGATATTCTTGATAGTTGGACTGCTAAGAAACCCAGGGTCTTTGATGTTGTGGGTGCCCCCAGTAGCAAAAAGAGAGTCATAGGTGAAGATCATCTCCCTGACTCTCTCAACAAAGACCAGTCTCCTAAGCCATTTGTGTCTGGTGGCATGATTACAAATATGTTGACTAATCCCAATTCTAGTAATTGGATTGAAAGGGTTAATCCTGAGAGTAAGCTTCCAAATTTCGATTCTGGAAGGATTCTAGAGCCTGAAAGCCAAGCTCTAAAGAGCATGCTTGGACTCCCCGATGTGCCCAGTAGTACTGAACACATCTCTGAGTCTGAAGCAGAATCTCAAGCACCGCTTCCACCCATGAAACCTCTTCTGCGCCCAAGCTCCAAGCTCAGCTTACTCCACTGCAATTCAATCCTCATTCACCAAAAGAAAGGTCCGGACTTGGTAGAACCATCCTGAAAAGACCAACAAAACAAACTCAACAAGAGTCTACTCCTACTGAGACTTCAACATCCTCTGTCCCCATTGAAGCTGACCAAATTCAAAGAATCGGACTGAACTTGAGGAAGCTTAAAAAAATGGATTCCATTGAAAAGGTCCCTGAACCAATCAAGGAGACAAAGTCAGCTTCCTCCAGTTCCTCAAAGTCTAAGTCAACCTCCAAAAACAAACAAAAGTGTGAGCTGTGTCATTACACCAGCCATACCACTGACAACTGCTATAGAATCCTTTTTGCATGATCTGCAAAAAGGATGATCACAGGACTGTAGACCATCTACAGTATGTCAGTCAAGCAAACTATACCAAATTTGGTCATCAGTATGCTTCATCCTCCAAAGCTGCTCCCAAGAATAGAGCAAAACCTTTTCCTCTGTGCCCTCACTGTGGGTTTAATGATCATCATCAGGATGATTGTCTCATGAACACATGCTGTGATATATGCCGTAATCCAGCTCATGAGACATCCCAACATGACAGTGTCATTCATGCAAGGAGAAATACCAAACAACCCAGAGTCACTGAGTCATCCTCAGCCTCTAAATGCAAAACCTGTGGTAGCACTATGCACACAACCACTGACCATGAGTCGATTGCAAATTTTAAAGAGACCTTGAGACCCAAGCCCACTAGTAAGTGGGTCACTAAGAGAAACTAATACAGTTTACTACTTGTAGCAGACATGCCAGGGAGCCTATTTGGCATCTAGACAGTGGATGCTCAAGAACATGATGGTGTGAAGGAATATGCACAAGTATGTAAAGGAACCAGGGCCCAAGGTAGTATTTGGTGATAACTCATCATGTCCCACTGAAGGTTATGGTTCAAGAACTGCAATGGAATAGTTTTCTCTAGAATATGTTATGTAAATGGTCTTAAATACAATCTTATCAGTGTCAATCAACTATGTGATGCTAAATACATTGTACAATTCAATGATAAACAAGGTACCATTTTCAATGCCAACAAAGAATTTGTGTTGATAGCTCCTAGGAGAGATGATGTTTATGTGTTAGACATGTCAACACTCTCCCAAGATGGAACTTGTCTCTTTGCTAAAGCCACTGAAACAATCAATTGGCTGTGGCACAAGAGACTCTCACACTTAAACTTCAAAAACCTCAACAACTTGGCAAAACAAAACAAGGTCCTTAGCTTACCATCACTGGTCTTTGCAAAAGACAAACCATGCTCTGCATGTGAAAAAGGTAAACACCACAGAGCATCATTCAAAACCAAACAAAATTTCTCCATCAAAAGCTGCCTTCACCTCTTGTATATGGATCTCTTTGGACCTCAGCCCCAGATCAATCCAAGCATGAGAAGTATACACTTGTCATTGTTGATGAGTTCTCAAGATACACTTGGGTATACTTTCTTTCCAAAAAGAGTCAGGCAATAATGTCATTCATCAGAAGATTGAAAACCGAATGACATTATGTTAAACAAATCGAACTGACAATGGTACTGAGTTCAGAAATCAAGAGCTTGAGAGTTTCTGTGATGAAAAAGGAATTTCTCATCTCCATATACCCCTGAACAAAATGGGGTTGCTGAAAGGAAGAACAGAACTCTCATTGAGGCTGCTAGAACCATGTTAAATGGCTCAGCCCTCTCAAAGCATTTCTCTGAGCAGTCCAAAACTGCCTGTTACACTCAAAACAGGTCAATCATTGTCAAAAGACATAATATGAGATCTTCAAAGGTAGACTTCCTGACATCAGCTATTTTCATGTGTTTGGATGTCTTGTGTTCATTCATAACCACAAGGATCATCTAGGCAAGTTTGATGCAAAAGCTGATGATGGATACTTCTTAGGCTACTCACTGATCTCCAAAGCCTTCAGGGTTTTTAACACAAGGAGACAACAAGTTGAGGAAACCTTACATGTCACCTTTGATGAAAGTACTGAAAGCATCAGGTTCACCAACACCTCAGTAGAGGAAATAGGAATTGATAACTCATCAAGATATCCTCCTGATGAGTACAACACTGAATTCAATTCCTCATATCAAGCTGATGCTAACATCTCATATTATGTCTTACCTCACAACCTTCCCCAACCAACTATCTGTGAGTTCATTGATAATCAATCAGTCCCTGCTGGGATAGGAAACACTGATCCAAATGATCAGGAACCTGTAACTCATGATCCTCACCCTGAACAAGACATCTCTATAGATGTTCTAAATGATCATGTGGCTCTTGCACCTGAACTCACATCGGAACTCCCAGTGACATCATCAAGCTCAGATCCCAGACCACAAAGTAAGTGGACAAGAACTCAAGACATTGAGCTTGTAAACATCATTGGTGAACCCACTGAGGGCATGCTCACTAGAAGCATGGCTGCTAATCTAACTGCAGCTTCAGCCAATGAATGTCTATATGCTGATTACCTATCAGATATAGAACCCAAAAGTGTCATTGAGGCTCTTAAACACCCAAGCTGGTTCAGGCTATGCAAGAAGAACTGCAACAGTTTGACAAAAACAAGGTCATGACCTTGATCAAATGTCCTCAGGATGTAGTAGTCATAGGAATGAAGTGGGTTTTCAGAAACAAAACTGATGAAAACGGCACTGTCATTAAAACAAAGCCAGACTTGTAGCCAAAGGTTACAATCAACAAGAAGGCATTGACTATGATGAGACATTTGCTCCTGTTGCAAGAATGGAAGCCATCAGGATCTTCCTTGCATATGCAACATACATGAACTTCAGGGTCTACCAAATGGATGTTAAAAGTGCATTCTTAAATGGTGATCTCAATGAAGATGTGTATGTTCAGAACCAGGGCTTTGAGAGTAGTGAATTCCCCGACTATGTCTGCAAGCTTGACAAAGCCCTTTATGGACTTAAACAAGCTCCAAGGGCATGGTATGAAACTCTCTCAGCCTTCCCGATACAAAACAAGTTTGTCAGAGGAAAGATAGACAACACACGCTTTGTCTATAGAACTCAACATGATGTGATACTAGTCCAAGTGTATGTTGATGACATCATCTTTGGCTCAACAAATTACAAACTTTGTAAAAGTCCAAAAACGATGACAAAAAAGTTTGAAATGAGCATGATGGGGAACTCACATACTTTCTTGGACTACAAATCAGGCAAACTGATAAATGAATATCCATCAGTCAAGAGAAATACACCGAAATCTCTTGAAGAAATATGAGATATCGATGTGCCCAGTGAAGACTCCAATGGTCCCACCTAACAACCTTGGACCCGATCTCACTGCAAATCAGATCAATCAAACTCATTTCAGAGGGATTATTGGATCACCGATGTATCTAACCGCTTCTAGACCGACATCCATTCTCAGTCTGTCTAATAGCAAGATATCAGTCCAATCCTAAAGAATCCCATCTCACTGCAGCCAAAAGAATACTCAAGTACCTGAAGGGAACCCCAAATCTTGGACTCTATTATCCAAAATGCTCAGGGTTTGATATCAAGGGTTACTCGATTACTGATTACTGGCTGCAACATGGACGTAAAAAGTACCTCGGGGTCTTGTCAATTTCTTGGAGGAAAACTGGTTTGTTGGAGTGCTAAAAAGCAACAATCAGTGGCTATGTCCTCGCTAAAGTGAATATGTAGCTGCAGCAGGATGTTGTGCCAATGTATTATGGATGAAAAGTCAACTCAGTGACTATAACATCCATTACAAAATGGTGCCCATCTTCTGTGATAACACCAGTGCTATTGCAATCTCCAACAACCCTGTCCTCCACCAAAGAACCAAACACATTAATATCAGATATCACTTCATCAGGGATCACATAATGAAAGGAGAGATAGAACTTCATTTCATCCCTACTGAATATCAACTGGCGATATATTCACCAAACCCTTGGATGAACCTACCTTCAGGAGACTGAAAACTGAATTGGGAATGCTTGACATTGAAAGTCAAGTATCTCAAAACCAATCTCAGAAGTTCTCTGAAATGGTCCATCCTCCCTGAACACCCAAAATAAACCTCTCACGACTCATTCAGGGTCCCTGACATTTGACAAAGAGCATTGAATGAGTAACTAAATTATCCAAGTATCAGTTACTTAAATGTCCTAGGTTGGTAACTATGCCAATTTAATATAGGAATATATGTCTCTTTGTCTTATTGTCATCCCACTTGGCATTTAATGCCTCCTCTCACAAGAATATCAAATTGATATTTTATTTCAAAAGTGCACTTTTATGTGCACTGCAACTGTTCCCTTGAAAACGGATTTAACATGGGTAATGGAGTGGTAGCATTAAATGTGTAAATTCAAACGTTTTTCAAAAACCGACTCTTAATATTCCCATTTATGCACAAATCACCCTTCTCGCCACTCTATAAATACCCTCTTCCAAAACAAATAAACACACACAAATTATTTTCTGCAACAAAACTCTGTCAAAATCATTTCTAAAACTCAAAAATATTTGTGTGTGCTCAAAAACTCTTCAAACATCTTTTGGAAAAACCTTCTTGTAAACATTTACAAAAGTTTTTCATCACAAACTTGAGAGATCAAAAAGAAACTTTGATTATTCTAGTCAAAATATTTTCAAAACCCCAAAAACTTTTAAATGGAAATGGCTAGAACTCAATCTCTCCAGTTTGCTTCTCAGTGGGTAGGGGATCTTACAAACGTTGAATTTAAAACTAATAATGCCATAGGCAACTTTGAATACCCTGAAACTGTCCCAGCCTACGAAGACATTATGAAATTTTTGTTTAATTGCCCACTAAAACGGCCTTTATTCAGTGTCCCTCCATTGTTTACCAAAATCTCCTCAGGGAATTTTGGGCAACAGCCAAGGCCTATGACCCGACACCCTCCACTGATGAGAACAACCTCAGACCTCTCAGGGAATATCTCATCAGATTCAGTCTTCACGGGGGGCAACAACAATTCACCCTGGATTACAAAATGTTTTGCACTTCAACAGGGTTAGATTATAACAAAGGAGTTTATGTCGCGCATCCTAAACCCTCCACAGTGAAGGATGGGTTAAAACAAATCGTTTTAGATCCAACATTTTTGGACAGGACCCCAGTCACCAAAAGCTCATTTCCCGTGGCTTGGAGGATCCTGTTCACTTTTGTGATTCAGGTCCTCGGCGGGAACCACTCATCCACTGAACAAGTTAACTCTATTCAGTTGATGATGGCATACTGCTTAATGAATGGGGTCACTGTCGACATAGGGGAGATCATTTACAGTGATCTCGTAACCAAGCTACAGAGTAAAACTAGGACGAAATACGTTTCGTATCCTAGGTTTGTCTCTTGCGCTTTACAAGTGTTACTGGGTTCAAACTACCCTCGGATGAAAATTTTGTGCTTTACCGGCTTCCTGAGCCAATCAAATTTTCAAAAGACCCATCCCTTGTCACTCCTATTGAATTGACGGCCCATATGGTTGCTGTAAACAACCAGGAGGGATCAGTGTCTCCAAACCCTGCTCCTAAAAAAAAGGGGAAGTCTCGTGACTGACTAAGACTAAACCCAAGTCCCAGGGCCCTGAGGCTTCAGGAACACAACTTAAAAGGCACAAAAGGCCCGAGACTAAAAAGACACCCACTGATGACCTGGCAACATCCACCCCCGTGACAACGAAGGACACTGATACATCACAGTTAGTGCCCTTGGTCACAACCACTACTCCCCAAGATCCAGAGGGACACATACAACCCGCTGGTAGGGAGCGCCTTCCACAACGCCCAGTGATGACATTAGCAAATCCAAGCCTTTGTCGAGGGCACACTGATCGATCCCAAAGACTCAGAGGGAATCAAACAACCCGTTGATAGGGATACAACTATCACTGACTCTGCTAAAGGCACTGGGAAACGCCCACCGGTGTCTCGGGTCACTGGGGACAAAGACTCGGAGGAAAGGAACAACCGCCGATACGAACCCACAACCAATCCCCGACTCCAGCGAAGGCAAAAGTCCCACCGTGTTCGAGGGGTCAACGGGGACAAAGACTGTGAGGGAAACACACCACCGCTGATATGGAACCCATCACCAACCCCTGTTAACTTGCCGATGTTACTGGCATATTATTTTCTGAAGATGAGGTTCTTAAACGATGATGATGATGTTTTATCACCGGGAAGATGTGGACGCCGAGGTTCAAGCTGAACAAGGACCTCACCTGATCCACAGAGCATACTGAATCACCAGTCAAGCCTGACAATGATGACTCCTCTTCCTCCACTGATGAATTTAAAAGATTTGATAATGTTCTCCCACTCACTGGAAGACGCTTGTTCAAAGTTCCGGATCACCAAAGCATCTCGAAGGTTATACTCTGGGTCATCTGAACTCGTGGATCAACACACTGAGGCTGCTGCAAGTTATGTTGATCTAAAGGCTGAGGTACATGGCTTTGATGAAAATGTTCATGAGCACAGGGATCTGATGTATGACAACCTTCGCAATGGATGACAACATGGCTAAATTCCTCATGCATCTTCAAGGTGTAGGTACAACGATTGATGAAATCAAGGAATTTGTCAAAGAAGACCCAGACTCAATCCCTCTAAAGTGCTGGAGGCAATCGAGGTGTACTTGAAACAATCCTCAAGCCTCATGAATCGCTCGATATGCTCAAGTCCGCCAATGTTCAGTGGTCTTCCATCCTCAGTCAGTCACTTCAAGCTGCATTGGACTCTTTGAATACGCAGTGGCTACTTTGAGTCGCATCCTCATCTCTGGCCTGGAATCTTGGGCCCGAATGACTGCTCTGAAGGTTCTCGGCTAACTTGGAAGCTAAAGTCACTAGTATTCAATCGATACTTCGCACATCAATACTATGATCCTCTGAAATTTATCAGGCCTTCAAGGGTCAAGCCCTACCCCCTCAGCACCAACTCCAACTCTTGCCCTCACTGAAGCTCCAACAACAGTTGGGGAGAATATTGCTGAAGAACCTCCTTCTCACACCGAGGGAGCCAACACCATCAACATCAGGGCTCATCTCATCATCACCACCAGCCTCAGCAACACCTATCTCATCAATCCCACCAACAACATCAACAACAACAACACTGACAGTAATCACACCAATAACAACAACACCACCACCCCTGGTAGTAACTTCATCTTCCTCGGCCGTGACAAAGGAAAAGGAAAATGACATCCCGAGCCCCTGAGAAGATTCCCTACAAAATCGGCGGACACTGAATACCTTCTCACACCTCAACAAGCAGTAAATATCTTGCTAAAGAAGAACAGTGAGATTGAAACAAGTGAAGATAAGAAGAATAGAGAAGCAACTGGCAAAGGTTGTCGCAAGAAGCTAAGAAAACATGGGAATTGATCCTAAGAAACTCCAAAAAAGGTCAGGCAGGACAAAAGTTCAAGGAAGCTCAGCTCGGATGGTGAAATGAGAAAACATTTGGAAGAAAAGAAGAAGAAAACTGAAGCCATCAGGCAAAGCAGAATTGAGCATTACAACTGGACAATGGCAAGTCGAAGGCTTCCCTGAAGGATCACAGATGTCGAATCATCCCCAATACCAAACCACGCCATGAACGTTTACGAGGGATGATAAAGACACTTCGAGGTTCATGATCCCTAAATTCACGCGACTTTGGGATCATCAACTCGATGAGCTTGGTCCAATTATTGAAAAGAAGAAAAATGCGGTGGTTAAGGACCTGATGAAAATGCGCTCGCAAAGATAGGAAAGATGAGGGATTGTCCAGCCCTTAACTGGGAATTCAGAACGCCTTAATCGCACCTCAAGGATCTCAACCACAATCATCCACTGGCAAAAGGAAGAGAGTTGAGTTCCAACCCGAGATTAAAGTGCCTGGACTGGAGTGTAATAGGGAGCTGCCTGAAGGAGTGAAATTTATGAACTGTCTTGTGATTGAAAAGCCCTGAAGAGGGCTATTTTTCATTGATGTCTATGGAAACCCAAAGATTCCAAAGGTGGAGTGATATTGATCAGCCGAGTGGCTAACAATGATCCTATATTCCGTGGCCTCTCAAATTGACTCGCTAATATCAGGTTCCTGCACTGACTTAAACGCAAAGATAAGAGACCATCCTGACAGGGAAACACTCATCACCAAAAAGGTCAAACTTGAAGCACTAGGAATCCATCTGGACTGACATCATTTTGTTTTATCTTCTGTACTAGTGATAGGAACTAAACTGATCAATAAAAGATGTATGTTTTGTTAATTTACCTGTTCCTTATTGTATTTATTAGTACATTCGTGTAAGAAGAAGCCATTTGCTCACTTACACTGATCAAACACTTAGGCTATTGGTATATCCAAATAGGGAGATCTTGGTTTAGTAAATACCCAAACCCCTTAATCTAGGATTTGAATAGAAAATAGCCCAAGTGTCTATTCCGTTAAACACTAATGTGTCACTGAGTGCATAGTCTCTCAGGAGTCATCTTCGTGATACTCAAGATACGAGCGAAGAAGAAGTCTCTCCACTCAGTAGGCGGAACTTAAAGGGTGAAGATCGAAGTCAAGAAGAAGATGGTGGATTCAGTGAGTGATGACAATAACTCACTGAATCCCTAAGACTCCTCTCCAACACTTAATCAAGACAAAACCAGGTAGAAGATGAAGGATGAAAAGACAAGAAAGAGCGGACAAGGCGGATAAGTTTGAATCGAAAGACAACGCCCTTATCAACCAAAGTCAACTTTCCCTGAATGGCAAAGATCGCTCGCTGTCATCACCAACTTAGGAAAGTAGTCTTGTCTCTACCTAGAATAGTCTTTATAATAGAGACAAAATACACAAGATTTTGTCTTCTCAGATGTCAGTCATTTGTCACTTAGAAAGAGTTAAAACTCATACATGTATAAATAGCATAAGAGATGAAGTGAAAAAGTTAAGCTTGTGAATTGTAAAAACACACACACGCAAGCCATCTTTTTTCTCCTCCAAATACAACTTAGTTCCTGAGATAGCTCAGTGAGCTCTAAGAGTTGTGCTCAGACTTAGCCCGAGCTTAGAGAGGAGTCACCCAACTTTGTCATTTCAATCCCAAGTACTATTCCGCAAGTACTGGGTAACGATTCTTTGTTGATTTATTTCTAATAAGAATATGATGTTGAAAATTACCTTGTGTGCTTTACTTATGTTAATTTCACCACACTATTAACTTGTTTTATATATTTAAACTATAGTGAATCTAAACAACAATACAGCGTAAATTTAACCATGGCATTATCTAGTGATGGAATTTACCCGAGTGGGCATCTGTCAAATCATTTATAGCCAGGTAACCCAAAAATGCGTCGTATTCAAAGCTTAAATAAAGAAAGTGTTCAAAAAGATATCAAAGAGCTTTTGGTTCCTCCAAGGACGCTAAGCATATCATTGTCCAACCGCGCTGCATTTACCGCGGAGCAAGTTACGAAATCATGTACTGCGGCATCAATGAATAACATGATTGGAAAGATAAACACTCATGTATATCCGACGCTAGTTTTAAACGTATATTTCTTCAAGAACTAAAATTTACAAATGACATGGATTGGATCAAGCAAAAGGCAAAAGAAGAAAAGCCAAAGAACTACATGATAAACGCAAACACGCAAAGCTTCGACGATATCTCATCGAAAGCATGTCTGCAACAACATCAATGGGAACAATTTCAACAATGTAATCCAAATAATTAGTTTCGTTATAATTTGACGTATTTTTAAGTTACGTGACGTGATGTTTTTTACCGTGATCTTTATTTTAACGCTTCGTGATTTTTTATTATGTTATACTGTATTTTTATTTTTAATGAAATGAATTTAATTTATTTGAAAATTTGAATAAAAAAATAAAGTTGTAAGTGGTGCGCTCCAAAAGACTTAAATTGTGCGTGCCATAAGTCAACAACCAAGGTCGTTGATGACGAGTTACTATAGTGTAAAAGACTAACATTGATTTTACATTTAAATATAATATTGTCTAGAAATGAATTTAGTTTATCTGACTTTTAAAGATTGCAGTACGTAGATCGAGGACGATAGAATATTGAACATAGTTAAATTTGAAGGGATATACGAAAGTATGAATCACCAAAAGACTTAAATTGTGCGTGCCACAAGTCAACAACCAAGGTCGTTGATGACGAGTTACTATAGCGTAAAAGACTAACATTGATTTTATATTTAAATATAGGATTATCTAATGAGTGTTCGCGGGCAAGGTTAACGTAATAATAAAAGGAAAGTTTGAGTATACTTAATTAAAAAACATATTTAGTTATGGTAATTTATAAGTTTTTGATTAACTTGTATTAGATTACAATTTGTAATATAAAAAAAAAAAAGTTTGAGTTTTGATTATTTTGCTATATTTATTAATCAAATACTCAAATACAGTTAAACTCTGTTGATTGCTAATTTTGATGTTGTTGGTTAAGATGAATGCAAAGAGAAATAGGTACCCTCTGATCAAACCTTTGGTTAAGAATAAACACCTATAAAAAGGTACTAATTTTATATTAAGTTCTGTTAAACTAAAGTGCCTGTCTGGATATATGTTGTCTGTATATAAATGAATGAGTAAATTACACCGTTCGTCCTTGTGGTTTGCGTTGACCGCAGGGTTTCGTCCTTTGACCAAAAAAGTTGCACCATTCGCCCTAAGTGTGAAACGCTATAACTGGTCCTTTGACTAAACCGACGCTAAATTTGACCGAAAGAACACCCTCATGTGCGAGTCACATGAGGGTAAATTAGTCTTTTTCTTTCTTTGACCGGGCGCCCCTAAAACACACTTCTCAAACACTTTACCATTTTTACCAAACCCTAAAGACACTTTCTTCTTCCTACTCTCTTATGCCGGCGACAGTAACCACTAAACCACCATCACCACCGCTCCACGCATCACCACCACCACCAAAACACTAACCTCGCTCTCCTCATCAATTCTACCTACAACACGCGCCACCACCACATCATCACAGCCACTCTAGACCACCCTCACTCACGCCACCCTCTTTATTATTTTTGATTTGGTACGAGTAGATCGGGTAAAAAGAAGGTGAGAAACGAAGTTTTGACTCAACAGGACTCACCTTACAATACTATTTTGGTTCGGGTTAGGTAAAAAAGAGTGGGAAACTAAGTTTTATTAATAAAAACGTGAATAGAAAGTTTGCATCGTGGTCGGTGTGTCGGGTTTGAATTGTTATAGTTATTATTATTATAGTTATTTGAGTTTGATCGATATTGGAATGATTCATGGGTTGTTGTTGTCTGCTAGATGGTAGCCGACCCCTAGAGGTCCGATTGGTTTATTATTGTTTCGTTGATGGTAACCGACCAAGATGTTCCGTTGATATTGTTGTTGTAGAAGCCGAGAGAAACCAAGACCATTAGGGTCTGTTTGGTTCGTTGGTTGTGGCCAGGGTGTTTGCACCAAAAAGTGGTCCATTTGGTTCGTTGGTTTGTAGCCGGAGTTAAACCGAGACCACTAGGGTCTCGGTGTTGGTTTTGAGATGAGGATTATTGTTGACGTTTATTGTTGGGTTGAAATTTCAAAAACAAAAACTTTTTCGGGGTTTTAATCCTTTTAATCTTTTATAAAAAAAAAAGTTTATAAATTTTGTTACTACTAGATGATAGAGATGTGAAAATTTTGGGAGCCGGCGTGGTGTTTTTCCTTCCGGGCTAGGTTTTCAAGAGAGGTAGAGAGAGAAAAGTGGTGAGGATGATGAATGGTTGTGTTTGTATGAGTGTTTGTAAAGCGGTTTATCCACATAAACTACACCGTCGTTCCTTGCACCGCTCGGTCCTTATGGTCTTGAAATGACGACTTACCCTCATGTGCAAGTCACATGATGGTTATTAACGGTCAAACTTAACGCCGCTTGGTCAAAGGAAGAAAGGCCCATAACGCTTCACACTTAAGGACTGACGGTGTAACTTTTTGGTCAAGGACTAAACCTCGCGGTCAACGCAAACCACAAGGACGAACGGTGTAATTTACTCTAAATGAATAAATGGTTGTTTGTTTTGTATGCTGAATAAAGTGTCTGAATTAATAAAATTATTGTTATACCCTTTTATTTGAAATAAGTGATGATTAATGGTTAAGAAGTGGAAGGGTAAATATGTAAAAGTAGGATAAAAGTGATGACTTAATATAGAGACCCTCATTCTCATTGCTTTTTCTAGAAGATCATCCATTTAAATTAAGTATCAAACAAACACTCTATTAGTGACTTAATTAAATTACTTATTTTACAATTAAGACTATTTAAGTCATTATCAAACACCACCTTAAATGCCTCCTGAGTCTTGATTAATCCCCACCTTTAATTCAAATTAATGGTTGGCTAAGATGGTGTTTGTTTGTGACTTAATTGACTTAATATGAAAAAAACTGAATTTATTAAGTCATATTAAAACTGTTTGTTTGTGACTTAATAGAGAAAGATGACTGAATATATTAAGCATTACAACTGAGGATGTCTGCATTAAGTCATCTCTTAATTAGAAATGACTTAATAAAAAATTTAACAAAAAGCTTCTTAATTTGTGGAATAACGGCATCTCATGATTTGGTATGGATTGTTTTATTTAATCTAATTACTTCAAATATCTAACATTTTTGCAAGTATTTCTCTTTCTTTTTTTCTTTTTTTTTTGGAAACCAACATTTTTAACAACAATTATCAAGGATATCTGCATAGCATCATCACTTTAGTCTTTCTCTTATTGCATCTACATATATTTATGCTTGGACATGGAAAATGTATCAAATTTTTGGTTTTTGATCGGCTCACCAGACCTTATACAGTTATACTTGCAGTCAACTTAATTCCTATGTGAACCATGTTTTTTTTAATGGCATTTGTATTGAACTATGTTAATAATTCAAAAATCAAAAGAATGTTACAAAATAGAAATACTAAAAAATTGCAAATTTGTTTCTAATGTGGTAGAAAGAGCTAGTTATCAGATTTGGGTGAAATCTTTATAGGCATCCCCTTTGGAAGGAAATGGAAGTGGATCCATTAGTATTGGCTCATCAGGGTATACTAATGACCAGTTGTATCGTGTCACAACATAATGCACGAGCACAAGAATATTGAGCCTAGCCAGTTGGTAGCCTGCACACTGCTGTTGGTTCGTGGGAGTTTTAAACACGACAAAACGACTAAGAAAGGTGTGAGCCGATGGGGGAACACACGATAAACACGAGTATACGTGATTAACGTAATTATACTTGAATATACAACATACCCGTTTTACATGAAATTTGACCCGATCACAGATTTGACACATGGGCTTTTAACAGTTCTTGTTTGGGTCGAAGTTGGGTAATGTCTTGGGCCTTGTCAATCCCAAACGATCGGGCAAATAGGGGAGTAAGGTTTTGCTTGGGCTTATACTTGCTTTAACAAGTATTGTACCTGCTGCTACGGTTGTGGAGCTATATAAACAAACCCCTAGCCTTGCAAAACTCACGCATAATATTACTTCCTAATCCCTAAAAACGATTCACTTTGTTCCTGCTCCTGCTCTTGGTCAATTGAATCTTCAAGTCGATTAAGGGTTTAAGGTTTTGAGTGAATTCTAAACTGTCTTTGATTCAAGTGTTTAGCTTATTGATTTGTCTTTGAACCTGGTCTCCTTGTCGACACAACAGCAGCAACAAAGAAGGTAGAATCTGATTCTGGTCGTGGTACTATTCCTCGGACAGAAGCAAGTGGATATCGGAAGCTTCATCCCATATCGGGTAGAGTGGAGGAAAACAGTTTTGTTGTTTTCTTTGGTTCTCAGGCAGGATAGACTTGTTCTTGGGTGATTTCTGTTCGTGGTATAATCAAGTGGTCAAGTGTTGATTGGATTTAATTACGTTCTCGACTAGCTTCATAATCGAACGCATAATGCTATCGTGGCTTGTGTGTGATACTATATAGGTATCTATCTTTGATACTCGGGTTTTGTTTTGTTTTCTTGTTCGTTACTAAAGATCAATTGCCAAGTAAGGTTAGGCCTTCTTTTATCCTTTTATTAATTAATTATTGTATTAATTAATTGTTTACTAATTACGTGCTTTAACCTAATTGCAAATACTAGATCCATATCCGCTGCGCACTCGTGAGGAGGTTAA